>SNQJ01S0000670.1:204494-235070 GCA_010110895.2 Picea sitchensis | reverse complement strand
AAGCAACAATGCAAAGCTTCAATGAAAATCAAACCTTTCCCTAAAAGGACAACTAAGACTAGTGCCTAAAGATTGGGTAAGGGGTTAATTAAGTTTGCACACAAAGAATAGAATTAGATGAACTATAAACAATGAAATAAAGGATACAATCTACACTTTAGATGATTACAAGATGAAAATGTACAAATTAAATATGCTAGGAACAAATATACAATGGACCTAATCAATTAGATAATATCACAACCATATAACAAAAATGAAGAATAATTAGACCAAATATACAATGAACATGAAATAACCAAACATGAACTTGAAGTAACTTGGAAGTAACTAGGAAATGAAGCTAGTGCACAACTTTAAGGAAGTGAAATGAACTTTGAAACAAGGCTAGCAAAATGGAACTAGTGCGCAACTTATGAAGCAAGAGGAAACTGCAAATAAATTGCCCCAAAGAGACAATGCACAACTTTGAAAGTAGAATGCCCAAGTAGAGATGCACAACTTTAGAGATAATGGAACTTGAAAGTAAATATGTGCCCAACTTGAAAGAAAAAGTACTTGAAAGTAAAGATACTAGTAAAGTGAATCACATGAACATGTAAATGCCTTGAACAACAAAGCTTGCACAACTAAAGATAATTGAAAAGTAAAGCACAAGTGTTGTGAACATGTTGTAGGCAATTTTTAGGAAAATTTTAGGGTCTCTCTTTGATTAGGGTTTGAACATGGAAGCCTAGATTATGTGTTTATCCCTAGACTCTTATCGCTTTGGCCAAAAATGATTGTTGGGTGCTCAAGAAGAAGGGAAAACAAGGCCCTTCCCTAGCTCCATAGGGAAACTCAAAATACTTAGGCGCTCAAGAAAGGGAGACACCTAGTGTCGTGAAGTCGTCCCTGACTTAGCACCCCTTGTAGCCTCCACAAGCACCCTTTTTGGTGGAGAAAGTTGTACCAGTCCGGGTGCCTAATTAGACTAGATAAATTCCTTCCAAACCTAAGCTATAAGCTATGACTAACTTAAAGATATTTTCTATGTGATCACTTCCCAACTTGAAACAAAATACTCAAGGTAAAGGTTACTTTCCAACTTAAAGAATTAAAAGAAAAGACTACTTAAGGAAATATTAACAAAATGAGATATTAACAAATGATTAGCAAAATAAATATTAACAATCTAAGTAAGAAATAAATCCTTACGATATTGCATGGGTGGCTAGGCCAATCCACTATGCAAGGTGTAGGCAAAATAAATAAATGAATTTGAAATACTTGGGAAATAAGCTAGCAACTAGGCAACCTCAACAAAGGCACAAGGTGGAGGACAAGCCTAGTGATTTTGTGCCCAAGTGGGTGAATGAAATAAAAATAATTAACTTGAAAGGAAAGCAAGAAAAAATTAACTTAGCTTTCTAGCCTTACGATATTGCATGGGTTGACTGGGCTGAATCACTTTGCAAGGTGTAGGCAAACTAATTAATCAATTGTAGAAAATTAAAATATGAGAGAAATGCAAGCCCAAAAGATTCTCTTGGGCTGCTTACAATGAAGAAGTAGAAACGAGAATAAGTGGGTATACAAACCCCACGTTGGGAGGCTTTTCTTGGGTGTTTTGTAGCCCTGGATGGGTAGCACCTCCCCTTTTTTGGCGGAAACCTACAAAAAATCAGCAAGACTTGCTGGAAATGCTACAAAACTACCAGAAAACTTCAAAAAATTTATGTTGGTTAAAACATAAATATTGCATTTAAAAATTTGCAAATAACATATGACTTTAGAGTTATAACAGAACAAAAAATATGCCCAAAAGTATATGGAAATAAATGAAAATATAACATAAAATATTTGGAAGGTTTTTTGTGGTTGAAGAAACAAATTCCCATATCTGAAATTTGTCCTCTAAAAACCCTTGGTGACCTGCAAATTGTGAGATCAAGCTACAAAAGAAGAGATGAGGTGAGTAGATTTAAATGAAAAACAAAATACTTTTCTAAATCAATGATAAACCACTCAATAAATCTACAATAATACTCTCATAGACCTATCCAAGCAAAATACTTTGCTTGGATCTCCTACACTAGATCTACAACAAGAATATACATAAAAGAACCAAAACATATGTCACCTCAATATAGCTCAAGATTGGCACCAAGAATACTCCCAATGCACACCATGTATCCTCCAAAGATTTCTATTATTCAGAAAGAAAAAGATTGATGCAAATACTTGTAACAAGCTTTACAAGAGAGAAATAACAAAATGGAGGAGAGAGAAGAGTGGGAGAGAATTGGGCATAGTAGCTTTACTCTGAGAATAGATGTCTAGAATGAGGAGGGGTAGGCCTTCTTTTATACCTGGGAGAGGAGAGAGACCCCTCTTGGATGAGTTCCAAGTGTCACTCACCAAGCAAGAGTGAGCATCTCAAGGGGGCACACTTTTTAGGGTTTTGGTAAGTCTAGGGTTTGAAGGTTGAGGGTGTGAGAGGGGGGAACACCTTTTTGACTTGTCAAACATCAAGTTAGGAGCTTAGGAGGGCACACTTAGGGATTTGGGTGTTTTCTTCCATTAATTTTTCACTTTGGATAAGTCAACCACTGAGGGGGGCACACTTTTCTTAGGGAGAAGTTAATGTGAGGTTGTGGCTAAGCTTGGGGGGTTGGGTTAAGTTATAAAATGAATTTTCTAATCCTAGGAAAAGGCTTAGGAATCATCTCCCACCCTTTCTTGTGACTTTTTTCTCATTTTACAATTTTTGACATTTTTAAATTAAAGCAATTAAATTCCTAATGGACAATGACCTAGCAAAACTTGTCCAATTGAGATGAAAATTGGTCCAAGGGTGTAGGGGGTCTCATGCCATTTATTTTGAGTACCCATACTCCTATCAAAATCCCCTAGGACCAAATTTTTACATTTTTACATCAATTTTAATTAAAATTACCATTAACTGGGCAATTTTAATAAATAAAAAAAAACTACTTAGACTCGACGGAATTCCGCAAGACTCTAGGAGATGTCTAACATGGTCATTTACAACATTCCTAGACCCTATTCACTCATTGGGCTCGATCATTAGAACACTTTCCACCACTTTGGAGGTTTATTGTGAGTGAAAAACTCAAGGGTAATTAAAAATTAACCAAGGATAAAAAACACTCGATGAAAGGACTTCCCTAATGATGAAGTCCTAGGTAACTAACTAAAATATGATCCATGCAGACTCATTACATTATTATCCAATGCAGAGGAGCGAACATTCCGATTATTCCCTAATGATAAAGTCCTAGGTAACTAACTAAAATATGATCCATGCAGACTCATGACATTATTATCCCACATAGGGGAGTGAACATTCTGATTACAAAAATACATGCTAGGGGAAAAAACTACCTTGTAGAACAAGAGAGTCTTCAACTTTGTTGCACCATCAGGTACACAATTTCATGGTACATGAAGTTGACCCCTTAGTCAAAATAGGTGGTCAACACTCCTCATTTGAAAGAACCAAAATAATGTCATGTTTAATAAGGCACAACCTTTTAAATTATTTTCTTGGTATGATAGTTCACTAATTTATAGATGTAGATAATTTACATGTGCATAGTGTTATAGATGTGGAACACATGTTCTAGATACCAAAATATTGGGGTTGCACCCTACACTAGAGTAGGAAGTAGTGTTGAAATTTGACATTCACTTTTTCTTATCAAACACAAAATTCATGACAACTTATTATTTTCAATGCCCTTCAACTTGCAATTAAGTAACGTTAGAGTTTTACTTTTACATTCATACAAATTTGTATAATGTTCATAAGCACTTCATGATTCAAATAATTTAGGTCAAGGAATTTTCCAAATGATGCAATGCATTTAACATTGGTAGAGAATTCATTAAGTTGTTGGTTTGAAATAATGAAAAAAAATAGAGAAATTGTGTGAATGATCCTCATTCAAATTTAAACAACATTAGAGTTTAAGAAATTGATTTCACTTTATAACCTAGTTCTAAACTTCAAAGGATAGTGGTCAAATATTGAACATCAAAATATGTATAAGTTCAACCAATGTGTAATTTTTTTGAATGAAAATATAAATATAATTATTTTATTTATAAAAAATTAATAACAATGTCAAATGAAAATTGTATTTCATATATTATAAATTATAATGTATAATACAAATTATTATTGTATAAACTCTCTATTGTGATATATCTAGATTTATTATAGTATATAGTATAGATATAGTATAATAGTAACTTATATAACTATTCTTTATAAATTTATCAATCTACTTGGTTGTGAGGATGAATTGTTCAAATTTTAGCAGCTTGTTCTTGTTTACTTGGTGTATTGCCAAGTGTGGTTCTTAAGAGGTTGAAATCCCTCCTAGTTAAAGGATTGATTATTTGGTGTATTGCTAAGTTTGGCTCTCAAGAGGTTGAAATTCTCCGAGGTTAAAGGGTTGATTATGTTGGTTTATTCTCCTTGTATTTTTGTGAGTGACATTGTTTATAATTAATGTATTAAAGTAGGCTAGGTATCGACACCCTCAATCTCTCCAATAAAAACTTGAGATATGACAAATTGTTTTTGAATTTTAGAGTTTTCCCTTAAAAATATAATATATATATATATATATTAAGTTCAACAATAAGATTGAAATCTATATTATTATTTTTAACAAACATTAAAAGAAACAAAGAATTAAAAGGGAAAGAAAATTGCATATAATTACACGAGATTATAAATAAATTTTTTTTTTGAATTGTAAATATAAAGGAAAAATATGGATTTAAAAAACAATAATATTTCTCTATTTTTCAAGATTGTGGATTTTCAACAGACTTCACAAAAAAAACTCAACGAAGTTTATAATTTGTGATATAATTTGATGTAAAAAGAAAAATAAATCCCCTCAATATATTATGTATAGCTAAATTTATAGGATAAATCTTCTTTAAGCAAACCATGGTCGTTTTTGCTCAAATTTAGGTAATTTTACAACAAATTTCATACATTGTATTCAAAATGTATAAATATCATATCAATGGTCATTTTTGACACCTTAATTCTCTATTTCGTTCGATCCAATCAATATTCACAAAAGGTAAAGATTTAAGGGATTGCCACATCACAAAGTTAATCGAATTATTCATCACAAAGTTAATCGAATTATTCATGGTACTACATCATAATAATAAATTCATGTAATTACACTCAATGCCATTTATGAGAATGATAAACCTTTTAAGGAGTTGTGCAATATATGAACCTTGAAGGGTTGTAAGCCTACACTTAATCAATTAATGAATTGGAACCAACCCAAGGACAATGACAATCCCAACTTGGATTCATTCCATCCGAATGATCTTTGCTATGTGTAGTTTTAGATAAAATATTGTTTATGGATTTATATAGATTGATTTTATTATTTAAACATATTTTCGTACAAGTTTGATTATTATAACACGATGTTGACAATTGGTTGTACTCAATTTTCAGATAATTTGTGATAGCTCCAATGTTTAGTAAAATGTCTTTTTTTTTTCCATAGTGGGAAAAGCTATCATAATTGTGATAGCTCCAATGTTTAGTAAAATGTTTTTTTTTTTTTCATAGTGGGAAAAGCTATCATAACTCATTTGTTAATGAGTAGTGCGGATAATTATCATTGATTACTATTTGTGAATGTTGACTGACTCATCACTGATATTCAAAGAAAAGCACGCCATATTGAATAACTTGCTGGTAATACGTAAAGGGGTAAACTTTCACTCGCAAGATGCCTAAGTCTTAACCATCAACCTATTTCCTTAGTTCGAAAAAAGACTTTTTTCATACTTAAGTTAATAATTACTAGTAAAATGCATTTTATATACACCCCTATTAGTTAATACTCCAAAACTAGTAAAATGCCTTTTATACACCCATACTACTTATGTATATTAATAAAAAATTATTTAAAAAAGTAACAATAATGTTTCAAGCTGATGAATGTGACCAGATTGTGCACTTTCGTAGTGAATCTTTGCCATGTCTGCCAAGGAACCTTGACTTTTGGAAAGAATTATCAATGCAAACTTATTACGAGGTTTTTATTCTTTTATGGGAAAGATTGCATGACATTATCAGAAACCCATACATTCCACTGCTGGGAGGCAATCATCAAGCCATTATTACTGCAAATTTAAGTTACGAGGTTTCATTTTTTTATTGGAAAGGGTGCATGACATTAGTGGATACACATACATTACATTACATTGCTAGGAGGCAATTATCAAGCCAAGCCATTCTACAAAGAAGGTAATTAAGAGGCCAACTTCAACCAGTGTATCTTGGAGTTGCAGGGCAGGGTGTTATGCATGGACGTTTACCTCCTCATCCCTCGACCAAAAACCTGTTGGCCGAAAGTGTAAACTGCAATTCATTTCAAAGCATTGCATGCTTGCTGTGGGTAGAAATCCCATACAACACATACCCACTGAGATTAACTATGATGATTATCATGTGGCGGTTTCCACCAACCAGAGTCGTAAAGTGTTAGAGACAATCCATTGTCATGATGAGGGTAGAAATCAAAGAATAAATGAATATGAATGTGAACTTAATATTCAAGAAGAGGAAGTCAATCGAAGGGGTTGCAATGCTCCTTGGACTTGATCTTGAATCGCCTTGTTCCGACGGCAAACGTCTGATATCTCTTCCAACGAGCTTGCGAGAGTGGGAGTGTGCTGCCCGGCAGCCAGAGCTGATAATGACTGCAAAAGAGTTGCTCTCTCTTCATTCGTTATTGCCGTTGCAGGTATCAAGGAAATCGCCTCCTGTGACCACTTCATGACTTCACCTCCGTATGGTCGTGTCAAAGACAAGAGCACGTAGATCACCTGCGATTGTTATTATTGATTAGAATTAGAAATTACAAAAAAGATATGCTAGTCATATTCATCTCATTGGCTAAGAGAAAGCGAAGACAACGTGGGTATATAACTCCACCTCTTCAAGTCTTGATTCTGGAAGAGCTCCAAGCAGGCAAGCTATCAAAATTCTAGTGAGATTTGCACCGCGAACCAATATGACGCTGTCAATAACTGATCGGTACTGGCTTTCAGCAGGGTTTGAGGCCATATCAAGAATATCCGATAGAAAGCTTAAGATTGATTGGCATGCTTCCCTGTAAATAAACTCAGACAAGATCAGACAAATGTCATGTGTAGCGCAATCCATTCATATAATACTGTGTTTCAGTGGTGAGGACAGGGTATAATCATGAAACATCACAGATTCAAACCTTGGTGGGTGTAGAAATCAGTTGGTTTCACAGGTCCAAACCCACATTTTCCACAGTAAAAGAGAAAAATGTGATAAATTTCAATAGATATTTCAAATCAAGTAGGGTACAACAAACCAACCAAATTGATTTAGTAGATGTGAATAGGACACTTCATCCTTTTATATTTTGTTAAGTTCAATGAAATCCCAGCAATCACCATAAAACTTAACTTCATCTTCAACTGTATAAGAAAAAAAGGATAGAGTATCCCAGTAGAGCTCTTTGTTTGTGAAGAAAGGTGTTTGAGTTGGTTTCCACGGGTCTAACAAACCAAATTGATTTAAATAGATGTTAATATGATAATTTATCTTTTTATATATTTTTCTAAGCTCAACTAAATCCCTATAAAACCTAACCTTTTCTTCAACATTATAAGAAAAATATGTTATAAATGCCAATAAAATATCTGAAATCAAATAATGTACAACAAACTAAATTGATTTAAGTAGAGGTTGAAATATGCTTTATATATTTTGTCAAGTTCAATGAAACCCCAGCAATCCCATATAACCTAACTTCAACAGTAATAAATTGTCATAACTTCCAATAAAATATATCAAATCAAATAGGATACAACAAACCAAATTGATTAAGTAGATGTTCACAGGATAGTTAATCCTTTTATATATTTGGCTTAGCTAAACGAAATCTCTTACAATCGCCTGATATCTAACTTCGTCTTCAACACTATAAGAAAAAATTGTTATAAATTCCAGTAAAATATCTAAATATCTCAAATCAAATAGGGTACAATATTTCATCTTGTGGTGCAGTGAAGCTTGAATTAATGAAGCAAAATCCTAAGATAATGGTTCTTCCATAATGGAAAAAGATCTCGAAATGAAGGCCCAGCTTCAGGGATTAGGAATTAACCTGTGTTGGATTGTGATGCCTGTCATTGCACAGTTAACTAATGGAGAAAAAATGCTTGAGAGTAGCAACAGATGTGGGCAGTATCTGATGCACCTTGATGCCAAAAGAAAGCAGTCATCTGCAATATCCGGCGTTGATGTAAACTCCTGCCACCACAGTTCAGTATCATAAAAAATTCAGAAATTAGAAAGCACCATACGTGTCTACACAAATATTAAAAGTTTCAACCCACCACAGAAACGAATGTTATCAAAACTTTTGAAATTCCAATTTGCCTGCAAAGTACTAAGAATTGCAAGTGTTATATGAATGCCACCAAATACAGCATCAGGCTACCTTAATTGTCTTCAGGAGGCTTATGGTGTGCCCGAAAAGTTCTGTAATCAAGCCTCCGAGATAATTTGCACAGGATGGGTCACTGCCAAAAACCTATCCATTGATAGACTTAATCACTGTCATATATTAGAAAGAAACATGAACAGGTGCAAAACCGATAGAAGGTTGAAATTACCTTTATTACTTCACTTGCAAGATAAAGGAAACAAGATTGATTGTGTATTTTGTACTGCATTTGGATCTCCTGAAGCAGATCCCCTATTATAACTGCCATTGATTTTTGACAGGTTCTAACCTGTAACCATAAACATGTCAATTAGACAACAGATTCTATAGCATGCCTGCTGAGAATTTTTGTTAGAAGCATCCAACTAGCACTTAATCTGACGAATCCTGATCATTGTGTTATCCTGATCATTGTGTTGCCGAGAGGTATTAAAACTCTCGAGGTTGCACAATCCCTGATTGATATACCATGCTTGTTGAGAAATTTTGTTAAAAGCATCTAACTAGCACCTGATTTGATCAAATACTTGATGAGTATAGCTCTGAGAGGTATTAGAGAACCTTTGTTAATGTCTCTAAAGAACACAATACAACATTCTCTATTCATTCGTACTACTCACCACGTATTTGCACGCCCTGCACAGCCTCTCCATCGTTGCCATATGCCAACCTCGTCTGCAAACAAACGAGTTCTCAGTTTATACCAGTTAATATTAATACAAGAAAAGATGAAAGTCTACCAATGGAAAATCCATCTTATTATTAGACATGCTTACTGGCCAAATAGTGCTTTCAAAATTGGCCATAGCTTTTGGAATGTATCAATTACAGCTTCAGGGTGATTAACATATCTGCAATACCAGCCCCCAAATGTTTAGTAAAAGTTGTTTGAAGTTACAAAAGTATAAAGATCAACATATATTAATAAAATTCACCACGTCTAGATCGAGTATAATTATTAGGAAAAGAAGCACCTGAAAATATTAGCAAGACGATCTATGTGAACAATGTACTGTTTTGCATTCAGCTGCTCTGATGATTGTGCTTGTTGTTCTATAACTTGCTGCACCAACCAGAAAAGTACAGTCTCATCAACATTGACATTCCACTGACCATATAATCATGAAGAAAGAAAGAAAATACTACTATTTTACCTGTAAAGAAGAAACTGCAGGTATGCATAATGACTCAAGTGCTCCCTGTGCATGATCGGCTGGAAGAGCAGTTATAACCATACTGATAGACATGACAGACAGACATGAGATAGGCTCCAGAAAATATAGGTTCGGTACATGAAAATTTTGTAGTTGGTAAGGCAGAAACAAGGATGGGATAGGTAGGTTTCAGATAAAGCTAGTTTTATACATATAAATCTTCTGGTTCAAGGTGAAATTACCTCAAGGCTTCAATAAGCTGCAAGGCAGCAACAGTAGAGAGCTTGTACTCGTTTTGTCCATTAAGAGCCGAATGATAAATGGTAAAAAGGCCATCAAGTGAGCCAGCTAATTTGTCCCTGCATGCTGTTTCACAGGAAAGACTCGGTTAATGCACAGGCATAATGCTTCAACAACACAATGGGCAGGATCTGCAAAAGTGAAACAGATAAGGACACCAATACAAATCTAAATCTAGCTACTATTTGTCACATTAACTCCTCTATTATTAAACATTGAGAGGGATAAAAAGCACCACTTCCATGTACTTAATATAAAATCAACAATATTTAATGTTGTCTTTATTTTAGATCTCCCACTGGGATGGAAAGCGGCTAGCTTCTCCATGTACAATGATAAGTTGAAAAATATGAAATCAAAATGGAGAAGCAACGCCAAAACTATCAAGAATCAAAGGAAGTGCTCTGCACATTAATACAGGCTAAAAGGGGGAAACCGCAGGAAACAATACTTTGCAAAACTCCTAATGCCAATGATATCAGGTAGTGTAAAATAAATTCTTAAGTAAACAATTTTCGAAAATGTGAAGAAAAACTCTGCTATTATGTAACAAATTAGCTTACATAGACTGAAACCTTTTCCATTTTCTCATTTTCTTCTCTATTTTCTCCTTTTCCTCTCTACTCTTCTCCTCTTATTTTCTTCTCTTCCTTTTTCTATTTTGTGGAAGACAACTTTTAATGAAAGTGTGTCGTGTCCCCTCTCTTTTCTTCCACAGCCTCCCTTTTTAATATTCAAGGGCTTCCTCATAAAAAATGAGGCTCATCCTCTTAAACCATGCCAAGTGCCCCTCCTAAACCTCCCAAAATAATATAAATTAAAATCTCGAATAAAATGGCCCAGCCACTGATTAAATTACTGCAAAAACCATATGGTGTTTGACCTTGGATGAATGGATCGTTAGATGGAGGAAGGGTGTAAGGCCCTAGCCTTAAGTAGTTTTAGGCACCTCCATTGCATGATTACCTTGATGGTCATTGACCAGCAAGGATGGACATGATGGAAAGTTGATGGCTAGATGAGTCAGTGTTGGGTGCCCTTTGCATGATGGCAAGGCACACCACATACATGTCATGTTCCTTTGCTTACACTAGGCGCACCACAGACCTTGGCAGCTCGTGTTGAGATTTGGATACCTTGGAAAGTGGTCCCCATGTGCTTATGAGTCTCTAAGCACAAGGGGGGAAGACTATGCCACTCATACTTGCTATGATTCTAATTTCACTTTGACTTAGGAGTTTTAAGTCAAAAGTGAAATATGTCCTCTAAGTTATAAAGTGACAATTAATTCACAATGTGGGTGAATTAATAGACATAAAGCAACTAAGAGTGGTTTCCTTAAATTTGAGATTATTGGAGTTGATCTCACACCCATTGATTAGACTTGGTTAGATCTAATCTAGGCCATTGATCTTTTAGGGTTGGCATGGGGAGGCTAAAAGTGAGGGTGCAGTGCATTTTGGAGACTCATTCTCCACTTGAGACTTGTGAGGAAGAGAAGGAGGTCGCACCATCTTGAGGAGGAGAGTGTTTGCACTTCTTGGGGTTTGAACCAAAACCCTTGAGAGTTTGAGAGGAACTCTTGGAGCTTGGAGCTTGCATGGTGAAGTTCATCCATAGACCATAGCCATCCCAACACATTGACATTTGTGGAGGGAGGGCACATCTTAGAGAAGCATTTGTTTTCCTTCAGATGTTCACGAGGAGAGGAATACTTGTCAGATCTAGTTTGAGGTCTGATACATTGGGAGAGGAGAGCTTGAGAGCTAGTTTTTTGTGGAGAGAGACTTAGTTTCAGACTCTGTTTATTCTTATGATCATTTCTACGCTAGGAGGGAGGCATGGGTTGAGATGGCTGTGACTACGGCGAATCTGCTAGAGTTTGAGCTCTGACGGTTTTCAGTGGAGAGGCAACACGGAGAGGACATTCCTGTGGAGGGATTTCTTCATTGGAGCTCGCAGGAGGAGCTAGGCGCTTCATTTGGTCACGAAGGCTTGTAACAAAGGGAAGAGGCTATCCAGTTAGGCACTTCTCTTTCACGAGTTCTTGTTACCAAGTCTAAGTAGAGGAGCTTGCTATGTATACATGTTCCATTCTATTGTATTACTGTTTGTATCTCTTGCTTTGATCATCATTATATAGACATATATCTGAAACTGGTTTTCCCAGAAGTTTTATCAGAGTCATGTTGACCAAAAATACACATGTATTTATACATAATTTTAGAAGTGTAGATCAGCATTTTAAAAGTTCAAGATCTGAGGTAGTGTATGTGTTTTAGAAGTTATATTGCATGTGCTAACATTGAGACAAGAAAACACTTGCAAGGGCACCTTAAAAGGCACTTAACCTATAAAACATTGAAGCATTAACATGGCTGTTTGCTGTCCTAAAACAACAAAAGAAGACAGCCAAACAGTTGAAACTTAGAGCCATACTAAGGTCAGGACAGACCTTAGATGGCAGCCTCATAGGACCTCAGGAATTTCTACATGGTATCCTGCCAAAGGTGGCTTAGACTTGTGATTTTGGAGCACTTTTTGGGGTTGGAGAAGTTTTATATATCAGATTTGTTGGCTGTTTTTGGACAGCAGTTTACAGTCAAAACAGTGGGTAAACTTCAGATTTGAGGTACCTCTCTTTCATTGCCAGTTACACAACTCAGGGCAGATTTTGGACAACTAGTTTCCAGTGTTGGTGGGCAGGTTGTGGAGCAGATTTGTTGGGCTGATTTTTTGACACTTTGGACAGCCTCTTTTCACACCTATTTGTTAGGAGTGAGGTTGATTTTGTATAACCTCTTTTTGCACTTGCTCTATCAGGAGTTTGGTTGTAGTTTTACTGCCTCTTTTCACTTTTGTGTTGACAGGAGTGAGGCAAAATTCCTTTGCATTTGTAGCATGGTGAGACGCAGGTTGGAAGACATGCTCCGATATCTCAGTCGTGCGGAGGGGCAGGCTAGCGAGGGGCTACTTAAGCGGGTCTTCTTAGAGGCCAGAATGGTCTTCTTCTTGGAGGACCTCGAGCTATGGTATATAGTTGAGGCGGTTGTTCCGGCGATTCTTGCGACTGCTCCTGTCTTGATTGTTGAGTACAGGAAGAGGAACAACATGGTGAAGAGGACTATTTCTAATGTAGTCCTGGATCACATTATACCCCATGTGGCGGGGAAGGCTATTGCATATCAGATGTGGGCATCTTTATAGCTAAGAGCTCAATGAAACGGAATGGTTCTTCATGATCGACTCAGGAGAATTCGCATGTTCGAGGATGAGTCGGTGACTTCGTTCCTTGGTAGATTCACTCAGATCGGAGACGACCTTGGAGCCGTCGAAGAGATCATTGTACCCAACTCTTTGGTGAGGCAAAACTGCATAGCTTCACCAAACCGTGGAAACTCCATTTATTGAGGGCATAGTTGCGAGAGAGGTCTTACCCACATGGGAGGATGTGGGATGGCTTACATGAGAGGAGAATCAAATTAACACATGGGAGTCTTACGGGCCAGGCGGCTGACTGAGTGAATTCGGTGATGAGAACACTCTTTGGACAAAAGAGGCAAGAAGAAGGCTGTCCGTGGGGGTCCAGCAAGGTCCAAAGGCTGGGGGCGGCGAGAGGAGTGGAGGAGGCAGTAGCGGTGGGCCGAGGAACCTTGATCAGGAGGAGAACATGACAGTGAGATGCTTTGCTTGTGGAGAGATGGGTCACTATGCAGACAAATTTCCCAAGAAGAACAAGAAGAAGCGTGAGGATGGGTCCTTAGCAGCAGTGAGAGGAGATAGGATTCGGTGATGGTTTGCAGTGTGCATTCATTGCTACTTTATTTACCATTACACCATCCAGCATTAGTTGGGAGACCGAGTTGATGAGGACCGCTTGACTCACAACAGTGATTCAGAAGGAGATCAGACTCGGTGTCCTGGACAGATTAGTGGGTGGCTGGTCCACACCCAGCCATAGCCTCTGATTTGAGCAGCGGTAGGCAGGAGAGATGGTGCTACAGCTTGGGTCACATCCCGGAGGATGAGTAGGGAGGAGGCAGTGAGGGCATCCACAGGCTTAGGCCTCACGCAGCTTATGAAGGCAGGCGGTCAGTTCTGGATCCCACGCCGGTGGAGGGTGACTTGAAGGCCAAGTTGATGACTCTTGGTGAGAGACCAGAGGGGGAGACTCTTGGTGAGATGCCAAGAGTGGTGACTCTTGGTGAGATTCCAAAAGTGGGAGACTCTTGGTGAAGGCCGAGTAGGAGGATATCCTTAGTGGGAGACCAAGGTGGGAGGCTTGGTGTGATGCAGTCTAAGGTGATCTTGGATAGATGGATAGTCGGTGCCATTTATAGATCATGCAGATTGAGTAGATCTGTGTCAGAGACTATTTTCATTGATCAGGGTACAACCATATTCATTGAGTATTTTCCAGTAGGCAACCGTGTCCACTTTAGGGATGATATTGGTGGTGAATGGAACTTTCCTCGGTAAGAGGGTGTTGAGATTGGATACCTTGAAAGTGGTCCCCATGTGCATGGAGTCTCTAAGCACAAAAGGGAAGACTATTACCCTCATACTTTACTTTATGATTCTAATTTCACTTTGACTTAGGAGTTTTAAGTCAAAAGTGAAATATGTCACTAAGTTATAAAGTGACAATTAATTCTATTAATGGGTGAATTAATGGACATAAAGCAACTAAGGAAAGTGGGTTTCCTTAAGTGAGATTGCGGATTTGGTCTCACCCATTGATTAGACTTGAAATAGATCTAATCTAGGCCATTGATCTTTTAAATTTGTAGGGAGATACAAAGTGGGGGTATAGTGCATTTGGAGACTCATTCTTCGCCAAACTTGTGAGGGAGAGAAGGAGGCACACTGAGGAGGAGGAAGGAAACTTGATGAGGGTTTGAGACAAACCCTTGAGAGTTTGAGGAGGAGACTCTTAGATCTTGGAGCTTGCATGGTGATTTCATCCATGGAGCCATATACATCAACACTACGTTCAAGCGGCATTTGCATGGAGGAGGCATCTTGAGAGAAGGGGCGTACTTGTTTTCCTTTAGATGTTCACAAGGAGAGGAGTATTTGTCAGATCTGGTTGAGGTATGATGCATTGGGATAGGAGAGCTTGGGTGCTTGTTTTTTGTGGAGAGAGACATTCAGGATTTGGCTCTGTTTATTTCTTGTGATCATTTCTACTAGGAGGATGACGCACATGTTGAGAGGACTGACAACTACCTAGTAGCAGATATGCTTGGAGGAATACAATTCTGACAGTTTCAGTGGAGAGACAACACAGGAGAGGACATTCCCATGGAGGGATTTCTTCATTGGAGCTCTTGAGAGGAGCTAGGCTTCATTTTGGTCACGAGAGGCAACAAGGGAGAGAGCACCACAGTTAAGAGCACTTCTCTTTAGGTTCTTGTTGCAAAGTCTAGTGAGGAGCTTACTATATTATATCTGAGGTTCCATTGTATTTCCCATTACTTGTTATTATCTTGCTTTGATCATCATTATATAGACATATATCCCAAGCTGGTTTTCCCTGGGGGGTTTTTGTCCAGGGTCGTGTTGACGAAAAATACCTGTGTTAAATTTCTACATGTTTAGAAGTGTAGATCAGCATTTTAAAGTTCAAGATCTAGAGGTAGTGTTATGTGTTTTTAAGTTATATTGCATGTGCTAACATTGAGACAAGAAAACACTTGCAAAGGCACATGAAAAAGACACTTAACCTACGAGCGTGAAGCCAGTAAATTATTTGTTGTCCTAAAACAGCAAAGAAGACAGTAAGCGAGTTGAAACTTAGAGCCATACCCACTAAGGTCAGGGAGGGCGGACCTTAGATGGCAGCCTCATAGGACCTCCAATTTCCTACATTTCGCACCAGTTAGATGCATAAGAGAATCTTGGAAGGGAACTTGGCGAGAGAAGGCAAAGTGGGGTTTATGGAAGATAACCCCATTTGATCTGCAAACATGATGCATGACAGACAAGATTGGAATAGAGAGCTTGATTAGATTTTATAGACTTGTGTCATTGGGATACATGCAGACCCAAGGAATTTGACAATCCACACTTGGGGGGTTGCGAAAGATGACAAAGATGCCTTCAGGCACAAGCATCTCTAGAGTGCAAATGGGATGCACTCATTGGGCGCACATCCAGTGGTCACACATCCATTAGGTGCACTTGGATCCACTGGGCACAATTGGGCCCACTTGTTGGATCTGAAGCAGATCCAGGACAAGGCGAAGGAAGAAAAGTTGATGGATGGCACTTGGGTCCACCATAGAGTGAAGGGGCTTGTAAGTGCAAGCAAAGTCTCATATAAAAATGACAACGCCTCATAGGTTCTAAGGCATAAGTGTGTTCATCATTATTTCTAGTGTAAAGGAGCTTTGTGGTTTGTGTTTAGTTGTTAGGCATAGTAGGGAGAATTGCACTACATTTGAGAGTGAGAAAGAAAGAAAGAAGACAAAGGCCTATAGGAGGTGGAATTTCATGGTTTCTTAGGGGTTGGATTATTACAAGTCTATTGAATAGCAGGAAGAAGGCAATCATGGGAAGCAAACATACATCTGTAATAAAGGATTTTGATAAGGAGTTACAACTCCTTTATTGTATATTTGTGATATTCTTCATATAATAAAGTTAAAGGCACCTGCTTTGGGTGCCACCTATACATGTGTGTTGTGCATTGTTTATGATTGTTGGATGTTACTATTCCTTTCTTTGCTTTGTGCCGGTTAAGTATTGAAATATTGGCTGCTTTGTGCCGGTTAAGTATTGAAATATTGGCTAATTGTTAAAGTATTGCTGGGATTTTAAAGGTTACATTTGGATGTGTGTCTATTGTTGAATGAACTTTGTTGAGTATGACTTCGTTGCATTTGACAGATTGTAACTTAAGACAAGGTTATGGGTAGACCTTAAGTGACGAGGCATAGCCTAGTTGTAGTAGGCATAGATTGGTCAAGCCCTTGCGATAGAGGCAAGGTAGAGCCGCACGACTTCAAGTGCTAAAACAAATTTGGGAGAAACTCAAGTTTGCAAAGAAAAATTTGGACAGATTGTAGGTCTGTGATAGTTGGTATCAAAGTGTACTCTCCACGACTTTCTAAAGAAAAGGTGGTTTCAGAGCTGATTTTGAGATAAATTTGGTGCTCTTAATCACTATCAGTACCGTGACAAGTGATATCAGAGCACTCTTCACCACATTGGAATGAAATTGAAGCAAAGTAGTAGGCTTTGGATGAGCTGCTAGGCATTTGAGTAAAGTGTCAATGGTTGGCTCATATGCAGAGATAGCTTCACATCATGAAGACCGTGATGGTGGACAAGATCCTAAGACTCCAAGGATAAAGACTAGGCTTGCAACCTTAGAAAGGAATGTCGAGAAGATGGCAACCTCTCTTCATAAGCATGGAGACAAGGTGGCATATTTTGAAGAATAGATGATCCGCATGTGCCAAAGCTTTAACAATGCCATAGACAAGTGTTAAAAGACAACCAACTTGATGACAACAACCTTGAGTAGTGAGGTTGATGGATAGTTGAAAACGATGGAAGACTTGTTGAAGTTTGTTGTGACACAAGTCAAAGACCAGGAAGACATCATTAACTTAAGCTATTGTCAATGGACATAATGTTGATGTTATGGTAACTGCAGGAGGTATTAACCTCCATGTATAACCTCTGACCAGATTAGAATGTTCTGAAAGCTAGAGAAACCCTAAACATATGTATAGAAACCCTAGAAGACATGTTGACTCATTAAAAGAATTAATATTTAAGTATTGGCCTCTAAAAGAAGAAGTCAACCTAGATAGGAGACAAAGAGCACTATAAATAGAGGGCACTTGAGATAATTTGGTCATTAAAGAGCACTATAAATAGAGGGCACTTGAGATAATTTGGTCATTCACACTCTCACAGCTCACACAAGACAAGTGGTGCACAAGTTTGGAGAAGGAGTTCAGTTGCAGCTACTGCAATTGGGATTTTGGTCTTGGTTTCTGGTTTATGGACTTTCTGTTTGGTGCGCTATTCTTGGAGAAAGAGAGATATACTATATCTTGGTTATCTATTGGGTTTGGTATTGATTCCAGAATTATTCTATCTATTAAGGTTATGGTGCTCGGGGGTGGCTGCGTGCCTATGGTTGGGTGACAATATTGAGATATTGTCTATGAAAAAACGAGTACATCTCTGGGATTTTGGTCATGGTTTCTGGTTTATGGACTTTCTGTTTGGTGCGCTATTCTTGGAGAAAGAGAGATATGCTATATCTTGGTTATCTATTGGGTCTGGTACTGATTCCAGAATTATTCTATCTGTCAAGGTTATGGTGCTCGGGGGTGGCTGGGTGACAATATTGAGATATTGTCTATGGAAAAACAAGCACATCTCTTTTATTCTAAGAGGTTATGGGCCCACTCTATCTTCAGACAGTCTAACCACTGGAAGATAGATTGGGAAGTTATTTGTTAAGCTCGTTGTGGCACTAGTTACAGCTGCAGCTAGGTTTTCTGATTATGCAACTGCAACAAACCCTAACCCTAAACCCTGTTCAAGCTGTAATCTTGGATTTAGTGCATTCAGAAGAGCAAGCATACCCTCCATAACAAGTGAGGCTTTCAGGTTCCAGGTTTGATTAAATTGTTAAGCTTCAAATTTGTATATATCAAGGGTGATAGTTGCTACATTACAAAAATAGTCTTTGAAAGGTTCTATTATTGCTAGGTTCAATGAATACTTGACTGCATATGAATACCATTGATATAGATGCCAATTGTACTTGTTTGCAAGATGAAGTAATATTTCCTCTAGAGAGATATTTCTTGTTTGCTCTTGTTGTTCTTGTTCCAAGCATGTACCCTTGTGAAATATGTTTGATGAACAATCTTTGTGGAAGCTGCCATAGAAGAAGTTTATAAGGATGACACAATGCTTGCAACAACTACCAGATGGGAAACAATCAGAACAAATAGAAACAAACTTGAAGAGACTCAGAGGGAGTCAGATTCAAAAAGAAGTCAGTAATCAAGTGGAAACTAAAATAAACTTGTGACACTTTGCAGAAAGCAAGAAGGATGCAGATGAAAGCATGGACTCTCTTAGATGGAGGGAGATGATTATAGAATTCCAAAAGAAGAGCATGCATATTGCTCATTCAGGCATGAAGCCGAGATTAGGAGGGAGCTAATCCCCAATAATATGATCCATTGAAGAATCTGTGAATACTATGAAGTATTTGTCCATGTTCTTCATTGGAAAGTAGCAACCTTGATAGACAACTCATATTCAACTTGACTCTAGAAGAAGTCTTCTTCAAAAAGAAGCCTTGAATATCCCTGGTTGTCCATCTACATTTATGTTCCTATGGCGAAAGGAAGAAGTTGGAACCTTCAAGAAGGAAGGGCATGGAATCTATAGAAGATTCCATGGACTCCAACGTTGAAGAAGGAAGCTGTGATGAAGAACAATGTATGTGAGAAATTGTGAAAAAGACTTATAAATGGAAGCATTGATAGATACAAGGCGAGATTCAGGGCTAGAGGGTTCTCCTTGAAGGAGGGAGAAGACTATAATGACAGCTTGTTCCAGTATACCTCTACTCGAGCCTTTATATCTCTTGCAGTATCCATGGGTTGGAGTTTACATCAGTTGGATGTAAAAACTGTTCTTCTCAACATATAGAAGAATTGAAGAAGAAGCATATAGAACAACCTCAACGTTTTGAGGTATACCAGAAAGAGAGACCCATGTATGATGATAGAAGAAGACCTTGTATGGATTCAAGCAACCTGGTGCAAAGCCTCTCATGTATAGCAAAAGCATGGTGAAAACTTGCTATGACAGAGGAAGTGTATTGAAATGATTCTTCAAAAGTTCGGGATGATGGATTGCAAATCTATGGCAAACTCCCATGATGACAGATTTGAAGAAGATGAGAGACTTTGATCCAATAGACCTATCCCTGAATCGACAATTGAATGGCTCGTTAATGTATTTGGAGAATACTCAACCAAATATTTGCTTTGTTGTGAAGATAGTTCCAGGTGGAACTTAGCCATGAAAATTAAATAACTGCAAAGCATGCCTTGAAATATCTTCGTGGGACATTTGAGTTATGATATACAACTGCATGGATTTATCGATTCAGATTGGGAAGGGAGTGCAAATGACAGAAGAAGTGCTTCTTGGATATGTTTCATTTTGAGATTTTCCACGATATCATGGGCTAGCAGGAAATTGAAGTCTGTTGCACTCAACATTGCAGAAGCAAAGTATATTGAAGCTTGTGATGCTTGTACAAAAGCAGTGTGGCTCCGTAAGATTGTTTTTGGATTGCTTGATCGGGTGTTGGATTCGATCGTGATATATTGTGATAACCAGAGCTGTGTGAATTTCTCAGAGAAGCCAGTGTTCCATGACAGGTCAAAGCACATTGAGATCAAGTACTATTTTCTACGTGATAAATTCCAGAGGGGAGAAGTGATTCTCTAGTATATCTCCACTGAGCAAATATTTTGGTAAAGCCTCTGTCCAAGATGAAAATTTTGCGTACTTAAGGGACACACTGGACTCATGGAGATGACTTCCTTATTGGAAATGGAAGTGATTACCCCCAGGTTGGGAGGGAGCACTGATATGTTATTGATATATGGATAGTCATTTTCCAGTTTGGAAAATGGTCCAGGTTGGGSAGTCACTTTCCAGTTTGAAAAGTGGTCCAAGATTCTTGATGGACAGTCATTTCCAATTTGGAAAATGGTCCAGGATGGGCAGTCACTTTTCAGTTCGGAAAGTGGCCCAAGATTTCTGACGAAAAAACATTTTCCAGTTTGAAAAATGGTCCAGATCGAACGGTCATTTTTGTAATGAAAATGGTCCGATAGGTTGTTGATGAACCATAGACAACGATTCGTGTGGGGAAATGGTCTAGGACAATCATTCTTATTGGTAGTCACTCTGAGTAGTGGTCAAGAAAAATGGTCCTTCTCTCCGAGCAGTCATTCTTTCGAAGTTCATAGTTGTGAGCAGTTTCGAAGAATGGTCCGTTATAGGAGGTTGGTGCAAGATAGTCATTTACATAGGAAATGGTTGGGACAATCATTCCCTACGGAAAACTCATTCTCTCCAAGTTGCATGTGATTAGTGCCGGAAGAATGGCCCAGTTAGGTGAATGGTCCAGGTTCAGCAATTAGGGACAAGGTTGCACTATGATTAGTGCCAGAAGAATGGCCCAGTTAGGTGAATGGTCCAGGTTCAACAATTAGGGACAAGGTTGCACTGTGATTAGTGCCGGAAGAATGGCCCAGTTAGGTGAATGGTCCAGGTTCAGCAATTAGGGACAATCATTCCCTTGGGCAGAGTCATTCTCTCCAGGTTGCATTGTGATTAGTGCCGGAAGAATGGCCCAGTTAGGTGAATGGTCCAGGTTTAGAAATCAGGGACAATTATTCTTCTATGCTTGAGAAGAATAGTCCAGATAGCCCATGGTTGATGGTTAACGTTCCGAGGGCAGATACTCTTCCAGATCTCACAGATGTGAGTGGAAGAATGGCCCAGATGACTCGGTTTGTATCATGATATTGTTATACAGGTTGATATCAGATGATATGATTGTTGTGGAGACTGTATGTCTCTGGACAATAGTTGTATGTTGCTGTGGTGGATGTCATCCACTGGTAGTGACTGTGAGTCACTCGTTAGTAGCAGTGTGCTACTAGGAGTGGTTGGATAGTAGTTGTATACTACTATGTATAGACACAGTTGTGTTCTATTGAATGGAACTTTTTTGATTTCCATGGAGACTACCACTAGTGTTGGAGATGATCGTCAACTAGATAGATAGTCAGTGTGCTGATGGACAAACATTCTCCAGGCAGAGAATGGCCCAAGTAGGACAAATTGTTGGTGGAGAGACATCCTCCCTGTGGAGGATGGTCCAGGTTGAAAGATTGTTGGTGGACAAACATTCTCCCTGTGGAGAATGGTCCAGGTTGACATATTGCTGATGTACCATGGACAACTATTCTTCTAAGATGTATGTACGGATTAGAAGAATGATTTGTCTCCCTGAGGTCACAATAGTGACCAGAGTTGAGAGATTGGTACAGGACAGAGATTTTCCCTAAGTTCACAGTAGTGGCTAGAGGGAAAATGGTCCAGGACAATCATTCTTCTAGAACGTATGTCTGGATTAGAAGAATGGTCCTTGCAGCCCATGGGGTGGCTTTCAACATCAGTTGGGAGAACTGTTCTTCTAAGACGTATGTCCATAATAGAAGAATGGTCCTTGTATCACTTTGTTGAGTAAATGACTTATTCAACATCATGCTTGATTACTCAGATGGAGTATGGCTTCGAGAGATGATGCAGTTGATGCTATCAGATGATACTGACACTGGTGATGTTGCTCGTGAGTTGATCTACGTGATCATGAGATAGCTTGTGTGGCTATGATGATGCTATCGGTTGAATGGTCTGTTTGTGCTCAAGACCATTGCCTTTAATACCTCCCTAGCTGGGAGGGAGTGTTGATATTATGGTAGCTGCGGGAGGTATTAACCTCCATGTATAACTTCTGACCAGATTAGAATGTTCCGGAAGCTAGAGAAACCCTAAACAGATGTATAGAAACCCTAAAAGACATGTCAACTCATTAAAAGAATTAATATTTAAGTATTGGCCTCTAAAAGAAGAAGTCAGCCTGGACATGAGACAAAGAGCACTATAAATAGAGGGCACTTGAGCTCATTTGGTCATTCACACTCTCACAGCTCACACAAGACAAGTGGTTCACAAGTTTGGAGAAGGAGTGCAGTTGTAGCTACTGCAACTGGGATTTTGGTTTATGGACTTTTTGTTTGGTGTGCTATTCCTGGAGAAAGAGAGATATGCTATCTCTTGGTTATCTCTTGGGTTTGGTACTGCTTCTGGAATTATTCTATTGTCAAGGTTATGATGCTCGCGGGTGGCTGCGTGCCTATGGTTGGGTGACAATATTGAGATATTGTCTATGGAAAAATGAGCACATTCTTTTATTCTAACACATAGTTCAATGGTGCCTATGAGAATAAAGATAAAGGAACTAGAACATATGATTGCACCAACAATGCTAAGCTATTTGGTAACTTCTGTTGGGATGTTGAGCAATATTTGGAATAAATGAATGGAAGTTCAGATGAGGCCAAGGTGAAAGGTGAATCTTGTGGCAATGTTCTTGACAGGTACCACAAAGCTTTGGTGGAGAAACTCAATAGAGAACTTGGTGGAGAAACTGAGCAGAGAACTTGGTGGAGAAACTAAGTAGAGAACTTGGTAGCTAAGCGCAGTATAGAGAAGGTTGAAAACAAGGAAGAGATGAAAGAAGCCTTGAAGGGTTAGTTTGGGCCACGAAATTGATCTTGCATTGCATGGAATCAATTGTTGGCTCTTAAGCATACAAGCAAGATTCAAGCTTACATCAAGGAGTTTCCAAGCCTCAAGTTGGAGATCAAGAACATGTTTGAAGAAGATATGTTGTTCCAATTCATGAATAGATTGCAACCTTGGCTGTAGAGTGATTTGTTATGTTAGAATGTACAGACCCTTGCAGTATCCATCACTGTAGTAGACAAGATGATGGACTACAAGGAAGAGGAAAAAGGTGGTCCAAGGATAGGTGAAGATGCTCCAACAGAGAAGTAGAATGGAAAGAACAAGAAGAAAGACAAAGGGAAGATGAAGCCATCTAAACTTCTAGCAAGGATAAGGTCAAGAAACCATATGCTCCTAAGGAAAAAGCTTATTGGATTTGTGCAAAAGATCATTACGCAAAGAAAAATTGTCAGTGTTGTGCGCTGGTGGAAAAATTTAGCAAGGGTGTACAATTTTCCATATCTACAGATTGTGACTTAGATAGAAAACATGAAAATGAAACATGAAAACCACATTTCAAAGGAGATTTACACCACTTTAGACCCTAATCTATCCATGTAAAAATAATAAATGAAAAAACCACAACCATAAATATGAATAGATTAATTTAAAGAATGTAAATAATTACTTCATGTTTGATGGAAAGCATATACAATGTCACCTATGGAGAGAACCTCGTTGAAGAAATGGCTCCTTGATCTCCTCCTTGGGAGGGTCCTTCGTTTCCCAAGTATGTGTTGATCCCCTCCTTGGTTGCAAGTAGCATGGAGATCCAAAAAGGCTATCAAGAGGAAGGAGTCCTCAAGATTCTTAGTGCAATTTCATCATCATGTACTTACTGTGTGTGGATGGATGATGTATGGAGAGACCTCAAGCCTTTATTTATTAGAAAAGTAGTGGTTAGACCCCTTTGACATAGTCATAAAAAATAGTGGTTAATTGACCAAATCAAGGTTAAGAATAGCAATTAGGGTTTTAAAATGTCCACTTATAACTACTTTCCTTTTTTGGAAAATTCAGGTTGGAAACAATCAAAATTTTGGTTTTAATGGGTCAGTGCAAGTTTTGGGGGTACTTTCTGCACTGGCTAGTGCACTTATTAGGGGTAAAAAATGTGCTAGCCTTAATGGGTTCAAATAAAGGTTGGCTTCAAATATTTCCAAAGGTCTAGTGGAGGTGGAAAATGTGGTAAGATGGGTGTAAAACATATTGTTTGTTGGTGTGTTTTAGTGAAATCGTGTAAATGTCACAAGTGAACAATTTTTGGGTGATAACACTATGAAGCAAGTGGACAAATCCTCCATTAATGTTTTGCAATTCTTGGGTGTTGTGCTAGAAGACAAGTCTATAGTAAGCCAATAAAAGGACTTTTCTATGCTCCAATAGTATTGAACGGAAGAGTAAGCCAATAAAAGGACTTTTCTATGTTCCAATAGTACTGAACGAAAGATTAGTTGATGCCATAGTTGACAAGTGGGGCGACCCACAATTTCATGAAGGAAGATGTCGCAAAAGAGCTTGGGCTGCAACTTGAGCTAGCATAGAATTCTTTCAAAGCAATGAACTTAGAAGTGGAAAAGGTGGTTGGCACGACCAATAGAATCACCTTGAAACTTGGAGATTGGAGTGGAACTTTAAGTTTCACTATTGTGCTTATGGATGAATTTGTGTTTGTGGCAAGAATTCTTGAGGAAGGAAAAGGAAGCGCCTATGCCTCACTTAGATTGTTTGGTCATATTTTCAAGACAAGATCCATTTGTCATCCCTATAGTAAGGAAGGAGCGTGAAGTTGTTGGTAGAATGACTTCTTTGAGCATGGTTTCTACAACCAATCAAGGGGTTGAGAAACCTTACAATAGAGAACTTAGAGGCGTTGGAATTGATGAACGATCTATAGATGGGACTTCAAGAGGAATTCTTGTGCAACCTTTGATGGACAACAGTTCAATGAAGGCTTGCTTTAAAGTAGAGACTCACTAGGCTTGAATCCATAGTGGACTCCATAGTGATAGTTAGCTAGAGTGGTGGACGTTTTCTTAGATAAGGAAGACATTCTAGTTCTATGTGGATAGATGGAGAGTGGAATATTTGGCCAAGGAAGCCAGTGAAGCATTCGACCTATATGGGATAGGATTTATAATAGACCAAGATGACAAGGTTGAGGAGAAATAATCCTAGCATGTTAGGACCAAGGAAGAGGTTGAACCCTCCTTGGGCACACTTAGGCAAGATGGTTGACAAGATGACCCATAAGTCAAAATATTTCTTGAAGAGGGAAATGGTAGAATTGATTTGAATGTGCCTCTTTGTTGTATTTAACAAAAAAGTATGGTAGTCTTCTAGATTCTTCACGTGACTTAGTAGATTTGAGATAGGTTGTTGGAACAAATGTTGGCGGTGGCCTTAGTAGCCACCTTCCATTTTATTCTCATTAACCCGTAATAGGGAGGCTCAGTTCCCATGGAGCCAATTGTGGAGCCTAGAGTCCTTGTGGAAAAGGTGCCTTAGAAAATTCTGGTTAGGAATGACTTAACATTTTGAGGAAAGGATAGAGATCTTTTTCTTTGTTCAAAAAAGTTGTACAAAGTGAATCAAATGTAGAAGGAAAATATTGTTTGGGCATGGGGAAGTGAATTCTCATGGAATGGACACCACGATTGGATTAGCTACTTGTTAACCCTTGGATTTTCTCACTTGAAAATCTTGAGGGTTAAGAGCCAACATGTCTTATTTGGCTGGCATTCAAATATTTTTCCTAGATATAGCTTGGCGTGAGCCAGGGTTGGTTCTCGTATGAGTTCAAGTATAGGATTGGTTTAGTGGTTTTCCTTGCTTCAGAGGCAGGAGTTTGCACAAGTCTTCATGGATAGAGAGAGGTCCACATGGCAGTTTTGATCACATATACAGAGTCCTTGCGAGCTCACAATTCTAGTGAGGCTTTTCCAGACAACATGCAAGCAACTTACTATTTTTAGAAGTTGGACTTCCAAGGTTCAGATGATGATTCCCAACACATATCCAGGTTCCTTACAAAAAATCGAATCCGATGAGACCATTTTGATTTCCAAGCGAGGAGTTTCAATTTTTAGTAGTGATTATGTTTAGGCATACTTTATTTGACATGGTTCTCCTAGCAACACCAAACATATTTGGTCTTTTCATATTTTTTGACAGGCCTGCTATTTTTAGTAGGGCTATATTTAGAAGGTGTGGTCACCAAGCAGGGTGACATGTGGCAGGTCCAAATTCCAACATTTGGCAACTTCAGAGTGTGACATATGGCACATACATGCATGAGGATATTAGGCACTTTGCTTGAGGACATGTGGTGCATGTTTCTAGTTGAGATGAGTTGTTGTTTGGTTGGCATGAATAGTTGGCAAGTTAAGTTAACTAAAGAGTTATTTTCCCTTCTCCCACTTTATCCCTCCGTCTTCACTCCCTCTCCCATACTTCTCCTCCTCCCCATTCGTAGTTATCCCTATTTCCTAGTGCATCCCCTCTTATTCTCCTCATAACTCCCTATTTCCTAGTGCATCTACTCCTATTCTCCTAATATTTCTATATTCCCATGCTCTAACCCCTTATTATTCCATCAACTCATCACCTCATCACCTTATCTTATCCCTCACGCCCATCTTTTACACATGTGAGCTTCATGCACATCACTCCTTTAAACATCTCACACGCTTTTCCTATTCCTTGTTCCCTATTTAGCACCTCCATACTCCTTTTGTTAGCACATTACTTCTCTCTTTAGCGCATGCATAATTCAAATCATGCACCACTCCATCTTTTCCCACATAACTCCTACCCATGCACATCTCCTCTTTAGCATTGCACATGGATCCTTCCTCTTATTTCCTCTCTTCTTCCACAATGGTCTTCAGTTAACAAATGTATTCACATGAGTTATCACTATCATCTCAATAGTTACGCATGAGCACATGGTTATCTCACTCCACTCTCTCATCTAATGCACATTGCATGAGGGAAGCTATTATTAGGATATGCATCCTCATTCTCTTATATATTGAGGGTTTCTACATTGGCTCTTGGTCGATTTCTTCAGTAGCAATAATAGACTCTCTATCATTCTCTGTCTTATATTCTCTAGCTTCTACTCTTTGTGTAGGGGTCATCATTATACCAGTTCTTGTACTTGTTTTCTATGATGCATCTAGCTTTTTGGCAAGCGAAGGAATAAAACTTTGGATTGTTGGTATTGTGTTTGAAATTTATGCACTGTTTAGAAGCTCTTAGCCTTTTATCTTGGTGATTTAGCCATTTAATTGTGCTTCCTTTCTTTCTTTCCATACTTCTTAAAGCTAACGTTGCAATGAATTGTTCCACTTCAATTTTAAAATTATACAACTTGCCCCTTTGGTAGCCTGATCACTAGCAAAAGGTCATCTTGTGTGCGTATTTTCGGGTTTATTTTGCAGATTTATAGGGAATATAGCTCATACAAAACACTAGGGACACCCCCCTGAGGTTGGCATGCGCCAACCCAAATGGAAAGGAGTTTTTGGGAGTGGCACTTAGGGCATCTTCTCTTAGAGTTGCACATATTTCTAGCTTGCTCATTCATAATTATTTCACATTCTTGCAAGTGCAGAAATTTGTGCTAACAAATTGGTGTCATTGTTAGGGAAGCATCAATCCTTGGATTATAGGGTTGGCTCCACTAGGGAACTCAAGGAAAATCACCGGGATTCGATCCGACACAAGGAATTGGTCTGAGCCTTAGGAAAATTGAACATCTATTTCAGAACACATAGGTGGATCACCACTTAACAACATCCATTGGTGACTCCATTAAATAAAGAATATGATTGATCATGGAGCACTGTGTGTGGAATCTTTTGGATTTTATTCACATTAAAAGGCAGGAAGATGAAACTATTCATGAGTTTCATGTCAGATTTATCAATACACATGATAAAATTCCCACCAAATACCAATCCTTTGCTTTTGATTCAGAGTTTCGTAATCTCTTTTTGAAAGAGGGACCAACAAATTTAGGGCAAGCTTTCTTGGTTGCTCAAACAGTTGAGGAATTCCTTACAGCTGCTCGAAGCTTGCAGGAGCTTCTTGCTGCTTCAGAAAACTGTTGGTGCAACCAAAAGATGATATTCCTTATAGTTGTTCTATGATCCCATTCAGACTTTGTTCTTTAGGAGGATCGTTTAACTGATCATTGCTTGGATATTAGGGTTAGTCATGATCCAATTGAGAGAATGATGGAGGTATTTCAGCAAGTAGATTCTAAGAGTTTTGGCTCTCATACTTTCATGTTCATTACCGTGAAAGTACCATGTTCCAAGTTCCAATCAATAGCCTTCAACAATTTCTTCAGTGACAAGTACACCAAGGCATCTTCCTGACTTATGAGACTTCACAATTGGTTGCACTGGAGGGTTGACTATGTTGATCTTTCTCGTCTAACCGATCACTTAGCTGCATGGTTACATTGGTCATTCAAGTATGTTGATTAATCATGCCAGCTTTGATTAACCTCCAACGAACAAAGGAGGTAAAATTTCTGGGTTTTTGGGTATTAGAGTCCATTTATTGTTTTTATTTTCGCTAACTTTTATGCTTCATGACAGCAAATTAACTCTTTTGTTTCACAGATTTTTCTTTTAGGTTGTCCTCTTTCAAGTCCTAGGGTAAGAGTTTCTGATTTTTTCTTATTATATCAGCATGTCGCCATGTCTTGTGGTGTAGTTAGTGCCTAACATGAGGCTGGTCTTAGTCTTCTAATAATTGTCGTCCACTTTTTTGAAAACTTTGGGTCAAAGTTCTGAGTGCCTTATCATACATTTGGTGAGTCTTTCTATCTAGAGTAAGCCTGGATGAGGGGCAGTTTGTCGATATTCCAAAGCATTTGAGTCCATTAGGAAGGGTAGAATTGAGGAGACATAGGAGAGTCTTGATTCATCTTATGTTTTGTCTCGTCATTGCTTTCCATTGAGTCATCTGCTATGAGTCAGTTTGTCCCCCTCATCTAGTGGTAGGGATATGGTACCATACATCCTATATCTTCTTGAGTTATAACTTTGTGCCGAGGGAACAATTTTCATCATTGCTTTAATTTTCAGTAGGTCATTCCGCATCGACTCCGACACATTATTTGGGGGTGATCCATAAGTGTAGCTCCTTGATGGCCGTTAGCCTCAATGGCAATCATTTCACATTCAACAAGGCTGATCATAATTGGGCTCGATCGAATGATCCTTTTCAATGTTTGACTTCAGCACACCTTTCACAGTGACAAGTCATGCTTGTACCTTAGGGCCCATTAGCATGGTGGGTTCCTTCGCACTTGGCAAGTGTTTACATTATTAACATATGACTAA
Organism: Picea sitchensis; assembly: GCA_010110895.2. Taxonomy (NCBI): domain Eukaryota; kingdom Viridiplantae; phylum Streptophyta; class Pinopsida; order Pinales; family Pinaceae; genus Picea; species Picea sitchensis. The sequence continues at coordinate 205,286 of SNQJ01S0000670.1, read as the reverse complement.
GTGACTCTCTCCCATGTGTCAACTTCAACACATTTTCCACAGGGAGGAGTGTACATAGTAGGTGGTAGCAGGTAGCAGATTTGGATGAGACCCCTTATTTTTCAGCCAGTTAGTGGGAGGTAGTGGGAGGATTATATTTATTTTTGACTCCATTGCCCATTGGATATGCATTTTGGATCACGGGTCAGCTTACAAGACATTTCTTTTCTATAGACAGGCACATGAGTTTATTGGTATGTTTCTCCATATTTCTCACAGAGTATTATAAACAATTTTTAGACACAGATTCACAGGTTCTCGACATCTCGCAAGGGGATCTCGTTTCCTTGAGTCACCATTGTTAACCCATGGATTTTTTCACTTGCAAATCCTAAGGGTTTAGAGCCAGTATGTCTTATTTGGATGACATTTAAATGTTTTTCCCAGAGATAGCTTGGCGTGAGCCAGGGTTGGTTCCTGTAGGAGTTCAAGCATAGGATTGGTTTAGTGGTTTTCCTTGCTTCATAGGCAGGAGTTTGCACAGGTCTCCATGGATAGAGAGAGATGTTTATTTTTAGCATATTCCCTACTTTTTATGAGACAAAGATCGGAGGTTCACATGGCATTTTTATGTTAATGTTTATGCCATTATTATAGTTCTTTGCATTTTAATAGATAAGAGCATAATAAGAACAAGATCATTGAGAAATACACATTCACAAGAGACACAACATTTATCCTGGGAAACCCTCTAGGGGAAGAAAACCCAACAAAAACTTCCTTATCATAAATAGCTTATACAATGTTCAAGAG
>SNQJ01S0000670.1:100875-185603 GCA_010110895.2 Picea sitchensis | reverse complement strand
TTTATACACAATATGTACTCTTTTTATAAAAACATTTTTCTCAAAGTTGAAAAAAAAGGTTAGTATTATAAATCCTAGTAAAAATATGAATTTTTGTCTCAAGAAAGTTCAAATTATACCATATAATATCTTTAAAAAATGTAAAAGTATTTACATTTTAATTTGGAGGAAGTCAAAATATATATTTTTGCTTCGACAAAGTCCACATTATGCCATACATTATCACTATATATATATAATATGTACTCTTTTTATAAAAACATTTTTCTCAAAGTTGAAAAAAAAAGTTAGTATTATAAATCCTAGTAAAAATATGAATTTTTGTCTCAAGAAAGTTCAAATTATGCCATATAATATCTTTAAAAAATGTAAAAGTATTTACATTTTAATTTGGAGGAAGTAAAAATATATATTTTTGCTTCGACAAAGTCCAAATTATGCCATATAATATCTTAGGAGGAAGAATCATGTTGTCTAGATTTCATAGTAAAAACTTGTTTTCTTCTATAAAGTGATTTTCAAGGTGCATTTGCACAAACAAGTGCATTTTATGATTAAGTCCATATAATAATAAACATAATTGAAAAAGAAAACACTTTATTCTAAAAATTACTATCTCAACATGCTATATAGAAACATTTTTTTTCTAGAGTATAAAAATAGATTTTTTATTTTCTTTTATTTAATGTCTGATTGGGTAGGTGATACCATATAATATCTACAAATTTTGGTTTTCTGCATAAATTCTTCTACCTTCTAAATGTAATCCTCTTTTGGATCCATTTTAGATACTTTCATTTTCAGTTTGTCTTCTTTTTCCCAAGCAATGGCTAAAGGGGTGGCCTACAACATTTACGTAATTAGGTATATATATGTTGAAATGATTATGATTGCAAAGTGTATTCCACTTTTAAGAGACTTGTCCATTTGATAGTGTATTAGGTAATTTACCTTCTCTGGTTCAAATTCACTAAATGGATGTTTTTTGGTTTCAATATTAGCTTGTCCTCTTTATTTGTGAAAGCATTTTCTAGCTAAGTAACAACCTCATTGTCCAACTCCTTTTTTAAAGAGGAGATGTAGAAGAAATCATGAAGTCTTAGCTTGTTGAGAATGTCTATTTGTATAAGACACCTCACCCACTTTTACTCATGCTTTATATGAGCCATATAATTTAAGTTGAAGCTTGTTCTTACCTTTTTGTTGGAGAGTTGTCTAATTGTCTTCCTTTATATAGTATATAGTGTTGGTCTAACTTGGTGTTTCATCTTATTTTATACCATGATAAAATTTTCTTAAATATGTCTTTGATTTCATGTGGAGTATCACCTAGAACATAGATTTTACCATTTTAAAGGATGCAATTCCTTAAGGTGATGAGGGTTCATAATGCTTTAAAAAGAGTATTTTTTTTGGTGGCCTAATATATATGTAGTATTATATCAATATTTGGTCAGACACCTCATCCATTTACTTTTCTTATCACTTGTACATCCAAAGATACCCTATTAATTACTTTTATTTGGCCATGTGTTTGAGGGTGATAAACAACATAATATTGAAAATTACCCTCCTGATTCGAGAAGTTCTTACAATAAGTCATTAATGAACTTAAGATCTATTTCAATAATTATGTACTTAGGGATCCATGGAGCTTATAAACATGCTTAAATAATAAATCAACAACCTAAAAAGCCGAAAACTTGGTAGTCAACGAATTAAAGTTAGCATACTTAGTTAAATGATGGACTACCACAAATATAGCATCCTTACCTTCAAAGAGTAACACAAATTCCATATATACATCTTCACACTTTTGATTGGGAATAGGTTATTCGTGTAGCAAACAATCCTTATTTTTCAATGAGTTTTCTTTACAAATGAATTGTTGGAATTACAAGTTTCAATCATTGAAATTGTGTGGAGTTGTTCCAATAAGAATGGGGTCTACAAATCTATATGCAATGCCAAAATTTCCAAAATAGCAGAATTTCATTGTCAAAATCATAAATTTCGATTACTAGATTCATCAAATACCCTACCAGGAAGGTTGATACACAAATAGACAACTCATATCCTAATTGTGGATGAAATTATGTTAGAGAAGACCAATATAAGAAACAAATTTCATCTTGTTCCACAAAATACTCAATATTAGACTTCATTTTCTGCGAGTAAAAGTTGGAGAAATTCTTATAAGTTTTGTGTGAAATCTACATCACTGGAAAAGGAACATGCATGCCCATGCTAAAGATCTTCTGGCATAAGAGGCAACTCATGTCATAAATACATGCAAATTTGATGATGTCATTCTTAATAGTTTAGTGTTGGTTCTTGTTGCCATCCACAATATCATATTGAAGTTGAACTATAGTAAGGTCCATTATGCGGTGCACAAGGAGAACTTGTACCCAAGTAGTTTGTTTGATATTTGAGATGGAGTTCAACGTGGGAACTCATCCCACTTGGATAAAAAATCTAAAATAATATGTACCCTTCTTATAGATAATCTCAATGTCATAGTATTGAATATGGTCAATTGATTTTTGTTGCTCCTATATTATAGTAAATTGTATTAGTAATTATGTAGTGCCCCACATTTTGGATATTATAAAAATCAACTCAAGGTACATGCTTCACCAAGTTTGGCCATTGAAATGTTTTGTGTAGATATGATTAATTTTGGATTATGGATGAATATATATGTTTTGCAATGTGGATGGTAGATATACAACAAGGATTAAGATGGTTTATAGTATTCCTAAGAAATGTAGGGATTAAGTGGGGGCATGATGATGATAGCAAGAACGGTATGTCAACTATGTGGCAGAGGAATAACACTAACAAAATCGCATAAACAAGGTATGCATGTCATGTCAACATTATTGGATGTGGCACCCATGAAACATGGGTACACCTGTGCATACAATGTATAGTCATAGAATAGAAATCATGCTTCTTAGGCTATACTATAACTATAAATTTCATCTCATCAATAAAAAAAAATAACAACTCATTAATATATGTGAAGATTAATATACTAAAGTTATTAAGATTTCTAACATATAAATTCAAGTGATGAAAAAAGTAACAATGTAATTATGTTTAAAATTTTCATTTATATTTTGATATTTTATCTCATTAATAAATAAATAATGAATCATTAATATATAATGATTCATATGTCTCTTAGGTAAGATATTAAATTGTAATTGGGGGTAGTGTTTGGTTTTATGTATGAGACTAAGGTTACATGCTATTGGAAAGTACATGTCTCAATTGGAGGTAAATTGAAGGGATATTAGCTAAAACCACTTTTTTAGTCTTGGAATATAACTTTAAACTACTTTTAATCTTCCTCAAAAGTAAAAAGAAATAGGTTAGCAATCCAAAACCTAGAAACATTTGACTGTATTTTAAGAAACATGAACCACTATGTAATTAGTGATCACATCACATACCTTTTGTACAAAATGAAAGAAGGTCATTTTAATTGAGCCATTTAAATAATATTGGGTAAAAGTGTTATTATACTTAATGAGAAGCATTGGTTTCATGAATTTTTAGAAAGTTTTTGGGAAAAATAAATCATCTAATACAAGTTTATGAGAGTCCCTATGACTGAAATTAAATGTGTATTTGGAAATTGGGCAACAATGTGGAGATGGGGAGAGCACCCTTTGGCGAAAATAAGTAGATAAGATAATTTTAGAGAGTTCATATGTTTAAAATGAAATACTTTAAAATGGAAAAATGTAGATAATTTTGGAGAGCTCCTTGTGATTAAAATGGGTTTGTAGTCAAGTAAGTAATCGTTGTGATGTAGGTATAAGGAATCTTTGTGTGGATAATCTTTGGAGTGTTGGATGAGATGTTTTCATAAAATGGATAAAGACAAGATACAAATGCATAACTGCCACCATGATGTTAACCATAAAATTTCAGTTCTCCACTAAAATTCCTTGTGTGCTAGGAAGACTTAGAAAAGCAACCCTTCATTTTCTATGGGTCAATATAAATGGAAAGGTTGTAGGTCAATAAAAGAAGAATTTTCACATAGAATGTGTACAACTTGTCATAAAGTGGGAAGATATGATAGGGGCATTAAACACACTTGGGTTCGGGAGATATGACAAGGACATTAAACGCACACTTGGGTTGAGGGCTTTTTTACACATGTCATCAATGCGATTGAAGAAAAGGAAGTTAGGAAAGAGGGGTTCAAATCTTTGAACATTAATTGTTACATTGGTTAAATAGTGTTTAAATATTTAAATATTAATTGTTGTATTGGTTAAAATAAATATTAAGGGCATTTTTGTGGTCCATAACATATGGAAGGGGGTTGGAGCGTTAATTTCATCTAGCTTGAAAGAAGAAGTTGTTAAAGTGGGTTTAGTTTTTCATATCATTTTATTTGATGGTCTTTTATGTTGTTTCAAAATGCTATGAGAAACACATAGTTATAAACTCTTCGTTTTTTTAGGAGAGTTAACATTAAGGATATTTTTTATTCGCTTTTTTAGGAGAGTTAACATTAAGGATACTTTTGACTAGGACACTTGGGATTACATCCCTTGATAAAAGCTTCAAAAAAATTGATTGTCAAACCCAAATATGATTGTTATTAACTACATTAAAGACATCAATCTTAATAACCTTATGACTTCACTAGCCCTATAAGCCCCAACTACTTTGTGCTTGAAAGACTAGAAACATAATAGAGTTAAGCTTTTCGAAAAATACCTCTATTGATGGACACAAATGGATGTGCCATAACCTATTCTAGTAGTGTGGAGGTGCTAGTCTAACAAAAGGTTTGGATCTTTTGGCTTTGAAACGTGTCGAAGTGTCTAAAGGAGACAAATAAGGCCTTTTTGGGCTAGCCTATATATTCCTAGGGGCGCGGACTTGAGCTAAAAAGTTAAAATATCACAATACATATATTATAATCTTGGTAGACCTCTCTAGGAAAGTTACTCTATCATATGAAAATTATGTATACCTATCCTTATAAGCCAATTTTCACATGTAATTCTATGTGACTAATTTTTGTGAACTAACAATAAAACCCTAGATATTATCACTGAACAATTTTACACTGAAAATTATTGAATGAAAATATATGCAACATAAATAATAAGATCATAGATGAATCATCAATACACATGAGACACAAATTTATGTAATTGCTTCCTAGTGAACTAATAATAAAAACCTATTTGTTATCACTGAACAATTTTACACTAAAAATTATTGATTGAAAATATATGCAACGAAAACAACAAGACATAGATGAATCATCAATACACATGAGACACAAATTTATGTTCTGCAACTTTATCAAATTCAGAAATTTTGAGGGAAAAAACAACACTCCCAATGAATACAAATCCACCAAAATCTGAGGACAACCTTGTCCTCCAATAACTAGAAAAATCAGAAAACCAAACCTCAGTAAATCCGTGGAAACTTCCTCTACCCACAAATCTGTTGCAGACCACCTGTATGACCTGCTAACATCACTTGTATTGTTGCAGACGTCAGCTTGTACAAACCTTCTCATGCCTAGAAAAATTTGTACAGATGTACATGATTCACCTTACTTTAAACCGCGTACATACGCAACTGTGCCCATTGTAACTTACATATACGTGATTCACTTTACTACAATCCACGTACATATGAAACTGTGCCCACTGCAACTCGCGTACATACACGACTGTGTCCACTGTAACCCACATACATGCACGAAGACATGTACTGACACTTCCGTACAATTCACTCCACTCGTACAATTTCTTCCTTCTGTGACTGCATCTCTCCTAGGCTAGATTTACCAGAGTTACAAACATTCCCTTGTTGAAATCATCAAGCTCCTTGGCACAAGTGCAAACTCACTTAAGCCAACTCCATCATGTCTCCACACACTCTACACAATATGAAATGTCACAATGACCTTTTTATTTTATATACAAGTCTTAGGGGTCAACATAGAATCCCCTCCACAAATTAACATCAAATTAGAATTTCTTGTGGGTGTGAAGCCCCAACACAAACCCACAAATCCCATTATCAAACCCATGAAGCCCCAACTTCATTTCAAAGTTGGTTTTCAACAAACAAAGAGTGTACTGTGGTGCCCACGATGATTCCCACATGCCCAACACCTAGGGCACATGAGTATACCTGCCCAAAGCTACAAAAATCAACATATAGGCCTCAACTAGGTGGTTGAAAGACTAGAAACATAATAAAGCCAATGCCTTTAGAATAACACATCTATTTATGAATATAATGGATGTAACAAAACCCATTCTAGCAATGAAACATGTGGAGAAACATGTGGAAAAGTGTCTTATGGAGCCAAAAAAGGGTTTTTTGGCTAATTCTTATTCTTAGGGGTATGGACATGGGTTAAAGAGTTATGCATCACAATCTAAATATTATTATACTTAGACAAAAGGCATCTCTAGGAAAGTCACTATATTAGATAACAAAACAACTTGGGTCATTGGGCTTAATGAAGCAAGAAACTTTTAGGATAAATTTCTTCCACTTGATTTTGGAAGCAAATGTATGAAGCACTTTTTAGCGTTTAATTGAATAACAACTCCCTAATCTGAAAAATATTTACATGTAGATTATTGTCCATGTCAGAAAGGTTGAAACAAATGTAGTGGACCTACATCAACCACTTAAGAACAAGGGAGTCTACTTTCTAGAGCAGGGAACCCTCTACTCACTCTCCAACTCCTTTAGCTCATTCTCAAGGCAATCCCAATGTTTGAAAAGAAGGCCAAAAAATAAGAGAGATAAAGGAATTATCAAAAGGACTCATAGTTGGCCTCCCCTACTCTATGTTGAAATATTGTAACTGCAAAGAGCATTCTATTTATTATTGATTTATTAATTCGTTAGATCAATCCCCTTTTGTGGATTGATCATGTCGGGCATTGTAATTGACCAAATCCCCTTTGTAGATTGGTCAAACCCTAATTGTAATATGCAAATTAAGAAGTCGCCTCCTAGGAAAATTAAAGTGGTTCTAACCACCCAGAAAGAGAAGTCGGCCCTGCCAATGAAGAGACACCTCCTTTCAACGCTTGCCAGTTTGTATAAATAAAGGAAGCCAACGCCTCATTTGATCACTCACTTAGCTCACTCATCTAGTGCACAAGTATTGAAGGAAGCTGCAGTTACCAATTGTCGAAAGAAGGAAGAGAGAGAGGCACATTGCTTGGGAGAGGATATTCTCTAGTGTTTGGTTTATTGTCTTGGCATTGTATTGGCTATCTATATTAAGGAAGTTTTGGTTGGGTTTTCTTCCCCATGAGGGTTTCCCAGGATAAATGTTGTGTATCTTGTGATTGTGTTTCTCTCAATGATCCTATCTATGCTATGGTTATCTAGTAAATTGAAAAGAAACCTAATAATGGCTTAAACTTTAACATGGTTTCAGAGCAAGTTGAAGAGATCATCTTTCATTGGATAAAGAAAAACGTCACTATTGTCGTACAAAAAAATTAGGGCTTTTTATTGAAGAATAATTTCAGCCCAAAAGACATCTAAAAAAGTGTGCCCTGGCCCAAGGAACTCTTCGACACCTTCATCGCACCTTTTCAGTGGATAGAACTCCCAGAAAATGAAACCCTAGTTTTCACCGGTACCATAAATACCAGAAAACCAGAAGCACTAGTTCAGAAATCCATTGGTCAAGTTTAAGGGGGGAAATTTTGGATTTTCTGAAATCTAACTACACCAAGCTACTCGCCTCAGCCAAGCACACCTCCTCGTAAGTTCAAAATTCAATTATGAGCATTTTCAATTTTTGGTCATTTTCCTAGCTCTAGGTAAAGATGTCTACAAGCTAGAAGGTGTGGAAAACTTTCGTGCCTGGAAGTATAGGATTGCACTCATTCTTGAAGATAATGACCTAGCAAGATTCATTAAATAAAGTGTACCAAAACCCATCGATGTTGCAGCTAAAGAAAAACACTAAAAGGACACAGTTAGGGCCAAAAGAATCATTGCAGATTCTATCAAAGATCACTTGATTCCTCAAGTGGCTTCAAAGAAGACTCCAAAAGAAATGTTTGATTCCCTAACCAGATTATATGAAGGAAGGAACATCAATCAGAAGATGAATCTAAGAACTCAACTCAAGAATACAAGGATGCAGAAAGGAGAAACAATCCAAGAATATTTCTCCACAATATCACAATTCAAAGAACAACTAGAAGAAATTGAAGATACTATAGATGAAGACGAACTTATAATGATGGCCCTTAATGGTCTCACAAGACCTTGGGATGCATTCATCCAAACTATTTGTGCAAGAAAAGACAAACTATAATTTGACAGTGTTTTGGAAGAATGTGTTCAAGAAGAAGCAAGAGTAGCTAACCGAGAAGCTTTGCTATCAAGAGATGAAGATCAAGCCCTACCTACTCGTATTAAAGGAGGAAGAAAGAAGTCTTACATCCAGATAAGAAGAAATATGTTTCAAAGATCAGATGCTACAATTGTCAAAACTTGGGACACTTTTCCCATGACTGTCCTCAAGGAAAAGGGAAAAGAAAGCATCAAGCACATGTGGCAGAGAAAAAGGAATATCCTCCCTCAAAGAAAGATTTAGTAGAAATTGAGAAATATGAACTTTAAGTTGAAGATAGTTGATCTGAAGAAATATAGCAAATGGTGGAGTCCGTGGAGCCTCCCCACACAAAAACAAAAGATAAGTATTCATGTTTATTTTTAGTATCTTGTTTACTTTAATACTTTATCATTATAAGTTAGATTTTTGTGAGAATGTTAATTAACCTTGTTTTATTTCAGTGAAAAGATAAGTATTCATGTTATTTTAGTATCTTGTTTTACTTTAATACTTTATCATTATAAGTTAGATTTTTTTGTGAGAATGTTAATTAACCCCGCTTTATTTCAGTGTCTATGGAGATTTATGAAGGAAGTATCAAAGAAGAGGATAAAGAAAGAGATAAAATATTTATTTTGTGTATGATCACCATGAGAGGACAAATGGGCGTGTTTAGCTACGATAGTAAGGGAAAATTTAGTAATTTCATAGCTAGAGTGAAAAAGAGTTCAAAAGTCTTATTCATGATTAGGGTTTCAAATGTGTACATGGTTGAACAAGTTTTGCTTAAGAAAAGATGTGTACCACTCTGATAGAAATCATGATATAGTTTTATTTGATTACTTCTTATTGTTACTGACCGATTGGCTAAGTGACATATCTAAGAAAACATACCGTAATTAATTTTATAGGTCTCGAAAGAAAGAACTTATGCCTTGACTCACATAAGTTAGACAACATGAGAAGGATCTATGATATGGTGACAAATCAATAAGCAACTCGCATAAGATTCAATAGTATTTATATAGGAGTAGGAGGATTCTAAAGATGCAGAACATAAATGGTCAAGATGAAAACAAAGATGGATACTCAGATACAGTTGATGAGATGTAGGTAACTACAGTTGTTCCAAGCATTTCCAGTACCATTCTTATAGATGCAGAGGGAGCAGGTTGATCCAATATGAAGTCAGAAAGAAAGAAATGTTCGAACTCAAGAACGCACCCAAGATATTACAGAAGAGAACTTCAAGGATGATGATTATCAGATGTTACACAGTTAAATAAGCTCTTAGTTTGGTGCAAGGGGGAGCTATACCTCGGAGTTCGAAGTGGAGGATTGTGATTTGGTGCAGGGAACAATTTACTTAGTGGATGAGCAATGAGATATTTTGATCAAGATGAAAGTTATCCAGTAGATGGATGGTGCCCAATAGATGGGTAGCATGGTATTATACAATGGAAATATTTTGGACCACAAGAGATTTTTTTTAGATCCCATAGCTAGACCTTCGTAGAGAAGGGGAATGAGAAATTTTCCAAGGTTGGCCTCTGTCCAAGTGTTGAGTTTTGGATACTCTAGGGACATGCTAAAATACCCTCATAGAGAGGGGTGTGACCACCCTTGTAGAGAGGAGTGTGAATGTTTCTCCAAGGGGCAGCGAGCAGATACTCTCCTCTAGCCAAGGATTGAGTAGCTTGGAACACAAACCTTGACCATGTGGAATGGTTAGTTGGCTCTTGAGGTTTGTGTCGTGATCCTGTGTGGATCATGGAAATGGATTCTAGTCTTTCCCAGGCTAGCATCTTAGCTTCTCTAGTTCATGTGGGATGACTAGGAGTGAAGCTATGGTAGTAGTCCTCCCCAATAGATGGGTGAGATAGATGACTACTAGAGAAGGGAGAACATAAAAGGAATGACAAAACTCGTAGAATATCTTATGTGTGAAGATAAGATATCTCTTGTGGGAAGATAAGAAAGCGTATCTTCTGCGTGAAGACGAAAGAAAGAAGAGTATCTTCTATGCGAAGATAAAGAGAACAAAACCTTTTTTAATATGGATTCATGGAGAATCAATCAATGATCGTGATGCGAGATGACCAAGTGGATTATATTGATGCCTCATGTTGCCCAGTTGATGATGTTACCCAGTTGATGATGTTATCGAGTTGACGTTGTTACCTAGTTGATGATGTTACCCAGTTGATGTGGTTGTCTAGTTGATGTTGTTGTCTAGTTGATGTTGTCAAGTTGATGATGACATCCAGTGACCTGTCAAAAGATAAAGAATATCCTTCTTGTTAAGAGGGAGTGAACGATGATATTAATGATGAGAAAAAATTTCGATGATTTATAGATATGCCAATCAGTGTTCTAGATGTCGTTGATGTTGTTTCCCTCTCTCTCTCTCTTGATGATGTTGTAGAATACCCTTCTTGTTAAGGGGGAGTGTTGAAATATTGTAACTGCAAAGAGTATTCTATTTATTATTGATTTATTAATTCATTAGATCAATCCCCTTTTGTGGATTGATCATGTCGAGCATTGTAATTGATGAAATCCCCTTTTGCGGATTGGTCAAACCCTAATTGTAATATGCAAATTAAGAAGTCAACCCCTAGGAAAATTAAAGTGGTTAACCACCTAGAAAGACAAGTCGGTCTTGCCAGTGAAGAGACACCTCCTTTTAGTGCTTCCAGTTTGTATAAATAAAGGAAGGCAACGCCTCATTTGATCACTCATCTAGTGCACAAGTATTGAAGGAAGCAGTTACCAGTTGCCGAAAGAAGGAAGAGAGAGAGGCACATTGCTTGGGAGAGGATATTCTCTAGTGTTTGGTTTATTATCTTGGCATTGTATTGGCTATCTATATTAAGGAAGTTTTTGCTGGGTTTTCTTCCCCATGAAGGTTTCCCAGGATAAATGTTGTGTATCTTGTGATTGTGTTTCTCTCAGTGATCCTATCTATGCTATGGTTATCTAGTAAATTGAAAAGAAACCTAATAATAGCTTAAACTTTAACACTCTAGAACACAATAACAAGTTTCCTTGAATGGCTCTCACCATTTCTAAATATGAGTAGCCCCTTGAGCATGAATAACACAACTGTGAATGGGATCCCATTGCACTAGACCCTAAACCTACTAGTAATGGTTGGGGCTTGATTGACATACCATGAGGAATATCCTCCCAATACAATCTTACGATCTTTGTTGTTGCCTAATTTATGTTTTTTTGGTTTCTAGGATCTTCATGATATGTCTATTAGTTAGTTGAAATTGGTTATGTTAATGATTGTGAATATTTTTTGTATGGTTTGTAAGTATAAGTGATCATGTTGTAATTATGACTTAAGAAATGTTATGGTCTATGGATTAACCCATGTTTTTTTTAGTATAGAATTCCCGCTTGTTTTTTGGGATGTTCTTTCTTAAGATGGACTTGGTTATTTAAATCATTATTAATGTCTTTTGTATGACTTGTCCAACAACCATTTTGGGGCTTGCAATAATTATATATATATATATATATGACCTATATATACATCCATCCATCCATCTATCTATCTATCTATCTATCTATAACCTATATATACATCTAAAAGTTTTTATAGTAATTAAAGAATACATTTTATTCATGAGTGTGGAGTGTGGTTTACGGGGGACATGCCCTTCATTTCACAAGAATCCAAAACAAAAATACATAATAACAAATATCACTTATCCAAAGAGGCAATACATAATTGTCCATAGAAGCTAAGCCTTTAGAAGGTATAAATTGTCTTAAGAAGGATATAATGGTTTTGATATCCAAAAAAATCTAAAAGAGGACCTAATATCAAAGGGCCACCACACAATCATCCATAGAAACTTAGCCCTTGGAAGGTATATATTACCTAGGAAAACAAAAATATGATTCGAAAAAGGATATAATGATAAGATATTCAAATAATTATTTCTTAAAATAAGTTTGGTCTAAAGACAAAAGGAAAAATTCCAAATCTAAACCATATCCACAAAAGGCAAAAACCCAAATCTAAACCATATCCACACCCGCTAAAAAATATCAATGCCCACCATTATCATGTGAGCCAACAAAAACTATTCACGACATAGATGATAATAAATTTCCATATAATCTACATCACTTTCAATCGAATTAAGTTCATGATGAAAGAAATAATAATTGTGTGTAAATATACTATCCAATTCAAGTGCCAATAAAGTTTGTTCTTGGATGGGGTGGAAGGGCCTTTAGAAGCCAAGGTTTATATCACATTCAATCGAATTAAGTTCATGATGAAAGAAATAATAATTGTGTGTAAATATATTATCCAATTCAAGTGCCAATAAAGTTTGTTCTTGGATGGGGTGGAAAGGCCTTTAGAAGCCAATGTTTATGAAGCATAATTCAAGTTCCAATAAAGTTTGTTCTTGGATGGGGTGGAAAGGCCTTTAGAAGCCAAGGTTTATGAAGCATAAATCTGGGAAGAGAAGGAGGTTTTGAGCCCAAGGGACAATAAAAAATTCAGAAATGTATATGATTGAATCCCGATAAGGTGAAAACGGTGGTAGAGGTGGGATTGGAGTAGGTTGAGAGGCTCATGGAAAAGGTGTTTGTTGGGATATTTATGGGTAATTTTGTCAATGTGAAGCACTAGAACTTTGGCTTATTGAGGTATGGAATCCAATTCTAGGCTATACACCTAGTTTTCATGTTTTCATTCAAAAATGGATTTGTTTTTCATTGAGAAGCTAGGAGGATGCATAACTACTCCTCAAGTGGGCATGGTTGTGGGGGTCTTCTAGCCTTGTCCTAAAAAAATGAAAGCTCAGTTTTGACCCATGAAGGGAGCCAACATTTGCGCAACAAGTTTGGGTTCTTCTTCCCATGCTTCCTTTGAAGCTTTGGAATAAAGAGATTTTGGAAGGTGTGGGAATTCCCTTCGTAGGTTTGTTACACTGGAAGAGCATTTTTTGCCCTTTGTAGGTCTGTTACATTGGAAGAGCATTTTGAGTAAGGAAGATATGAGGATTGTCAAAGTCTTGGTAGAGATTAACCCTAAAGAAGGGATTCAAGAAAATATTGAGATAACTAAGATAACCTGGGGGAATTGGTTTTTAACTCAAAAGTTGAACTTTTGGTGAATTTGGAGGAAAAAATAGCTGGTGAAGGGGCATACAACTCCTAAGGGTTTGGATGAAGTGGAAGCACTAGTTCTAGAAGATGATTAGGAGCAATTAGAGACTCAAAAAATTAGATAAGCCTTCAAGGACGATTCTTGTGAGAATAATTCTAGTTCATCGATGCAAGGTATGCCTTCTTAGATTTTTCCTCTTTGTACTCAGATAGTGCTTCTGGAATTACCTTCTTCTTGTGGGTGTCTGGGATTTGTTTGTAATACCAAGGAGGTTATAAGTGGTTTTGGACAAAGAGCTTCCCACGGCTTTTTATCATCTCCAATATCTACTGAGCATAGTGGTTAGCTAATCAATTCAAATTGTAATTCTACTACTTTAATTTATCAGTTCTCTAAGTCAAATTTAGATAAGGGAAGGTCTAGGTAATCCACTAAGAATTTGTCTATTGATTCTCAGGGAAAAGGGGATATACTTACTCTAAAGTTATTTCTTTAGGGAATTGTGAAAATCTTGAGAAGCCGCCCTTTAACTCTTCACTCCTTCTAAGGTCAAGAAAGAATTATGCTAAAGATTATGGGGTGTTAGAAGGGGGTTTAGCTTTAGATCAGAACCATCCTATCTCAATTGGGAGAAAATCAAATATCTCAAAGGTCAAGTTTGAGGCCAAAAAAGAGGTAAGAGAAGGAAAGAAGCTTACCATTTGTGGGGCCCTTGGAGTTGGGAAGACCACTAAAGTTGTTTCTTAATGATTGTCCTTTCCCCAAATGCTAGAGGACTTGGGGATGCCTTGAAACAAGAAGCCCTTAAAATATTGTGCATGGTTTACAAACCTATTGTTCTACTTCTTCAAGAAACTATGTGCGCTACATCTAAGGCTAAAAATATTTTGTGTTCTTTTTTAAAAGACTAGGTTTTTTGTTTGTAGATGTCGAAGGGCTCTCGCAAGGGTTGGTGTTTGGATAAAATGCTAACCTAGATGCAATCTATATAAAAAAAATAAAATCATGCAAGTATTGAGATTGAAGTTATGTCAACAAGACTAGGGAGGTTTGCAAAATTGTCAATTTGTATGGTCCCTACAGGGAAAGAAAGCCTTTTTGGGAAGGGCTTGGATATTATAGTATTTTGAGTGGTAGCAACTTAATTATTGGAGGGGACTTGAATATAACCCTAAATTGGAGAGAGATTTGGGGATAAGTAACAAGGAAGGATAATCTCTCATATTTCTTCTGTCATTTCCTTGAAGTTCAAAGGCTAATTGAAGTGGAACCTTTAAAAATAGTCCCTAAGTGGAGAAATAACATAAAATATAGAGAAGGAATTTAAAAAGGGCTAGATAGATTTATAGTTGAACAATTGATGACATACAATCTTGGGCAGGTCATGGTGGTTTGTCATATCATCTGCCTATTATTCTACAAATAGAATATGAAGATAGCAAGCCATCTGCTCCTTTTAAGTTTAATCATTCTTAGTTATCCAAGGGAGCTTTCAGAGCCCCAGTTTCAAGGAAGTGGAGGCATTTTGACTGTGCTCATGAAGATTCAACAATGACGTGGTTCAGAGATCATTTGAAAAGAGTAAAGGGATCAATAATTGTTTGGGATCACGATTATGCTAAAAAAATCACAAAAAGAAGTTAAAGAAGTAGAAGAAGACATTAAATTCCTTTTTGAAAATAACACTACAGGGATTCTTTTGGAGGAGGAATGCTAAATTCAAAGTCCTAGAAGGGAGAAACAAGGCCCTTCTTCATAAAGAGGAAGTAGAGTGGAAGCTCAAGAGTATAACTATTTGTTTGTCTGAAGGAGACATGGATATTAAGTTCCTCCACAATTTGCTAGCTTTAGATGGAATGTGGACACAAGTTCAGAGATCAAGAAGCCATACAACTCTAGGGTCCAATCCTTCAAAGGAAAAGCTAAAGTGGGC
Source organism: Picea sitchensis (assembly GCA_010110895.2). NCBI lineage: Eukaryota > Viridiplantae > Streptophyta > Pinopsida > Pinales > Pinaceae > Picea > Picea sitchensis. The sequence continues at coordinate 170,153 of SNQJ01S0000670.1, read as the reverse complement.
AAACTCCACTTCAAAAACCTTTTTAAGAGATAAATACAATTAATATTGATGAAATTAGGAAAATCATTAGGTTATTCCCAAGACTCAATTAATGATCAATTAAACTTATATTTTCAAGCATAAGTGACCAAGGAAGATATTAAATCTATTTTTAATTCTTTCAAAAGAGCTAAAAGCCTAGGGCTTGATGAGTGGACTATTGAATTTTTCTCATGCTTTTTTATCTGGTGAGGGATGACCTCTTAAGGATGGTTGATGAGTTTAGTGTTTCAAGAAAGGTTTTATGGGGTTTTAATTCTAGTTGTATATCTCTTATTCGTAAGAGTCAAGGCCCATATTATTTTGAAGATTTTGGTTGGTTTAAAAATTAATTTAAAAAATCATTGCAAATAGACTTAAAGGAACCATGTATGGGGCAATTTTTGAAGAGCAATTTGGACAGACAAATACATGATGTAGTGGGATCAATCCAAGAATGAATACACTGAATTAAAACTCGAAATCTTCCTATTGTTGTGATGAAGTTGGATCTTGCACAACTTAAGATAAAGTTAACTGGTTATATCTCAAGATTTTGTTGTTGTGGATGAGAATGGACTTGTAGACTATTGAGTGGATTATGTAGTGTTTGTCATCAACATCCTTTGCAATATCAATAATGGTTCCCCTTTTGCTTTCTTTAATACATCAAGATGTCATCATTAAGGTTGTCCTTTATCTCCTTTCCTATCTTTATTAGTCATTGATGGTTTTAAAGAATGAAGATCAAAGATGCAAGAAGAAGGGGGACAATAAAAGAGATACATATTTCAGGCTCGATGGTTATATCTTATCTACCCTTTGTAGATGATATAATGATATTTGGTCATGGTTCCTTGAGGGAAATAAGAGGCATATAAGGAGATCTTGGATATGTATTGTAAGGCTACATGTATGGAGATTAATATTAGGAAGTCTACAATGTCATTCAATGTCGTCACTGAAGAAGAAAAAGCCCTGATAATGAACTTTCTTCCTATGAACCATTTGGACTTAGAGATAGGTATAAAGTATCTAGGTTTAAATTTAAAACCTAATGGTTACAAATATGAAAATTGGCTATGATTGTGCAATAAAATGGAAGCTAGAATCTCTTTATGGTGCAAAAGATGGTTGTCAAATGAAAGAATAGTAGTGTTAATCAAGTTTATGTTGGAGAGTATCCTTGTGTATTGGATGTCCATTGTTCACATTCCTAAGGGTATCCTTAGTAAAATCAAACAAAAAATGTTTTAGTTTCTTGTGGATAGGGAAGAATATTGAAGTTGTGCCCTTAGTAACATGGAGCAAAGTGGAAAATTTAAAGGAAGTTGGGAGATGGGGGTTAAAAGACATTCATATTTTTAATTTGGCTCTAGGTGCAAAAAGTTTGTAGAGATTGGTTTAAAATGAAGGTTTGTGGGGAAATCTTATGAAATATAAATACTTGAAGAGGGTATCCATGTAAGATTGGTTTAGGAAGGAAATGAAAAGATTTCAAGGAGGCTTTATTGTTTGGAAAGCTCTGGTGAGGGATTTTCCATTAATTGGAAAGTGGACAACTTGGAAGGTTGGAAGAGGAGATAAAATGAAAAGTGGGGAAGATATCTAGACCAAATGTAAGGGTAGTTATAGGTTATCATAAGCCTTATTGAGAGATCTACATTCTATGCGAATTTTTTCTTTGTAGGATGCAACCAACAATGTTGAAAGAAATATTTGGTCTCAAGGATGGAAAAAGGCAAAGGACTTGAACTTGCAAGGGGAAAAATATATAGAATGGAATCAATTTGTGAAAGTAATAAACTCAAGTACGATCAAGTTATCAGATCAAGAAGATTTAATAAAATGGTCTAAAAAACATGGGTTTGGAGAATTCACAACAAAGTTGGGTTACATAGCAAAGATGGAAGAAGGTCAAGAGGGAAAAATAATATGGTGGTTGTAGATTGTATGGAAGCTTGAATGTCTCTTAAAAGTGAAAATTTTCTTTGATTAACTTTAGATAATAAAATTTATCCTAATAAAATTGTCAAAAAAGAAATATGCAAGGACCTAGGAGATGTATTATATGCAAGAATAGTAAGGAATCAATAGATCATGTGTTTATTTCTTTTATTTTTTCTAGAAGAGTTTGGAATGAAATCCTTCATATTTCATCGTGTAGAAACAAGTGGGGTCAAAGGACACTGGCGTATTTCTTTTATTCTTAGGTAATAAACAAATATGGAAAATATTTTAAGGTTGTTCCTTACTTTGTGGTATGGGGTATGGGGTATCTGGTTATCTTGGAACAAAATGATCTTTCTTTTATTTTTCTAGAAGAGTTTGGAATGGAATCGTTCATATTTCATCTGGTGGAAACAAGTGGGATAAAAGGACATTGGTGTATTTATTTTATTCTTAGGTAATAAACAAATATGGAAAATATTTTAAGGTTCTTCCTTGCTTTGTGGTATGGGGTATCTTGTTATCTTGGAACAAAATGATCTTTCAAGGTTATCCGATGAGTGTAACGTAGGCTACCCACAAAATTAGGTGTGTTTGCGAAGATAACTAGAAATACTCTAAAGAAAATTCCTCAAGAATCCTAAAGGAACTTGAAATTAATTTTGGGAAGGCATAGGAACCTTTTGATGGAGCCCACAAACTAAAATCCTCTAAAGAAAATACTTTAGGAATCGTAAAAGAACCTGAAATTGATTTTGGGAAGGCATGGATATTTTTTTATGGAGGCTGCCACAAATTTCTAGGTATATGAGGGGTTGGTGTGGTACTTTGTCTAGATCAATCTCATCATTTTCTATTAAAGTTTAGCTATTGGGAATGTCACCAATAAGGAAAAGGGAATCTTTGAAGAACCGTCCTTTGTTCATGTTTAGAGAGTACAATGATATTACTGGTCAATTATCTAAAGAAACTTTGGCGATGTAGGATGGGCTCTTTTCTGAGTTTGAGTTGAGAGGACGGAGCTAGGTTTCAAATGCTATGGAACATTATTTTAAAATAGGGATATTAAATAACCTATTTTTTCTTGTGTTTCTCATTTTAGTCTTATGTATGTTGATGAAGCCTTTTGGTTGTAGGAAGGTTAGTTAATTTTCTTTATGATGGTTGCTTAAAATGAGACTATCTATAATAAGTAGTTATAGGAAAGAAAAACATAGCTATATGACAATTTGGACCATCTATTTTTTGAGCCTGGAAAGGAAATGGGATGTATATTATGATTTCATACTTGAAATATCAACTACAAAACTTTTTTTCTTGGAAAAAGAAGACTCAATAGTTAGGAGCTTAGGATAGCTCAAGGCAGAACTCGAAGTTTGAGCATCGTGAGAATTCTATAACAAGGGGGAGAATGGTAGCTCAGGAAAGTAGATAGCAAATCTAAGATAAACATGCCCATGAACATGTTCATAATAGAGTTGTATGCATGTGCTTTGATGTAAGGATAGTTGTTTGGCATTGTCCAAGGTTTAACGTGTAATATTTTGAATTGTTTTATTGAGTTTCTTCTATAATGTTGTAGGCATTTTGCCTTGGTTATTTGACTGACAAGAATTGTATTTGAAATAAATGACTTCAAGGTTGTGATTGTACCGATGTTGATTCTAGAGTATATTAACCAAAATGAATTGTTGTTGTTGGAATTGTTTGTCTACAAACTGAATTTATGAGCTATGTTAAGGGAATAGGATTCTGTCATGTTGTTGGCACCACAAGGGCTTCACCTTGTTGACCAATAACTTATCACGTTCATTCATAAAGGGGGTTTTTAAATTGTGAAAAGTAAAGTCAATGTATTGTAGGTATTGGGAGGGGGAGATGTGAGGCATCGAGGGGTTTACAGGTACTAGGGGGTATAAAAAGGGGTATCTAGTAAAAATATGTTTTTTTTATTAGAAATATGTAATAGGAGGGGGGTTCAACAAAATAATTTTGGGAGGTATTTAACAATATCTAGTGAAATTAGGGGTATTCATTAATATCCCACGAACACAGGTGTTATGTCACAGGTTCACTGAGTGAAAACCCCGTGGTTGGAACTTGAACAAAAGCTCCTTTAAAATATGATTAATGTGCAATGGGTTATATTTGTGTTATTTTTTCCATTATTTTAGTTGAGCACTCTGAGAGGCAACATGCATTTGTGTCATATGGTATCAAAGAAAGAATAACCTACAATTTAGATAGCTCCAACAAGGAAAGTGTTAGATGAATAGGCAACTCCAATAAATAAGTGTTGTGAAGAGTTTTTTAAGGAACCAACAATTCTAGCGTGGTGACTGGATAAATGTTGTTCGACTTTTTAAATTAAACAACAAAGAAACATTGCAAGAGAGTACTAATAAGAGATGGTATCTATTCCAAATTTGTTCATCTCTTGTATGGAGGGAAACTTACATATTTAAATAAAATACAGATCTGAAGTATTGTGGCCATTTCCTTGTGTTATTCTCTTGTATCTTGTTGTTTAATTGTTGTTTCTTCATATAAATCATTTATTTGTTTTCAAACCCATAAGAATAAACCCCAACGCAAACCCTAGAAGACAAAAACGCAAACTGTTTGACAAAATACCACAACCAGAAAACACAAACTTCAAATGTTCCAAGAAAACTCACTTGGGAACATTACATATGGGGTAGAAGACGGCTTCATGATGATGAGAATGATGTCAAATAATTTTTGTGAAAGGTGTTGATGTGTTGAGAAACCTTAGAGGATCACCAAAGCAATGTTGAGCTTGGGAGGGAGATGTTAATTGAATAATCGAATGTGCTTTGAAAGTTCAACTCTAGATGGGTTGATGGACTAGATTGGGGATATGCCACTATTTCTTGACAACAATCATGTTGTGGACTCTAAGATAGTGAATTTTGCATGCACAAGATTGAGAGTATGTGCATCAAGGTGGTGGTAAGATCTATTGTTGGATAGATGGAGAAGAAAGGAAAAGGTCAAATTTGGGAAAATATGGTTGCTAAATTGTGAAGTATATGACTTCAGATAGCCCTAAGGGATTACTCTATTCGTTTGACCCTTTCCAATAAGGATTATTCCAAGGGAGGTCACAAGATCCATTTCCATTGAGTCTTGAGGGGTTACCAACTGCTATTGTAGTTGGCAGTTAATATAATCCTCCATTTTGAAAATGGGGGAAGATGGGGGTAATCTATGGAGCACTAGTAAGTATATGACTTTAGATATCTGTGAGGGATATCTCTATTGGTTTGACCATTTCCAATAAGTTTGATTCCAAGGAACATCACAATATCCATTTCCATCAAGTCTTGAGGTGTTACCAATTGCTATTGCAGTTGGTTGTTAATACAAGCCTCTATTTTTAAAATTGGGGAAGATGGGGGTAATCTATGGGACACTAGTAAGGTATTGAGTTTCTCACTTTGAATGCTTAATATGTGGGAGGAAAAGGAGAATTTGTTTCTCCAAAAAATAATGTATATGACTTAAAAGGATAAAAAGAAAAGAGAATCAAATTTTGTAGACTAGCCCTCACTTTGAATGCTTAATATGCGAGAGGGAAAGGAGAATTAATTTCTCCAAAAAGAAGTATACGACCTAAAAGGATTAAAACAAAAGGAGAGTTGGATTTTGTAGACTAGCCATTAGAGATATTTTTGTAAATATGATGAATAGAACACTACTAGATTTGTGAAGAGCCTTAATTTGTCCATTCAAAAATAAGTTAGCATGGTGGAGATGAATTCCATGAGTGAGGCTTACAATTTAGCCTTAAAGGTAGAAAAGAAGTTGTTAAGAAGATGACATAATGAGAAAAAGAGAGGAGATGAAGGTGGAGAGCAAATATGTGAAAGAAAAGATAGTGAAAATAGCAAGCTATAAATTGGGTGAACAAAACAAAATCCTCAAGATGATGTGGAGAATGATAAGTATGAAAAATAAGAGGTTGTGATTAAATGTGTCATAAGAGATCAAGGTGAAACACATGACTAAATGCATGCTTGAAGAAATGGAGGAGCATGTGAACAAGTTCCTGCCAAAGGAAGCAAAGGATATTCTAGAAGCAAGTGCGTTGGAAAAATTGTAGGCAAGTGGAGTAGAAAAGGAGGTACCATTGGAGGAGGTGCATGTGGGAATTTTTAATAGCCTTTTTGTTTATTTGTGTGCATGTACATCAATGAAAACAATTGTGAATGCAGCTGAATATTACCATGAAAAGGAAATGTTCATGAATGATCATGAAGGAGATAAATATCCCCATGGATAGGGTGAAATGATGCTTGGATATGGTTTAACTTATGGTGTGAAGGGTACATGAATTGTGAATGTTTTTTCATTTGAAGATAGTGAAGAGATTACAATAGAAGGAAGAGATGTGCATGCATTGGTGATAGTGCATGAAGACATGGAAGACACTAAGTATGTTTTGCAACAAGATGTAAAAATAATGATGTGGATTGATAAAGAATATCATGTGAAGTGGAATGTGTGGATTATTACAGTTGTAAGCAACTTAATGACCCAAGGACCGAGATGGATAGTGCAAGACAACATAAAGTATATAGTTTGGGGCATAAGGAAAAATAAGAGAAACAAGAAGACTAAACAACGAACAATGTTCATCTATCAACCTTGTGATTGGGATTCTCACCTCTTATTATACCAGGGGAATTTGATGTAGGAGCAACTCTAGTGAACAAACATCTCTCATCAATTAAAGTATTTACATTCTAGTGTTTTGAATCCCAGTAATAGTTCCTAGTATTTAATAATGGGCAAATGAACCACAACATAGAGAGACATAAATGCAAGTGCTTGTTAGTGATGACGTGGACCCAATCAAGATGCTCAACTATGATCAACTAGTGATGATGTGGACCCAATTGACATGTTCAACATCGATTAGTGTATTTCTAGGATGTCTAGAGCTATAAAATGAATAAGCATATCTATGTGATCTATGTAGTGTTGTAGGCAATTTACCTTGTATTTTATAAAAGACAATTGTGTTTGAAAAAAGGGCCTCAAGCTTGTGACTCAATGTTGATATGAAGTCAATCAAATCCCAATAGAGTGATTGGTTTCAATGGGCCTCATTCTGCATGGCGACCCAGGTTCGAAACCCACCAATATCAGGAGGAGACACCAAAAAATCCAACCATGATAAGGGTTGGTGTGGCCTAGGCCGGGTGCGATTCCTAGGTGACTTTGATGGCTTAGATGCCCCTAGGTCAAATTTTCTTAGCCACAGGCTAGTCCCGCAGGTCCAAGACATGCTAGCAAACAAAAAAAAATGTTGATATGGAGTCTATTAAACAAAATGTATTATTATTGTTAGCATTGTTTACCTATGAACTCTTATGAATTTTTTTTCCAAGGAAACTCCTAGGCACTTCTTGCATTCATGGATGGTACCCAATACAAACCTGTAGACGTTGATTACAAATCCTAACCTGAAAAGAACATTAAATGAGGCATGCAACGAATCAACCTTGAAACTTCATGACCACTAGACTTAAATTGAGTTTATAAATTATATTAAAGAAATAAACTTATGTGATGTTGTTGGTAGAATAAAATCCCCTTTAAAATGTAGTTGTACAATGAAAATCATATTTATTATGTTATTGTAGAAAAACAACCTACCATTACATCAACAAATGACTTTCCAATATTTTTTTCCATTTTGGAAATAGGTCAAACTAATCAAAATTTACATATAATGCAACTACAATACACAAGTAACTTAACAAAACAAAAACAAATCCTAAAAAGGTGAAAACCATAATAAAGTTTCCAATACAAAATTTGACCAAAACAAATATTACAACTAAATTACAGTAAAGAAAAACCCAAATTAACAAGTGACTTGAAATAAAACAAAATTCAGTCCTGAAGAAAGTAAATAACATAATAATGTTTTGCACCAAATAGAAAAAATTACCATATCTTGTTCGTTTAAAATCAGTGAGATCTTCCGTTGACCATTGATCATAATTTTGGGGATATGTTACTCGGAAGCTAACCTGCAAAAGAACAAGCTTTAAGAAGTGAACACTTCATGGAAAAGCCTGTAGTCGTAATGTAGACTAACCTGCAATATTTAGAAGACATGAAACAGTAATACCACAGTACACATACCAGTGACACTAATATCTGAAATACTGGACGAAAAACTGTCAACCTCCTTTGCATTTCGATATCAATGGCAGTGTCATTCTCAAATCCCGCATAATTTTCCCTGTGCATTGCATTGCATTACATTACATTAGAATCAAAGAAGACTACAATCTGAATGGTTTCGAGTATTATATTGGTTAAAGTTAAACCATTATCTATTGAAGAGTTTCAATGACAAAAGAAATCTATAGAAGAGTATGAAACTTTCAAATTATATATATATATAATTAATTTTAAGGTCACGGTTAAGTTGGACACCAAATTGGTGTCTGAGACTCCCTTGTTTGTGGAACAAGGAATCCCCTCTGCACAACGATTTGATTGTTAAAATTTACGGAGATGTACATATCCTACACCTTCTGGATTTGAATCTGTGATCTCCAAGGATGAAACACATGTTATTAACTATTAGGCCCATTCATAGTTGTAAAACAGACCTTTTTGTTAAAATAAGTTGGAGGCTATGCCAAAAGTTGAAAGTCATTGCAGCAATATCATAATTTGGATGTGATGTAACTTCTAAAACGGCTTCTATAATCATCATTGACTCCGCAGATCCTGATCATAAAATATTCAATCCAATCAGTTCGACAATAAATATATATTCAGGAAAACATTTTCAAAATCTCCACATTACTTTGCAAAATGTCAATAGCCAGCTATGTGCTTAAATATAAGGAAATAGGATGATCAATTCACTTATAATATGCATACCAGTTGCAATCATCTCACAGTATGCATCTCCCATCTCTGAAAATAAGCGAGCTATGCCTTTCACTATCTCGTCATCCTGTGAAAAAAGACTCAATATATTAGAAAATATCAATATAATAAAAACACAAATATATAGAGAGTGTGGAAGCACTTTGATGCCCTAACTAGATTTTAGGGCAACTCAAAGATGAAGGTTAATATAAACAACAACTCAAAACCTGAAGGTTAAACTTGAGACCAGGATGTAACTATGACATTTACTTATCAAAAGTTGGAGGCAAGTATTCAGCCCCACGCCCCCATTCTTTTATTCTGGAAAAAATTGTAGCTTTTATGTAGAAACAAGGGTGATAAGTGACATTATAGGTTTTTAAACTTTAGTACAAGGTTGTTTTGTCAGGTTGTTTAACTTAGAAATCATGTTTTTTTTTAAATTATTAAAAAAAAAATAGTTAAAATATTTTTATTAGAAGAATTAGGACAGAGCGTACAATTCAATTCATACTTTGAAATTTGCTTAAAAGTATTTGTTATCTTGCAAGGAGGAAACTCACTGCTAACCAATGACATACATGTAACATAACATATATGTAATAACATACATGTAACATAACATATATGTAATAACCAATGACATACATGTAACATAACATATATGTAATGTATATGGACATCAAGGTCAGATCATAATAATTAGTAATGATTTAGATTAGGAAGAAGGATAGAAAATGTAATGTTTATGGGCATTAAGAGATCATTGCATCTAACAATGATTTCAACAAGGATGATATTAAGTTGAGTTTGGGACGTCTTAAGAAATTTGAAATGAAGAAGTTGTTTTGTTGAATGAAGCATTGGACACTAGAAAATGTTTATATATATTAAGAGATCATCACATCTAGCAATGATTTCAACAAGGATGGTATTAAACTGAGATTGGAACCTCTTAAAAAATGTGAAATGAAGAAGTTGTCTTGTTGAATGAAGCAATAGCCACTAAATATTTAGTAACCTTGATGGTGGTGAAGCTTTAGCAAGAATTTACAAGCAAATGACCTATTCTATATGTGTGAGATTAACCCAATGGTTTCACATATGCTGGCATAAGAAACAAACAATATCTTTAGAAGAAAATTTCTTTGCATGACAGAGTTTTGATAAGTCAATTCAAGGTAGGGTTACATACTTTTTCAATCATATCATATGAAAGAAAAAATAAATAGAGTCATGCTTGTACACTTGTAACACCTGAGAAATTAAGGGTATTTGATATGGGGCACTCAAAATGTTTTTGTTTCTGTTATCTATGCTAAAGGTTCGATGCAACATCTAGCCTAAGTTTCAATTGATCGATTTTTTTTTTATATTGTTTTAACCTTTGGAGTCGAACTAGAGGGCTAAAAATGACGTTACTGCCTAATGAAATGCCTACAGATGAGGCAGGATAACCAATTCCAGTGCTACAGAGCACTCCTAGCCAGGATAACCAATTGCAGTGCTACAGAGCACTCATAGCCCATGCTGTACATATTCAACCATAAGTTCGAAGAGTTATTTGAGTGAAACATACCTCTTGATCCATTCCAAATCCTTGATGGCCTTGGGCACTCTGCAATGGCAAAAGCAATATACATTGTATATCTCAATTAAATCCATATCTCATACCATTGTGAACATAAGGCCAACTAAACAGTCAAGGTTCCATCGTAAATATAGAATGGATCAACAAATGGTACCTTTAATAAAGCCGTGAAACGTGGCCTGAGTTCCATGACATGAGGCACAAGTACCTGAACCAAAGGCATTTGTGCTGCAATGCCACCAGGACTTTCTACAATTGTGTAATGTATCAATTCACAGACAGCTGCACAAAGAAGTCAAGGTTCAATTTTTCCTACTTTTTACCAAGCGGCCACTGTCTTCAAAATCAACATAAATATCAATTCGCTTCGTCTAGAATTGAATGCAAAATTAAGATTAGAAATAACTAAATATCCAATAAAACCGTACCATTCACTGCTGGATCAAAAAGCTTGTCTGAGTTCAAAGCACCAAGAGATGCTTCGACTAAAGCATGAGAAGCAAGAGTGGTAGCTGGGATTCTGACAAGGAAGAAGCACCATATCAGCAGTATTTGATAAAATCCAGGCTACGTTTTAAAATTATTTGAGCTATAAATTCTGGAGAACAATTGAGTGAATCTAAAAAAAATGATGAAAGTGAGAAACTTACCCAGTGCTTAGTCGTAGCCAGGATGAAAAAGCATCTAAAACCTGGAACACGCATTTACCGAGCATTTGAAATTTAAAAAAAAATCCATAGTTGTATATAGTTAAATCATTGGATATAGTTGATTGAGTTCGTTGATCACATGAAATACAAAAATTTACATAATTTTATATAATTGATTGAGTTTTCCATAATTTTATATTAAAGACGTTTTAAGAACTCAATCAATGATACACTATATAGTATATATACAGATACAGAAAGCCTGAAAGTAAATGGCAGCTAGATTTTTATGTAAATCCCAGAGTTTCCTATAAATATTCTATTCTATATCTCTCAGACAAAATAAATGTCAAACACAAAAATGTAACTGTTGCTTCTCAGAAAACTCCCCATATCATAAAGTTATCTGAAGGCTGCCCTCAGAATTTGGATGCTTACATACTTACATTGAAATGCGAAGTTTAAAAATAGATTCAAAATAACTGAATAACCTTCAAAACATTCTAGAAATAAAACTGATTTCAAGACATTAGGCCTACCTGTTCACGAAAATCTTCAAGAGCCAAGCAAGAACTCAAGATGTTAAAAGCAATCTCCACCGATTCCATAAGCTCTCTCCGAAAATTGCGACGTCTTTCTGGACGAGCTGCAATTTTGTAGTTATATGCCTCCTGAAAGACCACATCTGGTGCATGAGCTCAAACATAATGCCTAACAAAAATCCATTTCAATTGGGAGGACAAAACCCTAAAGTACATTAACAGGGTATAATTTGTACCCTTTATTGGAATGATAAATAGAAAACACACTGCTCAGGGTCATTATGCCTTACGGATAGAGACAAATTCTGTGAGTAAATAAATAACTGAACAAACTCACCCGTGAGTTTATTATTATTTTTTATAAATTTTTAGTAAAATTCTACTTAATATTATCATTTTTAAATTCTGATTTGTATATACAAAATCTTAAAAACAAAATTTTATGATAAAAAAAATTCCATACAACAAAATCCCTATAAAATTCGAAAAAAATATCCACATATTATCAAACACATTGTGTACATGCTCCGAACTAGAGCATGATTCCAGAGTTCCCAATTTCTAGAAGTGTATCTGTCATGCATTATCAAATCAATCTTATCATGGACCCCTGAAACGTAGATAAAATATCTATTACCCCATCAACCTTCGATGAACTTGAAATAAGAAGGGATCAGTCTTCATGTCCATTCAAACTGGGGAACTTGTAGGTTCGACTAACAGTTACATAAACTCCTAACTTTCAGTAATAAAATTCATTTCAATAGTGTTACTATCAAATGGATTCTATTTTATTCAGTAGATTACACCATAATCAAAAAATTTATGTTAAATAACTAGAAAAATTACCTCTGGCATCACTGCCAGTAGTTCTAAAAAGCTAGGAAGGAATTCTGGTGTAGTACCCAACTCATCTCTTAACCAGTTTAAATGTCCACTGCTACCCCAATCATTTGCAGGGACATGCACTGTTAATGCTGCCATTGCTATACTAATCTGCAGACAGATATTGATGAATAATTAAAAATAAGATCACGAGGAAACTAGCCGAGGCCATCTAATTAAAACTGAAGATGTACATTTTAGTTAGACTGTTGTCCATATATACCTGTTTTCTGACCTTGGCCGGACCTTTGCTAAACCTTTTCAACAAGTTCTGCACACCAACAGAAGAATTTCGTGAAGCGCTGGGATAGTTGAATGAGCAGGTATATGAGAACTTCCAGTATTATTTCCACATTTTATTAGAAATTCAATGAAGCCTTCAAATTCAAGATAAGTCTATAATTCTCTGCTTTCCATGAATGGAATGCTGTACAGTAATGTCTACTCGCCTTAAGTGAATCCCGTAATGATATAAAAGCTGAAGTAGGCAACTCCTCAAAATCACGCTGGACCTGCAATAATATGGCTCAAGTATTTTCCAGATTGCACAGAAATTAATAAATGTAAAATACTGAGGATCAAGTATCTGAATACACAGTGTTCCACCCAATGTACCTTCGCCTTAAGAGTTTGAGAACAAAAAATAAGAGTCTCTAAGTTGGTATTGGGTTCATGGAGTAGGCTGTCTGACACCTGAAATAAAAAGCATCTTGATTATAAGTTACCTGTACTTCATAAAAAAGAAATTCCACACACCAAGAAATTTATAAAATGTCTGAGATACATACCTGCCACGAGTCCACGTTTCTCTGGAATTCTTGCAACCATAGGTTAGCGTCCCTGCGAACTTGCTGGTCGGGATGGTGGTACAGAGCATTCAGAGCCTCTTGAAGTGTGGTTTTCATGTCTGCAGATGCCATTTTTTCACACTCTTTGTTACGAATACTGCAGAGGAAACGAGGGCAATTTCAGATTCTGCTGCTTCTGAAACGAGGGCAATTCAGATTCTGCTGCTTCTGTTGTTGGTGGGGGCAAGCGAATGATTAAAATGTAAAAATGAAGGTCCGTTACCCTCACAGCGTTAACCTGCATGCAGCTGATTCCAAACTCTGGTGCCCAAGATTGGTAATTGAAAAACGCGATGCCTTATAAGCCTTTGCTTACAACACCAACCGCCACATAACTGCCTTTTTCTCAAGCGCATGCCACGAAGAATGGTTCACTCTGTCTGGAAAATTAAGTGACAGTTTCGTCTAAATTTTGCAAATGTTCATAAATTGAATTTATGAAAAGTCCTTATATGTCATAATTTTAGGAATTGTAATCATCTTAATTTTAGGAATTGATAAGTCCTTATATGTCATAATTTTAGGAATTGTAATCATCTTAATTTTAGGAATTGATATTAGCAGTATTTAGTATTTAGCAAACTTTTTTTTATTAGGGGTATACCTCCGTAGATTTTATTAGTCAAATCGTTGGGTGGAGGGGTCCCTTGTCCCATAAACAAGGGCTCTCATACACCAATTAGGTGTGCTTGGGAGTGACCTTAAAATGGATTATTATTATTATATAAGAATTTAGAGTTTTATTTATTTATTTTATTATCAAAATATAATAATATAAGAATTTAGAGTTTTAATTGTTATTAAATATTTGAGTAAAATTAAAATTGAGAAAATCTCTAAGAGCTTCTTTCCACCATACACAAAACTTAGATCATGGTGAAACTTTAATCATTTTTGAAATTTTTACCAAATTAATGTTAGATTTGTGATTGGAAAATGATCCTTGATAAAAATAACTTACACCCTTGCAATCCATACAATCAATCATGGCATTCTTATGGGATGCTTAAGAGTTTGCTATGAAAATAAATTGTGACCTAGAGGAAGGGAAGAGGTCCTTTGAAAAAGTTTGCATGAAACAAAAATCAAGCACTCCAACATTTTTGTTGTTTATTGAGCAAATAGGTGTGAAAACAATTTGAAATTTGTATATAGGATTTAAAAAAAAATACTCGCAATAAATCCTAATATGTTAGAATTACAAATTAAATTGTCTTAATAAAAGGCAATGGAAAGGAATGTAGGAGACATGTGCAATTGAGACAATTTGAATCAAAGGGTTATTTCATTTGTAATGTCAACTTTGTAGGTGGGATACCTCTTTTATCTTTTCAAATTCAATGCTACTATAAGGAGGAAGGCCCAAGCTTTAGGGTTTGGAAGGGAGGTGGAACACTAACTAGTGTCTGGGAGAAACCGACACAACTACATAACAAAGGGAGAATGGAACTATATTTATAAGGATTAAGAGTCGATCTTAATGTGCAACCTGAGATTGTAGATTACTTCTAAATGGCAAGTTCTCTTAGCTCTTTAAAAACAAATAGAAGTAGCAACAAAATCAATAAAAGAAAAAACTACTAAAGTAGAGTTTATTGGCTTCTTATGTTTTGGTGAGCTAATTACTACTTGCAAAGAAATAAAGAAAACGTGAAATGAAAGATGATGCAATCTAGTTATTCACTTTTCAACCTGAATGTGAATACCAATCAACCAACATTATGGTGATTTGCCACTTTTCCACCCAAATGTGAAGAACAAGTTACCAACATTAGGATTATTCCCTTTTTACTTTTATGAACAAGCAATTCGAGAAAGGAGATCAATGTAGGGTTTATTGATTCCCTAAGTGGGAAAATCCCTTAACTAGATGCGGGACTAAAGACTCAAGAGAAGGAGAAGGAAATAAAGATACTTGGGCTAAGATCTAGGGACAAGCAATATGGAGTAGAAGAAGGATTATAAACCCATGTCAATTTCCTTGAAACTTGTTGAACATCTCTTATAAAACAAACTTGGACAACTAACTCCAATGATATTTGTGATAAATGGAACCCACACCAAGTCAATCACACATAAAAGATCTAACTAATAAATCCTAGTATGGAAACCCTTCGCACACCACTCAGTTAGAAGGTACCTTCATCGAATCAACCCCTAATGTTGTGCTAGAACCTCGCATGAGGTGGATTTTGGAAGGCAAAGATGTGTGTGTGGATGGTGCCAAAGACACCTTAGAGTGACTGAATGATCCAACAAGAGAGAGAGACCAAGTTAAGAGGAAGAAATCTCCATGGAGGACGCCTCCACATTGCTAAAGGGTGTAGGAGATAGTAGATCTAAGCAATCAAAGAGCATGAGAAATGGAGGTGACAGATAGTTGAGGTTACAATTCGATGGAAATTTGACAAACTAGTAATGTACAAGGGAAATGATTTAGGAACTGAAAAAAACTGTAAAAAAAAGCTATTGAGTGACTTAAATAGATTTGGGAATGATGTAAAGTCATGGATGAATGTTAGGTTGGTAATTAGACAAGTCACTTTTTCTATGTGAGCATACCATTGATTATGACCAATGTACCATAGGTAAATTTGGGACAAATCCTCTATGGTCTATGAGTTATGGGACACAAGTGCAGTGGTGTACAAAAAAGTCATAATACACTCCCTATGCCTAGACTAGGTTAGGTAACAATAAATTCAAAACCAAGTAACCCCCTAAAAGGACCAAATCAAGGGCACAAAGTTTGAGGCTAGATAAAGCTACTTGGATAGTGCCCAAGTTGAGAATCCAAAGGAATCAATAAAGTAAAAAAATGCAAACATGGGTTTAAAAAGGGGACCTTGCCTAACCACTAGACATTTAGTGGATGGACCATGGCCGTGTGCAAATCATAGAAAAAGGTGACTTAAAGGAGGTAAACCAATAGAAATAGATTGTTGCAAACATAAGTGGAAGGCCCTTGTTATCATCCACGAGTGGGTCATGTATGGTCTATGCCTATACATACTCCCAAAACTCACATTTGAAGGGTTATATGTATGATACTATGAAGGTGAAATCCATATGCTACATATCTCCCCCATGATTGGTATTTTTGTCCATGAAGAATATTATGAGTGATCTTCCATGTAAGTAAATCATAGGTGTTGAAGTAATTGAAGGAAAAACTAAAACAATGAAGCAACAGTTGGAAAATAGAATGATGCATGAAAAGGGGAAGGTGCCCATTTATAAGTGAGGAACTAACTAGTTCCTTGACATGATGGAAAGCTCTTATGTGGAAAGTTTTAGCCTCATGGCTATCATGGAGATCCTCATACCCAAAAATTGGCATGCAGGTGTAGGATCATAAGAGCCACACTTGGACTCCATGAGGACAAGAAACAAGCCTAATGAAAAAAATGACAACAAGCAATGGATGCATGACACACAAAATATGTTGGGAAGGGGATTGGTGAAAAAATAAAATTTTGCTATCATGCAAGCAATCAATATATAGACTATGAGAGTAAAATGTGGGAAGTAGATGTTGAAATGGGAAAGTATAGACTATGAGAGTAAAATGTGGGAAGTAGATGTTGAAATGGGAAAGCAAAAAGAATAGAAGTAATCCCTAAAATTACTTATGTGTAAATAATCCCATTTGCAACCCATTCAAAGGATGTTGTGTGATAGTGACAACATATGAAACCTAAAGAGGCACGTTGAAGATGATGCACATGAAGCACATGAAGCACAAAAGAATCAATACCCACTAAGTCCTTTACCTAAAATGCAAGGCTTTCCTCTATGGGAGAAAGAGAAACATGCACCTTGAAAGGAAAGAGAGGGACCATATGAAGGTTGTGGAAGAAGGGAGAATTATCCATAGGGAAAATAGGAGATTCCATTGATCAACTAGTGTCATATGTAAATGTCAGGGATAGAAAGAAGGGGACATAAGTTGACTTTTGAGAGATCTATACTAGTTAAACCAAGCCACGCCATCCCATGTGATTAACACTACCTAATCATGAGGTGACCATCGTGATCTACCTACAAGAGGTGATATAGGAAAGGAGTACAAGAGATAAAGAAGGAATATACCCTAGGTGGGATGTGGGGAGTTCAACACATCCTTCTCCAAGTGGAGCAAGGAAAAAGGAGAGAAATGAAAAAATGAAAATACTGGTGAAATTTTAGGGCCAGAAAGAGGCACAACATGATGGAGTGATACCCATGATGTGGCAATGTTTAAGGTAGGAAAGAGGCTTAAAGTTTAAGGTAGAAAAGGGTGAAAGGATAAGAGGAACATGACAAATTTTTCTTATACATAGGGCTAGGATGTACAAGAAATAAAGTGTGAAATTAGACGTGAGATAGGAGGAAAATAAATTGACAATGATAGGGTTAGAGAATCATCACATTAATCATAATTTCGTGAATAAATCAATTTGACTCAATAAATGTTTCCATCTTGGGTAAAATACAAGGGTAACCTAATGATCTACCCCTACTCGAGACTAGTTACCTCATCTTGGTCCCTAACCCAAGGGTGTAGTCTAGTAGAAGTTGAGTCGGTGGGGGAAAGGAAAATAGAAGAATGAGAACAACCATGATCAAGTGAAACTAGATATAGGAGGTGATACAAATAAGGGGGAACCTCACCACCAAGTAAGGATAACTAGGGGACACTCAACCTTTTCGAAGGGATGGAAGAAGGAACTCTACCTCTTGGTAGGGATAAGGACACACTATCTCTTGGTAGGGATGAGGACACTCTACATCTTGATAAGGATAAGAATGGGACATCTTGCATTCTTGTAAGAAAAAGTAGGTCAAGAACTTGCACCACAAAAAGAAAGGGTTGAATGTTGAGAGTAATCTTGTGATCCAATTAGAAGTGGGTAGGTTCATGCCTAAAAAAGATGGTCTCACCGTTGTGGAAGAAAAAGAGTTCACTTGTGAAGGTGTAATGGACATCCATTATTGCACCCAACCATTGGTGGTAAAGAAGGATGTACATTGTTCTGGGACCAAGCAATAAAGAGATAGTAAAAGGGTGAGGGGTTTGGTCTTGGATTCTTGTTAAATCATTGAAAGGCCGAAGATCCAAGAGAGAAGTAGGTAGCACCAAGGGCATCATGTAATAAGGCATCTATGATGTTAATCATATATTCAAGTTCAACAGTGACTTGCTAACCATGCAATCCTAATGATGGATATAGATGAAAAAATGGATAAGGATGCTTACCTTCTATTCTTTAGCAGAAGATAGATGTGAGAAGTCAAAGACTGAAATAATTGTGTAACTTGACATAGGCATGTTGAAGAAGATACTCAAAAAGGGAATTAATGAGTAGGTCCCTTTTTCTAGTGCAAGTCTAGAGGATTCCCATGAGGGACACATTGAAGTTGTGGGAAGATAAGGCTTGGATAAGAGAAAAAAGAGAAGAGGTAGGGAGAGAATCCATGTGGATGGAAGGAGGAGGGGAAAGAACAATAGGTTTTGAGAAAATATTACCATGCTTCTTTGAGATAACTTCAATCCAATGAGATGGAAGGGGACCATCAACATTAATGAGGCTAGGAGGATCACAAATCATGTGGTACATAATAGAACCCACTTAGTGCATAGGGAGAGTTGTGTCTAGGTCAATCATATTGGGAAGGAGGAGGGGCACTTTTATGTGAAATATGGTTATCGTGATGATCCAATGAGTTTCTAACATATTTCTTGTGCTAGGTCCATGCTTCTTCTAATGTTACAATCTCGACATCCTTCGTGGGAATCATGGACAATTTTCAAGGCTAAATTTCACCCATGGGCTAATTTTCCATGTTTTTTTTCAAAAAAAGATCATCAATTTCCATTTTTTCTAAAATAGTTCACCCAAATCCTATAGGATAAAAGTATTTTATTGTAAAAATCACCAAAATTTTATAGAAACTATATAAAATCCCTAAATTTTAATATTTTCACAAATATATCGTCAAACATTTTATGTTTGACATTTAAGAATTCATATGATTTGCCAAGATTTATACGCTTTAAGATACATATGGATCCTTCAAATTTTCCATGGTAGAAATGTGGTTTAGCATGATTTTTCACAAATAATGGCTTCAACCCTATTCTTAGGGGCTATATTGAAGGACTGGATCATCAAATTTTCCATTTATTTTATGGTATGTTTTTTTCTCTTGACTACACCATCTTATTATTGTTTGTAAGGGACAATGTGCTATTTGAATTCCTTCTAAAGAATGAAAATTGATAAACTTATTGTTTTACATATTCACCTACATTATTTGATTGAATCCACTAAATGTAATGGCTATATTGTTTTTCAACGAGGACCTTGAAGATGAAAAACTTATTGAATACTTTGCTCCTATATTCATGAAAATAAACCCAAGTGGGCCTATTAAAATGATCAATTAAAATAATAAAATTTGGATCCATAAAAGAAAATAGTGGGTAAAGGACCACATGTATAACCGTGAACCAAGTGGGCTTAGAAAAATCATTAGTTAACATCAAATTATAATTGGATTTAGAAAATGAAGCAATGGATCCATAAAATGAAGTAACCGGGCTTAGAAACATCACTATGAGCAAGCTACAAATGTGTTCCTATGTACCAAGAGGTGCCTTTGTCAAAAGTATCTCCGTGGTGATTTATGAGAATACAATTGAGACAAACACCATCCTAGAAAAAAATAAAAAGAAGGGCCTATGCCACATCATGCTTAAATAACTATTTAAGTGATTGGTATTTTAAGTGTCCAAATGGCTTGTGCCAAAGTTGGCTCAAATCATCAATGTGAGAAATCAAACATATGAAAGTGATGATGACCCATAGTTGTCAAATTTGTACAACCTATAAAATCATTGACATTGCTTGAAGGTAATACATTCTTAGGATCATCCAAATCTTTAATTACAAATTGGTACTCGATGAAAAATATATGGTTTTACCTACACCAAAATGATTTATTTGCTAAATGAATATAACATTGCAAGGAAGATTGGGAATTCAAAGTACATGGTTAAAATGATCAACATATAACTAAACAATTTATGACCCTGCAACTTCCTAAGGACCTATTATCACAAAAAAAATGTTTGCAATTATATATATATATATATATATATATATATATATATATATATATATATATATATATATATATATAAACATCATTTTATCCTTAGCCATGTGTCAAGTGTTAGAATATTCAAGAATATTGAGAGGGGCGAGGGGTGTGAATCAACATAGAGTTATTCACACAATTTTAATCTTCAAGCATTACATAAACATTAACTATTAATAATTCCATTCATCATCACATAAACTCATACACATTGCACACATATTTTTACATGGAAACCCAATTGGGAGAAAACCATAGAAACTTTTCTTAAGTAGTTTCAAGATTTTACAAGAACCAACTTGAAGGAAGCACTCACTCCTTGATTTTTCCAACACATACTGGAAGGAGCCACCAATCCCCTTGGAATACTTTAAATGATGATACATGATCAAATCCACCTTCAAATACAATCCCAAAATCACTTCTTAAATCTACTTGCAAAACTACTCAGAACTGTAACTCAAATCTGTAAACTTGTAAGATTTTCCACGAGCTCAATTTTCTATTTATGATTATGAAAATTCGACCTTAGATATTAGGATTTGTTCTCCTTTTAATGCAACAAGTGGAATTCAATTTGGACCTACCAAGCTTAAGATATAACCATTTTATCTCAAACACTTATTTGGGACTAGTTTCTGTATTAATCACAAACCCTAACTTCCATCAAATATAACTTTGTACTTGTAATGAATTAGGATCTAAAACTTGTACCCAATATTATTTTATATCATCTATAAAATTCCTCCAAGTTTCTCTCCTTGAATCATCCCCGAAAAAACGTTATAGCAAAAATGGAAAGATGCCTTGTTTTGAAGAAGAAAACCCTAGTTTTAAAAACCTCAACTTCCACTGAGTATAACTCCAAATACATAATGAGTAAGACCTGAAATTAGTACCCAAGACTCTTCATTATCTCTTCTGAAATACCTCCAAGTTTTTCTATCTGAATTGTTCTAGAAAAAAAGTTATAACGAAAATTCCAAGATGACCTTCAAAGAAAAAAACCTAGAAAAAATCATCACAAGACGTCATCTTTTCCCTTGGAATCTCGCCCTTCTTCACTTCAACTTCCCTTGGAAATTCGCTCCTCTAGGATGAAATTCGCTCCTCTTCCTTGGTTAGGTCGAATTGGTGTGATCTAAATTCCAAATGAGGCTCCTGTTTTTTATATGAGTCTTCTCCACATGAGGGGGTGCGACAAAGGGTCCCAACTTTTGGGTCGCACCTCTTCCTTAAGGACGACCGATCTTAGGGGTTATTTACTTTACTTTAGGGGCTTCTTCTCTTGGATTTAGGGGCTTCTTCTCTTTGATTTAGGGGCTTCTTCTCTTTGATTTAGGGGCTTCTTCTCTTGACTTTAGTGGCTTCTTCACTTGGTTTTAGGGCTTCTTCAAGGCTCCTTCAATGGTCCTTCAAGGCTCCATTTATGTACTTGACTCAAAGTGGGAATGTGGAAACAACCAAATGTTATCTCATCGTGTGAGGGCCATTCTTAAAAGATACACCATAAGGGGACCACTTTGGAGTTATATACACTTATTTCAAGGATTCTTCAAGTGGACACATCATCATCACTTTTAGGGGATTATGGGCTTTTCTTTGGGGATTATTCTAAGGTTGACATCAATGAAAACCAATTTTCCAACAATCTCCCCCTTTGGCATTGATGGAAACTTAGTAAAACAATTGTGCTCCCCCTGTCTTAATGCTCTAATCCCAATGATTTTAATGTCCTCTTGTATTCATGCTTCTAGTTTTAATGTTTTTCTCTCCCCCTTTGACATCAATGGAAAAGGGTAACTCCCCCTGACAATATTCCCCTTTTTTTCATGCAAAATATTATGGAAATCAATTTGGAGCAGAAATTACTCCCAGATTTTGTTGAAGATACTCAAAGGTCTCCCTAGGTAGAGGCTTTGTGAAGATGACAACAATCTGTTATTTTCTCCCAATATACTCCAACTTGATATTCTACTTTGATCTAGGGGGATATTGGTGGCCACCCACCTATTCCAACTGTCTCCTCTTAACAATTTTTAGTTCAGAATGTTCTTCTGTACTTATTTGTAATTGTGGTTTGTACACTTCCGGGGCTGTTTAAAACCCTACACATCTTCCAGGTGGATATTGGTGGCTTCCCACCTAATCCAAATGGATTATTTTGGAAGTTTTCATGTCCGTACATCTTTCTGTACTTCCAAGGCCATTTTGGGCCCTAAAAAGTATTTTTTTGGATTGCCACAGTCAAAATGTAGACAGATTCAGAGTTTGACAACATAATGTGTAGTTCTAGAAAAGACCTTTCCAACAGGCTATCACGCGCCTAAAACGAAGGTCGTATGCAAAAGTTACAACCTCGGGAAGTTGAGGTACCAACTTACCCATCGGGGCCCACATAACTTTTGGCGTTTCATTGCCTAGGGTTAAGTTTTTGGATGTCTATGGTTTTAACATTCATGCTTAAAGTTAAAAATTCCTCTAGAGCCTCATTGTAATCATTCTTCTCAGATGGATGCACGTAGAAGCCACATCTCTTCTTAGAGATAGCTACCACCATTCAAGCAAGTTGTTTTTAGTTATGCAGTTTTACAGTTTCAACCTATTTTATTTATTCAATANTATGCAAAAGTTACAACCTCGGGAAGTTGAGGTACCAACTTACCCATCGGGGCCCACATAACTTTTGGCGTTGCATTGCCTAGGGTTAAGTTTTTGGATGTCTATGGTTTTAACATTCATGCTTAAAGTTAAAAATGCCTCTAGAGCCTCATTGTAATCATTCTTCTCAGATGGATGCACGTAGAAGCCACATCTCTTCTTAGAGATAGCTACCACCATTCAAGCAAGTTGTTTTTAGTTATGCAGTTTTACAGTTTCAACCTATTTTATTTATTCAATAGAAGTTATTGTTCATTGTATATCTGTTGTTGTTCTAAGTATCTCTATGTTATTGTATTAACTTTGTTATTCTTTTTGTTGCGCTCATAAATCCATATTAGTGGTATCAGAGCGGTCTTCATTTATTTTTCTTCATGCATGTCCCCGACAAGATCCGGGTATAAGAAGTTTGGACTCAAACAAGTCGATCATTTGCAAGATTGGCCACGCCAAGCCCAACAACAACCCATGGGGGACGAGAATAAATATGATGGAGCATGAGATCCTTTTGAAATGTTGCTCGAGGAATCCCTTGCGTGACAAAGGAACAAAATGATGGACAACTTTGCACAGATCCTTTGGCGGCTACCCACATGAGACACATCTTCATCAAGCGGCCATGCAAATCCCTTCAAGGTACAAGTAAATTTTGATATTCCATTATTTGAAGGATTGATAGATGTGGATTCTATAGATAAATTGTTGAATCCGATCGAAGGGTATTTTTCGGTCCACAATTTTTTCGATAGGGAAAATATTACTTTTTCACTCCTCAAGGCCATCCCCCATGTTAAGGACTAGTGGGATACTTACTCTGAGCAAAGGGCCATAGAGGAATATGCAATATTTGTAGTCGCCCCCACATGGGATTCCTTAAGGGATGGCATTAAAGAACAATACTACCATGTTGGAGGCTACGAGGACCAGTACATAAGAAGGACCAYGCTGCATCTTTCARCAATGGATAGTACCAGATTTCACCAACATTTTCCATACCCTAAGCACCAAATTGGGTTTCAAAGACTCTAAATGACATCTGGTGCTCAAATACCGTGGTTGTCTGTATAGATACATTCAAACATAAATGGAGTTTCTGGACATCGCATCATTAGGTGCGGCTTATAGATACGCGGTCAATATCGAGGAAAAATTTAAGTAGAAGAGGCGAGAGTTTGGATCTACAAACTCCTCACAGCCGAAGCAAGGAAAAGGTGGCCCCAACCCGCAAAACAAGAGACAAAGAAAATATGGTCGCTCTCAGGACAACCAGTCCAAGCCGCAACCTAAGAAAGGTAATGAGAAGTCGAAGAAGGACATGGGAAAATGGTGTGAATACCACAAAATCCCTTGGCACAACACCGAAAAATGTCGCTCCAAGCAATAATTGGTGGTTGAGTTGAAAGATTCTGAGCGAGAGGAAGATTGTGACTCCGAATAAAATCCAGAAAGTGGGAAGCGGATCATCGACGTCGATCCTAGTGCCACTGTCGCTACCACAAAATTCAAACCAAGAGAACCAGAGGAAGGGGAATGCCTATTTCACTCACAGATGTGGGCAAAGGGGACTCTTCTTCATTTCATTATCAATAGMGGTAGTCATAAGAAACTGATTTCAACAGAGGTCGTCAAGCTGATGGACCTTCCAGTAACAGCACACCCACAACCATACACTGTCGGCTAGCTTCACCAAGGACGAGATCTCCGCGTTAGCCAACAATGTCKTCTGCCCTACAACATCAAGCCCTTCAAAGACGAGGTATTGTGTGRTATTKCTCCCCTTAAAGTTTGTGATGTTCTTTTAGGCCARCCATATTTGTGGAAGAAACATGATGTGTATGAGTCTAGACCCCACATTGTTATTATTACTTTGGATAGACAAATGTATATGATACCAGAGGTAGCATCACCTGTCGCTATTTATTTAATCTCTACTAAGTAATGTAGTAAGATCATTTCATAGACCAAGAAGTTCATCTTCTTTGTGATCTGTGCTCATAGTAAACAGAAGGTCGATGCCACATCCATGATCTCTACATAGATCCTCTCTTTGCAACAGAATCAAGTGGACAGGATCGTGGAAGAGTACAGAGACATCTTCTCCTCACCCACTGGGGTACCGATGCACTTCCAAGTCAAGCATCTAATCGATCTAACCGTCGATGCACCACTGCCTAATGGACCAGTCTATTGTCACTCGTTGATGGAAAATGACGAAATCGAGTGTCAGATCTAAGAGTTGCTTCAAAAGGGGCACATATGAACTAGCTCCTCCCCTTGTGGAAACCCGATTATGTTGGTGTAGAAGAAAGGCGGGACCTGGTGGCTCTACATTGATTACAGTTCATTAAACAAAATCACGGCCAAGAACCTGTACCCAATTTCATGAATAGTTGACCTTCTTGACCATCTTAAGGGGGAAAATTTCTTCAGCAAGATTGACCTAAAGTTTGGCTACCACCAGGTTCCCGTTGAACCAACTGATGTATGGAAGACAACTTTCAAATCTAAAGAAGGTCTCTTCGAATGGTTGGTCATTCCCTTTGGCTTAACAAATGCACCAACAAATTTCATGAGATTGATGGATGATGTATCGAGACCCTTCACTAACTATTTTGTGGTGGTATATCTGGATGACATCCTCATATTCAATAGAAATTGGGAGGAGCACATGCAACATATTCAATAGGTTTTGGGCACTCTGCGACAACACAAGCTATATGCCAACTTGGAAAAATGATCCTTTGGCATGAACATGGTCCAATACTTGGGATACATTGTTGATGAGCATGGGGTACATGTGTATCTAGTTAATGTCCAAGTCATTCGTGACTGGCCAGCCCTGACCACACTAATCGAGCTTCAGATCTTCTTGGGACTTTTCAACTTCTACCGAATATTCGTGTTGGGATTCTCCCATATTGCATGGGCCCTCAACCAAGTAACCAAGGGTGGTGGCAAGGAAAATTTCGCATGGGGGCAGGCACAACAACAAGCATTCGATGATCTGAAGCATCGCTTGTACTCAACTCCAATACTCTCCTTACCTGATATGCAACAATCGTTCGAGATTGAGACTGATGCCTCTGACTATGATGTAGGGACAATTCTCACTCAACATGGTCACCCAGTAGCATACCATAGTGAGACACTCTCAGATACTGTTGGGAAATAACCCACCTATGACAAAGAAATGTATTCCATTGTGCAAGTCTTCCGTCAATGGAAACATTACATTCTGGGAAAGGAGACAATCATCCACACTGATCACAAGCCTCTACAGTTCATACAAACACAACAAAAGTTGCAGAACGACCGCCATCAAAAGTGGTCCACACACCTACAATAGTTCCATCTCAACATCAAGTATAAAACAGGGAGCACAAATCGTGTCGTTGACTGCCTCAGTCGCCCTCCCGTTGTTGCAATCACCACAGTGCTCCATTCCTATGGGCATGAGGCATCTGATTAGCCCCAAATTTATCAGCGTGACCCTGACTTTGACATCACCTATCAACTCTTGGGTACATGAGATAATGTCACCAATTTTCACATCCAGGATGGACTGTTATGCCATTTGGGCCACCTTTGTCTTCCCACAAGTGAGCATGCAAAGCTGATTTGGGAGAATCACTATAGTCGGATGGCAGGACATTTTGGCGTGGAGAAAATTGTGTTCATTCTACAGAAACATTTTTATTGGCCAAAACTTCGACAAGTTGTCAGCAAATATATAAGATCTTGCACTTCATGTTCCATTTCCAAGCCATCCATCAAGAAGCAAGGTTTATACACCCCTCTTCCTACTCCCGAGAGGCCTTGGGAATCCATCTTGATGGATTACATGTCTGGCCTTCCATCCACCAAGCATGACAATGATTGTGTATTTGTGGTGGATGATCGATTTTTGAAGATGGCCATTATCACAGCCTACAAGAAGAGAAACACAACAACAAATACTTCCATTCTCTTCATCGAACGGGTGTGGGTCCATTTTCAGATACCACAGACCAACACCTTAGATTGGGACAATAGGTTCCTCAACACATTTTGGTCGAGTGTCTGGTCACTATTGGACACCAAGCTCACTAAATCCACTGCTTTCAACCCCCAAACCGATGGCCATACAGAGGTCGTCAATCGGATGATTGTGCAGATCCTGCACATGTACAAATCTAAGCATCTGCGTAAATGGGATGAGAGTCTTCCCTATGTTCAACACAAATACAACATGGCTCTCCATAGTTCCATCGACCATATTCCATTTCAGGTGGGGTTGGGATTCCAACCCTTGTGTCTCATTGATGTTGCACTACCTCTTGCAACCACACAGGAAGAGTCTTTCCATGTTCAGTCAGAGGCCGACAAAGCCACCAGATTCATTGAGTGGATTCAACACATTCGTCAACAGGTTCATGAGATTTTGCAGAAATCCAATGCTAAGTACAAGCATCGCCATGATCAACACCGGGTGCCGCACCAGTTTTAGGTGGGACACAAGGTCTAGTTACATTTGCAGAAAGAGCGCCTTATAGGGCCCCATCAAAATCTCTTCCCACTTCGTTATGGGCCTTACACTATTACCAAGGTTGTGGGTAGCAATGCTTTTGAGATCAACACTCCACCCTTCCTTGGCTTGCACCCAATGTTCAATGTGGACCTCCTTCGACCATATTTCTAGCATTATTGGAGACCTCAGAGATCACATAATAGTTGACACTAATATATCTCAACCCTCACTGCATGGAACAAGCATCCACTGATCAGATAGTGGACACACAGGTTAAGGGCACTCACCAGCAGAGGATGCAACTTTATTGGGTTGTCAAGGCAGGGCAACTCCTACACCAAGGAAAGTGACTCACCCGAGGCCAAATTGAGCAGAAGTTTCCTCACCTGATGGGGGCACTCAACGCAATGGAGACCATTTCTTCCTAAGGTGGGAGGAATGATCCATGTGGATATTGGTGGCCACCCATCTATCCCAATTGGCTCCTCTTAACAGTTTTTAGTTCAACACGTTCTTTTGTACTTCTTTGTAATTGTGGGTTCTACACTTTCGGGGTTGTCTGAATCCCTACACATCTTCCAGGTGGTGATTGGTGGCCTCCCACCTAATCCAACTAGATTATTTTGGAAGTTTTCATGTTAGTACATCTTTTTGTACTTCCAGGGCCGTTTTGGGGTCCTAAACAATGTTTTATTGGCTTGACAAAATAAAACTATAGACATAGTCAAAGTTTGATGGTATAATGTGGAGTTCTCAAAAATACCTTTCCAACGGGCTATCATGAGCCTAAAACGAAGGTCGTATGCAAAAGTTACGATCTCGGGAAGTTGAGGCACCAAATTACTCATTGGGGCCCACATAACTTTTGGTGTTTCATCTCCTAGGGTTAGGTTTTTGGATGTATATGGTTTTGACATTCATGAGTAATGTTAAAAAGGCGTTTGGAGCCTCATTGTAATCATTATGCTCAAACATATGTGCGTAGTAGCCACATCTCTTCTCAGAGATAGCTACCACCATTCGAGCAAGTTGTTTTCAGTTCTGCAATTTTACAGTTTAAACCTATTTTATTTATTCAATAGAATTTATTGTTCACTGGATATCTGTTGTTTTTCTCAGTATCTCCATGTTATTGTATTTGTTCTGTTGTTTTTCTCAGTATCTCCATGTTATTGTATTTTTTCTGTTATTCTTTTCTTTCCGCTCATAAATCCAGATCAGAATTGTTCTTGCAGAAAGTGGAACTTAATAGGAATATTTTTGGTCTTGGAATGCATCACTGGATTCTTGGAGTTGTTTATAGAATTGGTGTTGTCACAATGTATTAGAATAGGCTCATCATATCTCACTTGTATGTCTTGTAGGGTTTGCTTCATCCAACTAATTTTAGTACAACATGTTGCTGCTACGATATATTCTACTTCTGTTGTGGATAAGGATACTAAATATTGCTTCTTTCTCAAACAAGACACTAAGCAGTCACCTAAGTAGAAAGATTCTCTACTTGTACTTCTTCTATCATCAATACTTCCTGCCCAATCTTCATCCGTGTATGTGACCATAGTTAACTCATTTCCTTTTGGATACCATAGCCCAAAATCCATTGTTCCTTTAATATATCTGAAGATCTTTTTTATTGCTACAACATGGGTTTCATTTATTGCCGCTTCAATTCTTGTGACCTGTCCAAATGCTTGCATTACATATGGTCTTGAAGTTGTCACATAGAATAGACTACCAATCATTGATCTATAGAGTCTTTGATCTGCTTCTTTATATTCATCATCTTTGCTCAACTTGCAACCGGTAACCATATGAGTACTCACAGGTTTACAGTCTTCCATTTTGAACTTCTTTAACATTTCCTTGATGTACCTGGTTTGAGAAATGAAAATTTCTTCATCTAGATGAGATATCCAGAGTCCCAAGAAAAAAGTCAACTCCCCAAGTAGGGAAATTTCAAATTAATTATGCAAATCCTTGGAAAACTTCTGACTTAATCTATCATCATCACTTCCAAAGATGATGTCATCAACATACACTTCAATAATAATCATACTGCATTGATCCACTTTTATGTAGAGGTTACTATATACATTTCCCCTTCTGAATCCTTGTTGATGTAAGTACGCGTCAATCTTGAGTACCAAAATCTCGGAGCTTGCTTAAGTCCATATAGATATTTCTTCAATCTAAAAACAGGGTCTTCCTTTTCTGATAGTAGAAATCCTTTTGGTTGTTCTATGTAGACTTCTTCTAATTCTCCATTTAGAAAATCTAATTTTACATCTATCTGATTCACTTTGATCCTTTTGGAGAATTCATAAACCAAGAACATTATGATTGCTTCCATTCTGGCCATGGGAGCAAATGTTTCTTCAAAATATATTCCTTCAACTTGAGCATATCCATTGCACACTAGTCTTTCTTTATTTCTTGTTACATGTCCATCTTTGTTTAGATTACTTGTGAAGACCCATTTTGTCCCAATCACAATTTTTTCCTTTGGTCTTGAAATTAGTTCCCATGTCTCATTCTTCTCTATTTGATTTAGTTATTCTTCCATATCCTTGATCCAATGTTCATCATTTCTGACTTCCTCAAAGTTACTTGGTTCAACTGTGGATAATAATGAAAAATATCATTGTTCAGGTGTTTGTGCTTTCCTTCTTCTTCTAGTTTCTACTCTGACACTTCTATCTCTAATGATTTGTTTTGGTGGATGATTCTTATAAACCCAACGATTAGGTGTCCTAGAAGGTGTCTGAAAACCTTACTGGTTGTTTTCTTCTTGTTCTCCTTCTGGTTGCTTGTCTTGTTGTTGTTCTTCTTGTTCTTCCTCTTGTTCTTGCTTTAGTTCTTCATTTTCATGTTCTTCAAAGATGTTTAAATTTATGCTTTCCTTCCTGGTCTTCAACAAGTTTGTTTCATCAAATTTTATATTGATTCTTTCCAATATCTTGTTGAGTCTTATATTGTAGCACTTATATTCTTTTCTTTTGCATGAGTACCCAACAAATATGCCTTCATCCACCTGAGAGTCAAATTTTCCAATCTTCTTGTCTTCCCTGTTTATGTAACACTTGCTTCCAAAAACTCTAAAGTGCTTGACATTGGTTGAATTCCTTTCCATAACTCATATGGAGTCTTTTCACTATTACTTCTGATCAATCCTCTATTCAAGATATGAATGATTGTATGCACTTCTTGTCCCCAAAATATATCACTTAGCTTGGAGTCATTCAACATGGTTCTAGCCATTTCTTGTACATTTCTGTTTTTCGTTTTAGTAACTCTATTTTGCTAAGGTGTTCTAGCTATTGAGAATTGTCTTTTTATTCCTTGTTCTTCACAGAATTCCATGAATTGAATTAAAGTAAACTCACCTCCATTATCTGATCTTAAGCATTTGGTTTTCAAATCAGTTTGATTTTCAACCATTTCCTTGAATACCATGAAACATTAGAAATATTTTGAATTTTTCTTGAGGAAGCAAACCCATGTTATTGTGGTGTAGTCATCAATGAGTAGCATGAAGTTTAGTTCACCATCTAGTCCTTTTGTTCTCGTGGGCCCACATAAATCAGTGTGTACAATCTCCAATGGTTTTGTTGTAGAGTATTCCTTTGTCTTGAATTCAACTTTTGTTTGTTTTCCATGCTGATAGTGATTGCACATAGTATTTGTTGGATTTGTAATTTCTAGCATTTCTATTATAGCTTCTTGTTGATATGGACAAGATTATCAAAGTGTATATGGCCCATTCTCCTACGCCAAAGACAACTTTCATCTTCTTTTCCAAAACAACATATTTCTTCTCCGATCTCATTCAAGATGTATATGTTGTTTAGAGTCCTTGATGTTGTTGCCACTAGTCTGCCTGATCCTTCTTTCCTTATTTAACATTCTTTTGAATTGGATATAAGTGTGTATCCCTGATCACAAATTTGGCTCACACTTAGCAAATTATGCTTCATATTTTCAACAAGTAGGACATTTTCTGCCACAATTGACTGACTGTGCCTTTTCCTATAAGTTTGGCTAAGTTATCATTGCCAAACATGCATTTTCCTATAATTTTGGCTAAGTTATCATTTCCAAACATGTATTTTCCTATAATTTTGGCTAAGTTATCATTGCCAAACGTGCCTTTTCCTATAATTTTGGCTAAGTTATCATTGTTTCCAACACTAACTGTGCCTTTTCCTATAATTTTGGCTAAGTTATCATTTCCAAACATGACAAAACCCTCTTTTTCTTTCTTTAATGTTACATATATGTTTTTGTCTCTAGTCATATGCTTTGAACATCCAGTGTCAATATACCAATGGCTTCTTCCATTTTAGGCTTGTAAGGAAAACCCACATTCCTCAACTTTCAAATCTTCTTGCTTCCTTTTCCAAATTTTCTGTTGTTCCCCTATATGATTGAAAGGAACATGCCTAGCTTCCCTTGAAGAAACTATCAAATAACTTTTGCAATTTATGGCTATGTGTCCAAAATTGTTACATTTGTATCATTCAATTTCATAACCCGGAGCACCAAATATGTTATAATTTCTGTCAAATGCTTCACGAGGATTTCTGGGATAATTGCCTTCATAATGATTCTTGGGATTTTCATAGCTGCTTATGTTCCATGTGTTCCTACCCTTTGCATAGGCTCTACAATTTGTGGCTTTATGCCCAAAATTATTGCAAGAATAACATAAGACAAGAAAAATATTTTGGTACCTGTGTGTGGGTGGTCTTCTAGTTGGTGTTGTTCTTTTGAAATCATGATCTTCTTCTTGGGTCTTCTTCATTGCTGGTTGTTGATTCTATGTTCCTATGAATGCACAATCTTCTTCTTGATTCTTCTTTATTTCTAGTTTATGTATGTCCTCCTTTAGAGGTTTTCATTCTTCTTTCTTGATGGAACCCTTGATAGTATCGGCATAACTTGTTTTATCTGCTTCATTTCTTGTCATCATAGAGATTGAACCCTCATCAGTATTATTTTACTTGTATCCAAATCCAGACTTGTCATAGAATGGTTTTTGATTGCAGATGATTTCATCCAATATTTTGGTGCTATTGCCAAAATTTAGTTGGATGTCCTTCTTTTGTAGTTTCTTTCTTAGTGAGACTATTTMAGCTTCTARATTCTCTACTATTTTCTTCTTTTCTTCCAGTTGTCTCTTGAGTGTTTCTTCAATCACTTTGGTTTCTTACAACTAAATCCTTAGATCTATGATAGTCTGCTTGGATTCTTCAGAATTTTTTCTAGGTTTTTGAAAGCCTTCCTTCATTTTACTTAACTCTTCTTTGAGAGATTAGTTTTTCTTCCTTGCTATTCTTATATCACTTAAGGCATTGATCAATTCTGCCTCAAGGTTCACTTCTCCTTCTTCTTCATAGTCTCCTTCATTATTTTCAGTAGTTTCCTCTTGAATCTCTAATGCCATGAAGAGTACTCTTCTTGAGTCACTGTCACTATCATCATATTCATCGAATGAGGAACTATAGTCTTTTGAATAGAGGCTTTTCATTTAAAAAAAACTTCCTTTATTTCTTTCCTTGTCTTTTTTCTGATATTTCTTTTATTTCTTAGGAACTTCTTCTTCATCACTATTTGAACCCCTTGCATAAGGACATTTGGAAGAAAAATGTCCAACTTTACCAAAATTAAATAATTTGAAAGGAAGCTTGCTTTTGTACTTGTCGATTCCTCTTTTCATCTTTCTCACAAAGTCAGCTTCCTCTTCATTGTTTGAATCATCACTATTGTTGGAGCAAGGTTTTGACCTTGGTTTGTTCTTTCTTGTATTCTTGGGGGATTTGAAAGATGCTTCCCTTTTGGATGAATTTTCATGTTCTGTTCTCATTTCATATGTTGTAAGTATTCCATGTAATTCATCCATGCTCAACATATCTAGATCTTGTCTTTCTTCTAGAGTTGAGATTTTAGGGTCAAATCTCATTGGGAGAGATATCAATATATTTTGCACAATAACCAAATTTTTAATCTTTTCTCCCAGTCCTCTTATAGTATTCACACTTTCATAAACTTAGAGAAAATAAACTGCAATATCTTCATCTTCCTTCAATATTAGATGTTCAAATTGTCTTATGTAAGTCTGAATCTTGACGCCTTTGACTTTAGCATCTCCTTCATAAACATTTTAGAATTTGTCCTAGATTTCCTTTGCATAATCGCAATGCATAACCTTAACAAATTCCTAACCTTTTAGACCACTTAGAGTGGCATTTATATCCTTTGAATTGTATTCACTAATATTTTTCCCAACATTATCTATTGGGGGAGAAGTTGGTGCAATATATCCACTTACTACAACTTTCCAAACATCAAATCCATGTCATGCAAAAATTATCTCATTCTTATGCTCCAAAAGGAATAATTTTTCCCATCAAACAATGGTGTTCCATTTTTGGTAAATTCTCCTTACTTATCTGTGATTTTCCTTCCAATGGTTAGACTATTCATGAAGGAACCTGCTCTGATACTAATTGTTAGAATATTCAAGAATACTAAGAGGGGGAGGGGTGAACCAGTATAGAGTTACTTCAACAATTTTAACCTTTAAGAACTACATAAACATTAACCATTAATCATGTCATTCATCATCACATAAACTCACACACATCACATATATATTTTTACGTGGAAACCCAACTCGGAGAAAACCACATAATTTTTTCTTAAGTAGTTTCAAGATTTTACAAGCACCAACTTGAAGGAAGCTCCCACTCCCCGCATTTTCCAGCACCTATTGGAAGGAGACACTAATCCTATTGGAATATTTTAAATGATGATACATGATCAAATCAACCTTCAAATACAATCCCAAAATCACTTCTTAAATCTACATACAAAACTGCTCAGAATTGTACCTCAAATCTGCAAACTTGTAAGATTCACCACGAGCTCAATTTTCAGTTTCTGATTCTAAAAATTGGACCTCAAATATTAGGATCTATTCTCCTTATAATGAAACAAGTGAATTTAATTTTGACCTACCTAGCTTCAGATATAACCGTTTTATCTCGAACACTTGTTTGGGACTAGTTTCTAGATTAGTCACAAACCCTAACTTCCAACAAATATAACTCTGTACCTGTAATGAATTAGGATATGAAACTTGTACCCAATATTCTTTGATAACTTCTCTGAAATTCCTCTAAGTTTCTCTCCTTAACTCTTCCCCAAATTTTTTTATAGAGAAAATGGCAAGATGACTCGTTTTGAAGACGAAAACCCTAATTTTAAAAACCTCAACTTCCACTGAGTATAAATCCAAACTTGTAATGATTAAAGACCAGAAATTTGTACCCAATATTCTTCACTATCTCTTCTGAAAAACCTTCAAGTTTAACTATCTGAATCATTCTAGAAAAAAAATCTATATTGAAAATTCCAAAATGACCTTAAAAGAAAAAACCCTAGAACAAATCATCACAAGACTTCATCTTCCCTTGGAATTTCGCCCTTCTTTACTTCATCTTCCCTTGGAAATTCACTAATCTAGGATGAAATTCACTCCTCTTCCTTGGCAAGGTCTAATTGGTGTGATCCAACTGCCAAATGAGGCTCCTCTTATTTATATGAGTCTTCTCCACATGAGGGGGTGTGACTCCTTAACTCCTTAACTGAGTCAATGTTAAGGACTCCTTAACAATGTTAAGGACTCCTTAATGACTCCTTAATTTTCATTTCAGTTAAGGACTCATATAACAATGTTTTTTTGGCTTGCCACAATTAAACTGTAGATGGAGTCAAAGTTTGATGGCATAATGTGTATTTCTCAAAAATACCTTCCCAACGGGATATTACACACCTAAAATGGAGGTCGTATGAAAAATTTACGACCCCAGGAAGTTGAGGTACCAACTTACCCATCAGGGCCCACAAAAATTTTGGCGTTTCATCTCCTAGGGTTAGTTTTTTGGATGTCTAGGGTTTAGGCATTCATGAGTAGTATTAAAAAGGCCTCTGGAGTCTCATTGTAATCATTCTTCTCAAATGGATGCACGTAGTAACTACATCTCTTCTAAGAGATAACTACCACCATTTGAGAAAGTTGTTTTCAGTTCTACAGTTTTACAGTTTCAAGCTATTTTATTTATTCAATAAAATTTATTATTCGTTGCATATATGTTGTTATTCTCCATATCTCGGTGTTATTGTATTCAGTCTATTATTTATTTTGTTCTTCTCATAAATCCATATCAGTGGTATCAAAGTGGTCTGCTCTTCATTTATTTTTCTTCGTGCATGTTCCTGACAAGATCTAGGTACAAGAAGTTGGGACTCGAACCAGTTGAGCCTTTGCAATATCGGTCGTGCCGAGCCTGATAGCAGCTCATGGGGGATGAGAAGAAAGATGATGGAGTAGGAGATCCTTTGCACGACAAAGGAACATAATGAATGACAACTTTGCACATATCCTTTGACGACTTCCCACATGAGATGCATCTTCATCAAGTGGCCATGCAACCCCCTTCAAGGTACAAGTAAATTTTGGTATCCCATTATTTGAAGGACTGATAGATGCAGATGATGTAGATAAATGGATGAATTTGCTCGAAGGGTATTTTTTGGTCCACAATTTTTCTGATAGGGAAAATATTACTTTTGCACTCCTCAAGGTCGCCCCCCATGTTAAGGACTGGTGGGATACTTACTCTGAGCGAAGGGCCATAGAGGAATTTGCAATATTTACGGTCACCCCCAGATGGGATTCCTTCAGGGATTCCATTAAATAAAAATACTACCCTATTAGAAGCTACGAGGACCGGTACACAAGATGGACCACCCTGCGCCAAGAAAGGGACTAGACAGTACCATATTTCACCAATATTTTCCATACCCTGCACACCAAATTGGGTATCAAAGAATCTGAATGACATATGGTGCTCAAATACCGTGAGTGTTTGCATAGATACATTCAAACATAAATGGATTTTATGTACATTGCATCATTGGGTATGACTTATAAATATTCTTTCAAAATCGATCTGCAAACTCCTGACAGCTGTATCAAGGAAAAGGCGACCCCAACCCACAAAACAAGGGGTAGAGAAAATATGGACACTCTCAGGACAACCAGTCCAAGCCACAACACAATAAGGGTCATGATAAGTCGAAGAAGGACACGGGAAAGTGGTGTGAATACCATAAAATCCCTTGGCACAACACCGAAGAATGTCGCTCCAAGCAGTCACTGGTGGCCAAGATGAAAGCTTCCGAGTCGGAGGTAGATTCTGACTCCGATTCAAATCCAGAAGGAGGGAAGTGGATTATCAATGTTGAACCCAACACCATTGTCACTACCACCAAAATCTAGCCAAGTGAACCAGAAGAACCAGAGGAAGGGGAATGCCTCTTTCACTCACAGATGTGGGTAAAGGGGGATTTGCTTCATTTCATTTTCAATAGCGGAAATCAGAAGAACGTGATCTCAATAGAGGTCGTCGAGCGGCTAGACCTACCGATGAAACCACACCTACAACCCTACACCATTGGTTGGCTTCGCCAAGGAAGAGATATCCACATCAACCAACAATGTAATCTTCCCTATGACATCAAGCCATTCAAAGATGAGGTATTGTGTGATACTGCTCCCCTTGAAGTTTGTGATGTTCTTTTAGGACATCCATATTTGTGGAAGTGACATGCTATGTATGAGTCTAGACCCCACAATATTATTATTACTTTGGGTATACAATTTTATAGGATACCAGAGGTAGCACTACCTACTGCTATTTCTTTGATCTCTGCTAAGCAATGCAGTGAGGTCTTCACAGACCGGGAAGTTCTTCTTCTTTGTGATCCATACTCATAATAAGAAGAAGGTTTCCACAACATCTGTGACCTCTATAAAGAGCCTCTCTTTACAACATAAGCAAGTGGACAAAATCGTGGAAGAGTACAGAGACATCTACTCCTCACCCAATGAAGTACCGATGCACTACCAAGTCAAGCATCGAATTGATCTAACCCCTGGTGCACCTATGCATAATGGAACAATTTATCATCGCTCGCTGATGGAAAATGACGAAATCAAGCATCATATCCAAGAGTTTCTTCAAAAGGGGCACATCAGATCCAAATCCTCCCCTTGCAGAAGCCTGATTGTACTGGTGTAGAAGAAATATAGGACCTGGCGGCTCTGCATTGATTACATAACATTAAACAAAACCACAGTTAGGAACCAATACCCAATTCATTGAATTGATGACCTTCTTGACCAACTTAAGGGGGMAAAGTTATTCAACAAKATTGGCCTAAAGTATGGCTACCACTGGGTTCCCATCGAATCGAATGATGTATGGAAGACAACTTTCAAATCTAAAGAAGGTCTCTTTGAATGGTTGGTCATGCCCTTTGGCCCAATGCACCAACAAATTTCATGAGGTTTATGGATGATATATTGAGACCCTTCACCAACTCTTTTGTGGTGGTATATATGGATGATATCCTCATCTTCAACAGAACTTGGGAGGAGCACATGCAACATATTCAATAGGTTTTGATCACTCTGCGGAAACACAAGTTATATGCCAACTTGGAAAAATGATCCTTTGGCATGAACATGGTCCAATACTTGGGATAAATTGTTGATGAACATGGGGTACATGTAGATCTAGCTAATATCCAAGTCATTCATGATTGGCCAGCCTCGACCACACTAACCGAGCTTCAGATCTTCTTGGGACTTTCCAACTTCTACTAATGGTTCATGTTAGGATTCTCCCATATTGCATGGGCCCTCATCCAAGTGACCAAGGGTAGTGGCAAGGAAACATTTGCGTGGGGGAAGACACAACAATGAGCATTTGATTATCTGAAGCATCGCTTGTTCTCAACTCCAGTACTCTCCTTGCCCGATCTACAACAATCGTTCAAGATTGAGACTGATGCATCCGACGATGTTGTAGGCACATTTCTCACTCAACAGAATCATTCAATATCATACCATAGTGAGATACTCTCAGATACTGTTTGGAAATACCCCACCTATGACAAGGAAGTGTATTCCATTGTATAATCATGTCGTCAATGGAAACATTACATTATGGGAAAGGAGACAATCATCCACACTGATCACAAGCCTCTGCAGTTCATACAGACACAGGGGAAGTTGTGGAATGACCGCCATCATAAGTGGTCCACATAACTGCAACAATATGATACGGGGAGCACAAATCATGTCGTTGACTACCTCAATCAACCTCTCGCAGCTACACTCAGCACAATGCTCCATTCCCGTGGGCAATAGGCATCTGAGTGGCCCCAACTTTATCAACAAGATCCTAAATTCTCCACCACCTATCAAATATTGGGTATAGGCGTGAATGTCATCGATTTTCACATTTAGGATGGACTATTATGCCATCTAGGCCACCTCTATGTTCTTGCAAGCGAGCGTGAAAAGACGATTTGGGAGGCTCACTACAGTAAGATGGCAAGACATTTTGGCATGGAGAAAACTGTGGTCGTTCTACAAAAACATTTTTATTGGCCAAAACTTATACATGACGTTAACAAGTATATTGAATATTGCACTGCCTATTTGATTGCCAAGCCAACCATCAATAAGAAATTCTTATACACCCCTCTTCCTACTCCCTAAAGGCCTTGGGAATCCGTCTTGATGGATTACATGTCTGGCCTTCCATCCACCAAACATGACAATGATTGTGTATTTGTGGTGGTTGATCGGTTTTCGAATATGGCCATTATCACAACCTGCAATAAGAGCATCATAATGACAGATACTGCCATTCTCTTCTTTGAGTAGGTGTAGTTCCATTTTGGGATACCACATACCAACACCTTAGATTGGGAAAATAGGTTCCTCATCACATTTTGGCTGAGTCTATGGTCACTGTTGGACACTAATATCACTAAATCCACTACTTTCGAGCCCCAAACCGATGGCCAGATAAAGGTCATCAATCATATGATTGTGCACATCCTGCGCATGTACAAATCTAATCATTTGTGTACATGGGATGAGATTCTTACCTATGTTCAACACAGCTACAACATGGCTCTCCATAGTTCCACCGACCATATCCCATTTCAGGTGGGGATGGGATTCCAAACCTTGGGTCCCATTGATGTTGCATTACCTCTTGCAACCACACAGAAAGAATATTCCCATGTTCAGTTAGAGGCCGACAAAGTCACTAGATTCATTGAGCAGATTTAGCACATCCGCTAACAGGTCCATGAGATTTTGCAGAAAGCTAATGCTAAGTACAAACAACCCCATGATTAACATCAGGTATCACACCAGTTTCAGGTGGGAGGCAAGGTCTGGTTACATTTGTAGAAAGAGCGCCTTACAGGTCCCCATCAGAATCTTTGTCCACTTCTCTATGGGCCTTACAATATCACTAAGTCTATGGGAGACAATACTTTTGATCTCAACACTACCCCCTTCATTGGATTGCACCCAATGTTCAATGTGGACCTCCTTCGATGATATTTTCCACCATTATTGGACACCTCAAAGATTGTAGAACAGTTGAAACCAACATAGATCAACCTTGACTGCATGGAACAAACATCCATTGATCATATATTGGACACATAGGTCTAGGGCACTCACCAACAGAGGATCCATCTTTATCGGGTTCTCAAGGCACGACAACTCCTACACTAAGGCAAATGGCTCACCCATGGCCAAATTCAACATAAATTTCCTCACCTGATGGAGACCATTGCTTCCTAAGGGGAGAGTATTGATCCAGGTGGATATTGGTGGCCACCCACCTATTCCAATTGGCTCCTTTTGACAGTTTTAGTTCAACACGTTCTTCTATAATTCTTTGTAATTGTGGGTTCTACACTTTCAGGGCTATTTGAAGCCCTACACAACTTCCATGTGGATATTGGTGGCCGCCCACCTAATCCAATTGGCTTATTTTGGAAGTTTTCATGTCAGTACATCTTTCTGTACTTCCAGGGCCATTTTGGGGCCCTAAACAGTGTTTTTTTGGCTTTCCACAATCATACTATAGACCGAGTCAGAGTTTGATGACATAATGGGTATTTCTCGAAAATACCTTTCCAACAGGCTATCACGGGCCTAAAACRGAGGTCATATGCAAAAGATACGACCCCGGGAAGTTGAGGTACCAACTTACCCATCAAGGCCCACAAAACTTTTGGCGTTTCATCGACTAGGGTTAGGTTTTTGGATGTCTAGGGTTTTGGCATTCACGAGTAATGTTAAAAATTCCTCTGGAGCCTCATTGTAATCATTCTTCTCAGACGAATGCGCATATCAGCCACATCTTTTCTCAAAGATAACTACCACCATTCAAGCAAGTTGTTTTTAGTTATGCAGTGTTACAATTTCAACCTATTTTATTTATTCAATAGAAGTTATTATTCATTGGATATCTGTTGTTGTTCTCCATATCTCTGTGTCATTGTATTCAATCTATTGTTTACTTTGTTCCGCTCAT
Organism: Picea sitchensis; assembly: GCA_010110895.2. Lineage (NCBI taxonomy): Eukaryota > Viridiplantae > Streptophyta > Pinopsida > Pinales > Pinaceae > Picea > Picea sitchensis. Next base: position 128,953 of record SNQJ01S0000670.1, on the reverse strand, counting down.
AAATCCGGATCATCATTTATTCTACGACTCATTCAATGAAATTCACTTGGTCACATAACACCCATACCAATCGACCAAACTCATTGAATTAAAGGGTGATTGGCCATTCCTAGTGTAAATGCATTCACATGGGTGAGAATTTGACATTAAAGCTCCATTTTTGCACCGGGAAATCTATACATTGAGGATTCGTCCCTCCATTTCAACAAGTTCAAATCATGTAAAGTTATGTTGTAAGGATTCATCCAAGGATTTGAATTATCTCATGATTTAATCTTTATTTTAAGATTCATTGTGGTCATGTTGCCCAATTCTCCCCTCATTTTTCATTCCATAAGGAGAGTTTTTTCCAAAATCACTTTAGAATTAGAGAGAGTTATAAAGAGGATGAGACCCCCAAAAAAGAGAGTTTTGGAGGCCATCCTGATCACTCCTCAAGGTGAAAATTTATTTTCATTTTAATGTTTTAATTAGTGACAATACAAATATTTCATTATCTACCCCCAATAATGTTTTTCAAAGTTTTCATGTTTTCTCATTGCATTTGGGTGAACAATATGAAACACCAACGTTATTGGAAAATAGGAAAGTTGGTTCTCTTGTTGTCTTTTGCGCAGGTTCATTGTGAGGTGGATTATGCACTTGAATTTTCCTCTTCTTGCTCCATTCTAGGATCAAATTTGCAAGGGGTTTCTCCCAATGTTTGCCTCTCATTTTCTCTCAAGTTTTCCATTCATTTGATGCATTTAAATGATTAGGGTTTATGCCTACCTCAATGGATCCAACCTAATGTTGAGTGCTTTTGGTCACTTTTTACACCAAATCATGCATAAAAAATGGTGACCATACTGGGGATGAGAGCTTGAATCTCATCCTTTTTTGGATTTAAAACAATATCTCTTTTGACACTTGGTATTAGTCATTAGCGTAATGTAGATTTTCATTTTTCCTCGAGCCACAACTAAGAGCTCCTCTTTTTCCAAAATTGTGCCTTTTTCCCTCTCCATGGAAAACTACTCACCTATTTTAATCATTTCATTGTAGTTGTGTGACATCTAGTTTCAACAATAACACAATTCTAAACTACACATTCTAATTGACACATAGATGTATAGGTGCACTTCTATGGACCACCCAGTTGCTTCAAAAGGGATTTTTTTAAGGATTTTTTGTTTACTTGGATGGTGTAGGTTACATGTTAATTTTCCCCTAAATTATTGACTACTTTATTGATGTTTAATTAATCAAATTAAATTATTTTAAGGAGTTGGAATTGATAAAATAAGAAACTATTAATTTATTTTCAAGAACTTGCCATTTCCTTTATTTCCTTAATGAATTTTTTTCAAGTTCAATAATCTCACACTTCACACTTTGCACACAAAGTTACCATAAGAAAGTGATCAACATTTAAAACCCCTTAATATAATCTATTATCAATAAGTATTTCAAAAAGTCTCTAGCTTGTTACCTCAACACCGAAATTGATTTGTGAAAGGGTTTAGTGAACATAGGGCTAGTAGATTTTGCTAGACAATACCCATAGTTAGATTAGAGTATGGTCTAGGAGGTCAATGATCCAAAAACACTCAAATATCTTCAAATTTTGAGAGTAGAAGTTTATCGTGTTAAGAGAGAGGTCCTAAAGTAGACAAAATGTGTGGTTGGGGGCATGTCTTTCGAAATAGGCACTTACACAGAGGCTAGAATGTAGATTTGTTAGATTTCCTCTCACATGGATCAACATGAAATTGAATCATGAGCTTGACCACCCTACACCCCACCCCCAATTTAACATTAGTGACGTAGAAACTTAGTGGCCCATTTCTAAGATCATCCTATGTGACATGCTTAAGGATTGTGAGTGGTACCCAAGACAAATAGTGTATCTTCACCCTTGGATTTTAACCCATGGACATTGGTCAGTGTAAAAATTCCCTTTCACACCTTCACTTGGCTTACACTACTAAAACAATTCATCATCCCTAGTGGAAGGTCATTTGGAAGGCCACATTTCACATAGTGGTTTGCTTGAGCCTTGACAGTATCATAGGAGCACAATTTTTATTTTTCTTTCATCATTAGGAAAGTTGTCACTAGAACCATATTTATCACCAGTGGAAACAATTATCAAACCTTGTTATTCACCATTTGAGATATTGTTTACAAAACCATATTGTTACCACTGGAGACATAATTTTGGAGGCTTCATTGTTGACATAAAAAACATACACTCTAGGACCTTTGAAGACTATTGTGGATTCATACCTATTTTTTGAGTTCTTAATATTGATGCATTGGTTGATACATTATACACAATAATCCTAGTAGCTAATGCTCATTACTTTTTTATGATATTTTTAGCAAGCCACTACTTACAACATAACATCCACACAAATTTAGTTCTCCCTCATGATCCCATAAGGATTCCCCCATGTATGATTTAGACTGGCATGTAGTTGTGTATCACATTTATTAGCATGGATGATATTTTAGGGAATACCAAACTAGGGAACCATCCACAAGAGGGTCCCTTTATCTTTCCTCCACTTGCAAAGTTGGTACACTCATCATGACTACTCCAAGCCTTCCAAATTTGACCATGACACTACTATTTTGGTTGTTTTTTGTTCCTAGTCAACTTCGTCCTACCTTCTTTACTTCACCAAATGTTAACTTGGTACTATCTTCTTCTTCCCAAATTGGCCCCTTACCAGATATATATTAGTAACCAACCAAAAACCAAAGGGAAGAAAAACAAGACACATAAGAATAGGAACCATGAACAATGGGAAAATGTTAGTAATGTTGGGGTTAGTGACAACTCTAACATGTGCCAAGCCTAACCAAAGGAAGAAAGACAACATTCGAGTTACAAATAATCACCCTTGTGCCATTTATGAAGTGGTTGGTCATTACACTAACCATTATCTGAACCTTTCTAATATTCGTTAATCTCTTTCTGCTACCTTCTAGCATCCACTCCCCCAATATGAACCCGGTTCCATTAATATTGAAGCTCCTTCAACTTCTCATATTGATGACCCATATACCTTCACCCCTTTGATTACCTCCCATATGGGTCATTTTCACCCTATGCATGAGTCTACTAAAGCTCCTCCAACTTTGGCTTCCTCAGTTATCCAACAATTGAGTGACCAATCCTCCCAACAAATGTAGCTCAATGCTAAGATAGAATCCCGAAGGCTAAGTGACATCCCCACCACTTCTAGTGGACCATGCACTAGTACAATTTAATGAATTTGTGGCTATGTGAGAAAAAATGTTGGTTGTGACATCAATTATAAGCGATATAACAAAAAATTTGATGTGTAGCAAGAGACTATGATATCAATTACTAACATTAAGTACTAACATAGGTTAGGGATAAACATATAACATTAGTCTACTACTATGTCAATATCAATGAGTAATATTTATTACTATTTAACTTGATTTTAGTTTTTGTCTATTTGAGAAATAATGTTGATCATGACATCTATTATAAGCGATATAACACCAAATTTTATGTGTAACAAGTGACTATGATATCAATTACTAACATAAAATACTAACATAGGTTAGGGGCACATATATAATATTAATCTACTACTATGTCAATATCAATGAGTAATATTTATTAGTATTTAATTTAATTCTAGCAAGATATAGTAATTGTAGCATGCTTTATCATGTCAATATTCACAACCACTACTAGTTTGTATACATTTTTATGTGTAAGGCAACCTCGAAATCAAGTGCCTTCAAGAATTTATTTGGGGCTTTAAACTTAACTAAGATTGAATGCAATTTCCTAAGAACACCCTTATAAGGAGTTGGTATCTTCCTAGATATCCTTCTTCTTTATGGGGTTTACCATCCTTGTGTTTGTGAAGGAAGTTGGTGTTTGATTTCTCGAAGTTGGTTCTTAGCTATCATCATGATAAAATGATTAACACATGCATGTTTGATGGATCAATTTGGTTATATGCATTTTTATGAAGGTTAAATGGCATTGTTATTCATATCATTTTCTAAGTTATGTGAATTCTACTAGTTGTTGATATGAGGTTGTATGCATGGATGTACCAACATTGTTTCGTGGATACCATACCTAACACTACTACAATACAATGCTTTGACATCATATATTTACATCAATAATGCCTTATCAACCCTGTATTTTTCCTAGCATGCATTGTTATTGGGTGTCGTATCATGCATTGTGTTTACATCAAGGTTGCATCAAATTTGCATCATGGAACAATGCCAACAACACTAAGATAGAAAATGGTTCTCTTAGTTGTGTTAACTTTGTGTCATTTGCCATTGTAGCATGCATCGATTTTGCATCAGGGTTGCATTGGCCATGTCAAATGCATCAATGTTACATCATATGCATCAAAGTTTCAACATCATGACCATGTTAGGGTTGTATCAATAATTTTGAAAAAAAAGGTTATAGAATTTTTATCATATCAACACCTATAACCTTTTGAAAAAAAAGGTTATAGGGTTGCATCATTTCTCTAGAGAGCTCAAACTAATCCTTGATGCGAGGGTGTTTAAATCAACACATTGTAAATGTGGTACTAATTATTCGACTCATTGTACAATGATACTTTATTATTATTATAGTTTTGTGATTTTCCTTACTAGGGTTCTTTAAGATGCTTTAATATGTCTAGACATAACAATTTAATAATAAATGATAAGAGCTTAAAAATAATTTATTAATAATTTTCATTACTTTTTAATTAATATAAATATTATAATTAATAATAATAACTTTATAATATATTAATACTATTAAAAATTATAAATTCCCAAATGGGGTGTTGAGAAGGCAATGTGACCTTCTTATACCACCACACATAACCATTCATGTCAACCAAATGGCGATTAGTATTTTCATGTGCCAAGGAGAACATGTAGGCGGGAGGGGGCATACGACCTAGGATAGGGTTCATCAAAGTACCCATGTGGAAATTGAATAGTAGGTAGTTGATGGTTATAGTGTCTAGTTTGAAGGTTCTGGAGCTTGTTTTGGAGAAGACCAATTCGTGATTAGAAATGATGTTTCTTGTACACACTAAGAATTTGATATCTAGTAGAAAAATGATTACCAAGAAATTCATTCTAACCATATTTCTCCTCATCATTGATCACCTTAACCATATAATGGCTTCCCCATAGCCTTTAGATTGAATAGTAGATAAGGATACCCAGTGGAGGAGAATTAAAGGGTAGCTAGGAAAATAGGAAAACTAAAAAACATGGAGTATTAAGTCCTGATCTTGATATATAAATCTAGATAACTTAAGGAGGAAGAGGGAAAGTTAATGGGGATAGTTCATTGCTTGGTTAAAAACGATAACCTAAAATTTGACACATGGGAGGCATATTGGGTTCATATAGGTAACCCTCATGCTCATAGAACACACCAAAAGCTGAGAGGGTGATACACCAGGTCTAGGAAAATGTAGACCAAAGCTCATAGGATTGAAATAGATTTTGAGGTCAGAAACTAAGCCACCACTATCCAATGATTACATAAACTAGAAGACAAAGTTAGAGGCCACAAGGGAGCCACCAACAATGCCAAAATTGATGAAGAGCTTACACATATGATCCCAAATTCAAGCTTCTCCAGATGTAGGAATACCAAGTATTCCTTAACTTCGGATCTATATTGTTACACATACGAACTAATTTCATTCCATCTAGAGTTTGTGGAGGAAAGACACAACCCAACTCAGAAACTAATCAGGGATGAGCTCCACTAGTTGAATCATAAGTACTATTTTATGTTACATGCCCTACAACTCTCAAAAAGAGCTATGGAGGAGGAGGTATAGGAAATGGAGAAAAGCACCAATAGGGTGAATATTTCCAACATGCTATATTGTTGGATGATGATGTAGACTAGCTAATAGAGGCTCGGGTCCAATTTTCTTCAATTATTTTTTTATATGATAGTAAAAGCCACAGACATAGAAATATAAAACTTTGTTTTACTAGATTTCATTTTTTTTTAATAGAGGATGGAGGCTTTATAGCATAAAAAAATCCTAAATTTTGTTTTGGAAAATGATTAAACTATGAGATTCCATAGCATAGGTTTTGAGTTGAGACACCTCATTTGGAACATTTTTCCATGTGTATAATCACTTTTTTCCACATGTAATATAACATAATTCCTACCCTTACAAAAAGAATATTAAAAATTATAATAAATTATTAATCATAATCATATTTGAGTGTGTTTCCTACAACATTACAATCCACAGAGTTAATTACAATATTTGTATATATTAGTTACCTAATCATCGTAGTTATCAAAGAAGACTAAGGTAGATAAAGGAGATTAGATATTTAGGTAATCAAAATGCTCAAATTTTAGTGCTTTTTATCATTTTACCTTATTTATGTTTAGTGTTGATGTGTTTGTATGCCCATTAGTTGAGCCAAACATTGGGTGATTTTCGTTCATTAAAATATAACTTATGAATTAGCAACTTTAATTCATTAAAATTCACAAAATATCAATATGAAACCACCACACACATGTGTGTGTATTAAAAATGACTTAAAGTACAATGGATACTTGACATCATTACACTCCTAATTCTATTTGATCACCCACATTTACTTCACCACATGCATTTACCATCATCCTCTTCTTGACCTTCTACAACAATTGCAATATGTACATTTTTGAAAACCAATTTTCTCTTGGGTGTGCAAGGAATAACAAACCACCAATTTTCATTAGAGACATCAGGATGTAAGAGAACCTGTATGGAAGAACAAATGGTTCAACGTGAGATGCCAATGTTTATTGATGTATGTTAATAGAATAAATTCACTAACTAGATCATGCCTAACAAATCTCCTATCAAAAAGATAAAACCATTTACATTTAAAAATCACACATCTAAATGAGATACAATCCAAATCAATTATCTCTTAAATGGTGCCAATATAATCAAGTTGTCCTATTAGATTTGTATCTCTTGAACATGCACAAATTGTTTAATCAAATGAAAGAGATACACCACAATCACATGTTTGTTTTCCATGTTTCACATTCTCCACTCTAAAATGATAATCATATGCCCACATCGTAGGATATTTTCATATTAAAATAAAAAATTATTCTTAAACTTGTAACAATACATAAATATTCTTAATTTAAATTTATGTAGTTACATTATTCATCACATACCATCCTTTCACATCCAATTCATATGTTCAATGCATATTGTTCACTTTCCCTTTCAATTAATCCAATTTATAAACATTTTACAAGGAAAACACTTAATTGCTAAAAAAGAAAAAATATTACCAGTACATATATGTCAAATAAGTATATTTACTCCCAAACCCCATGTTTCCCCATTTATTTCAAGTTTCACCCCTTCTAATCGTTCTTCATCACAATTTCCATCCCACATGATTGGAGCATCTATATGCATTTGTTTATGGAACTTAGACATACCAAATAAATATTCATTAACAATGTACAACTCAACCATGCAACCTTCATGACACGATCATTAACCTAAAAATACCTTAAGTATTTTCATGTAACTTTCTAAGAAGAGTATCCATACACAACTCACCACACTAACTAATTAAATGTCTTTGACCAAATTTAACAAAAGATATCCCCGAGTATCCATAAAATTCAAGCAACTCTTTTTTAAAAAATTCAAACAATTTCTATTGTTTCATTTTGATTCTCTAGGGATGCTTGTGACATTTATCTCTTTGGATGTGATCCACTTAAAGTCAGGATGACCCTATTTATTATTAATTAATTCTATAAAAATCATATTACTTGATATTTTGACTTGTATACTAATTGACGATAAAAACAATTACAGTCTAAGATAAAAATATGAGAAAACAACCCTTACAAACACAGATAAATGTCTGATGGCATGGCACAAATATTGTTTCAAAATAATGGATCCATGTATAGCTACTAGATATATATGTTAAACATATGCATCCTCAAATGGGTTAGAATATGGTAGTAATATTATGAGGGTTGGGGGTAAATTAAGAATTCTAGACTAATTGATGTCACAACCACATTAGTAATATGTACCTTTAACAAATTATGGTGATCATATGTCTTGAGACTTGTCAAATGACCATCAATAGTGAATACCTTTCTCAATGAAGAACTATATATTTTTGGTTTTCTAATTGTTCAAATAACCTTCTTCACGAGATCTAAGGCATTCTTAGACAATATCCATGGTGCAANATCATATGTCTTGAGACTTGTCAAATGACCATCAATAGTGAATACCTTTCTCAATGAAGAACTATATATTTTTGGTTTTCTAATTGTTCAAATAACCTTCTTCACGAGATCTAAGGCATTCTTAGACAATATCCATGGTGCAATGAGATCATGTTTTTGGCCATCTACATTCATTGTTTCTTTTTCCTGTATATATTTCCTTGTGATACAATTAAATATCCTATAGATGCAATTGTATATTTCTCAATGGGAGAAATATGTTTCCAAAGAGAATTTGACACATTCTTGAACGTGTGCATTGGATCCAATAAACATGTCATTTAATTTCTTTCCAATATGAAAGATCATAGAATCTGGAAGCTTTGTCCATGCCTTTTGGCATGATATCAGGGGGGGATTTTGAATTCATATAGATCATTGTCTATTGGACAACAAATTTAGATAAGTGTGAATTACATTTATCATTAATAATATGATACATATATAAATACATGATTATGACCTTTAAAATCTTCTTCTAAGTGTCTCCTGGACTCTCGATGATAGTTCACATCTTGTGACATTGCATATTCCTTATCCACATGGATTAGGTTTCCAACATCCCCCGCCCCCTTTATCTAAATGGATGTATGTGAGTCCAACATGAGAGATGAAATTTGGAAGTGTGCAATTGAAATCTGGAAGTGGACAATTGCCAATGGTTGAATGTGCTCTCTGAATCTAGTGGTTTTAGGATGACCACAAACTAAAACATTAACATAATTTGATGTATTATACTAAATGGTTGTAGTGGTTTAAGGAACACCACAAACCAATATGGTGGTTTACAGATTATGACTAGAAACTTTGGAACTTTTCTCTAGGCTCAATGGTTCCTGAAAAATTTCCTAAGTTAGCTAGAAGCTAGAAGCTAATGTCTTCTTCTATTTGGAAGTTCTCTTAGATGATGGTTTAAATATGACCATAAACTATTTTTTAGTAGAATTTGAAAGTCTTCTACCAAGTGGAGGTTTAAGAAAAACCACAAACAATTGTCTAGCAGAAGTTGTAAGTCTTCTACTAAGTGGTGGTTTAAGGAAAACCACAAATCAATCTGGTGGTAAATCACACTCACTTGTTACTTCTTGATTGATAAGACTTTGAAACTTGAAGCCTAACTGTCAATTGTTGATGTTGTTCCCCCTTGTCAGGTACAAGGTGAGAAGATGCAAATCCTTTCACTGCAAGATGCGTTAATACTCGAGAATGAAATCTTTGGTATGATTGATATATTGTCTTGACTATTGATGATCATCACCAAGAAGTGATCCACCCATAGTGGTTCTTTACTCTTGCAATTTTTTTTTTAAAACATATGTCTGAATGATGATTGTTCTTTCCACAATGCTCACAAGGTTGAAGATCAAAGCAATGATCTTCCATGTGGTCAACTCACTAACAATGTTGGCATTTCAGAATCTTCTCTCGAACTAGAGCAAGTGAATATAACACTTCTTTAAGGAATCCATCACTATGGAATTGTATCAGTTTGGTATAATCCATAATATGAAAGGCGACTTCCTTTTCATTTTCGATACTAGTTTTGTGCTTATTGTTCTCGATTTCTTCCCAAGGTCTGATGATTGGATTGGAAAGAGGAAGATAAAATTCATTTGTACTTGAATATGAAGTTGTCTCATAGATTTGCTTCTGTATTGGTTGTTGATCTGAATCGACATCATCATATTCTTCGAAAATAGGGTTGTTCTGAACAATAATTAGTTTAGAACGTTGAAGATTATTTCACTCAAGTGCATTATGAAGAAGTCGATTCTAAGTTTGAAGTAGTGTTTCCATTGAACATGTTCCCCCAAACTAATTCAATGCATAGTTCAATCTTCTTTGACCAATCTATTGGTATCATGCTACAAGCGAGGCCTAGGGGGGGTTCTTATCTTGATTGACTCGTTAAAATATCTCTTCATTTGACAAAAATGATGGTCTAGCTTTAAAAATGACATGTATCCTTTATAGACACACTTATCAATTTTTTAAATACCTTGAAATTTTTTATTCACAATGGCATGGACAAGTGAATAATCCTTTTTTCCTTAGACCTGAACCAAAAAATTAATAAAAATATACATAATGCATCGATTGTTGATAAAACCCAATGACTAATTAATACAAAAAATTAAACTATTACAAAAGAAATGTTATACTTGCATACTCCGAGCCTTGCATGGATTGTCTAACAAATCACACCGTACATTATAAATGACCTTTTAGGTACATGTCATGAAATATCATACATCTAAATTTAATTTCATGGGAGCAACATATTCTCTATCAACGATTCTAAATAAATTCCCATGTCTCTAACTTGACGCTTTACAGGCACAATATGAGACAACATTAAATGCTCCTTTTACACAACCATCCAATGAGGGATGCTATAAGTTATTACAAGAATGGGATAAATTGTATAATCTGTATACTAGAAATATAATGGACCCACTTCGTCCTTTGCAATGACAAGTCTTACATTTCTTTGCTCACATACAAAAAAATTAGGCCATGTGCTTCATTGCCTCATAATCTGTAGGAATGCATAACATGTCTTATCCACTCCTATATTTTGTGTTCCAATTGATATATTCAACTAAAGATGTATACTGAAACATGCATTGCAGTCTTGATGGGTAAATGGCATAATAATTTTTGTGGGACATTTTTTTCCTTTACATGAGAGTGGTAGAAAATTGTTTTACATTTTGGACATTCAGACTTATCTTTATGTTAATCTTTGTGTAGGATACAATCTTTTGGACATACATGCTATACTTTGTAATTAACAACCCAATCTAGTCAACTATTTTATATCATCTTTACATGTACTATGAGTATATTTTTTGATGTCATTAGTTTATCCTACAACAAGCTAAACACAACTAAAATTAACTGTTAACTAACAACTAGCAACCCAATCATATTCAATAACTTGTAAAGGACATTATACTACAATACATGTCAAAATATATACCTTAAAAATATGTAAATCTATGTAACATACCCAACCACAGACATGTTGGCCATGCTACTCCCAAATGCACTTCAAAAAATGATTTCAAAATATGGTAATAATTAATTCAAAATACAACATGAAAGAATGCAATAAGCACACATGCAATAATCAAGATTCATGCCACAACATAAGATAAATGAACAAATTTCCATGCACAGAAAAACCCAACAAACATGCACACAAAAACACATCTTAGAAAATAAATATACACAATAGAATATAAATTATGTAGAAAACAAAAAGAGCACTTATATTTTCAAGTAAACATTCACCAACTGGTTGTAGACCAAGGTCGTTCCTCCAAAACATAGATATTGTTGTTCATTTACTCTCAACAACAGGTCACCCCTGATCCATGGCTATGAATCCACAAGGACGGGTCCTAGGCCAAATCTAAAACACACAACAGTTGGATAACTAGCTCTCAAGTTTTCCCAACCACACAATAATCCTAATTTCCATCTATCTTTCCCCTTCAGCCTACACAACCCAAATAAATGAACCCCTTTCTCTGCCATGTAGTCCCTCATGATGTTCCATTTCTCTAATGCTATTGGTTAAGAAATATCCATGTTCAAAACTCCAAGGATTTTCAACTGTGACAATTCTTTTAGAACCATCATCAAACTCACTCCCATAGGCATCCATTCCCACTTGGAATGATCAATAATTCCTCACATCCATCTCACAATGGATCTCCTCCTCTAGCCATTCATTTCCATACTCCAACCAATAACACACGAATTAACAAGAGTGAATGATGAAGAATCCCAAGGAAAGAGTATAAGAGTAAATGTATAAGAACCCCAAAAACAACCCACAAGGGATGTTTATATAATTACATGAAATCAAGAACCACATGCCCCCCCCGAATAAGCTCATGTAACCACTTTTCTCAATTAAAGCCAATATGGCCAGATAAAATATAATAAAAAGACTTATCCCCTTAAGTCCCCTCTCTCGTGGAATCATAGCCCCCTATCTCTTGTCATTGCCCGTCTTGCAATGAGAAATTTATTTTTATTAATGCATATGGAAGTAGTACATTTCCTAGGCACTCTAGCCCCTTTTCAACTTTACCGGCTCACCAGCCTAATGCCACATTTACATAATACATTCTAGTTCATAGGTATTAAAACTAGGGTGTTACATACCCCTCCCCTTATTTTGACACTGTCCTCGGTGCACAATACCATACCGATGTTCTTACAATTCTAGGCACTCTAGCCTTTAATCCATAGAAGAAATCCAACCAATTTCTTATATACATAGGCACTCTGGCCTAAAATAAAACATGCATACATAGGCATTCTGACCCCAAAAATGTATAATGATATTCATAATTTATATTTCTAGCAGTAGTTCCAACCAACAAGCTCTCCTTCCCTATAAACTTGTACAACCCAAAGAAATGAACCCCTTTCTCTTCCATGTAGTCCATCGGGATGTTCCATTTCTCTCCAGGGCTCCAATGCACTCAACCAAGAAGTTTGAGAGTTGCGGCTCCAAGAACTCCAGCTGAAACAAGTCCATTGGAATTTCTTCATTTTATGCCTTCATCGTTGAGCTCGATTTCCTTCCAGTTCTCCTTTTCCCAAGCTTCCATCTTCCATAGCTAACATATCATCTGTATTATACACACACAATCATCATGAGATATCATTATAACAATTTTCAATCATAAATGTAAAATATGTTTTATACAGGAAAACAAAAGTTTCCAAGCATGAGATTCTTTCTCATAATTTGTTTGGCTCTTGTAGCTGCTGACATCAATTTTGATTATGGATTACAAAAATTCCATACCCAGTACCATTATTCCTACATTTTTCTCAACCTTCAATCAATTAAGCCAATTGTTAGCATATCATAACAATTTTTAACTATTAATTTCTCAAATCTATTTTATACAAGAAAATAAAATTTACAGACATGAACTTTATGCTCATAATGTTTGGCTCTTACAACACCAGGCATTTGTCTTATTTATGGGTTTACATCTTTTCCATATCCAATACCATTTTTTTTGCAATTTTCTCAATTTATACCCAGCCAAACAAATTGTGAGTAATTTTTAAATTCTAATTCTCAATCTATTTTATACAAGAAAAATTAAATTTCCAGGCATGGTATTATGTTCACAATGTTTGGCTCTTGCCACAATAGAGACCAGTCTTCCTTATGGGATTACATTATTTCCATATCCAAGACCACTCCATCTGCAATTTTCCTCAATTTTCACTCATCCAAACAAACTATCAATATCTCATGTACAATATATATTTTTTCGTGGAAACAATTAAAAAAAATCACAAAGTGATCTCATAATTGATTACAACACCAATTCAATCACTTCCATTAATCCAACTAGTAACTAGAATGAAGACATAATCCTCTACACATGTATTATCAACATGTCGTTTCTTTCTTCTAGCCATCAATATTTTTATTACTCGATTCCCTCAACAAAGATTTTCTATAATTCACCATTATGTAACTACTCTAACTTGCAACTTTCTTGTTGCATTATCTAACATCTCTAGAAGTGTTCTCAAATTCATGAGTTATCCCTACTCACATCATTTCAGCTATTAGCATAATCATTTCTATGTCATATATACACACATTCACCAAAATGGATTCAATTATTCCTTTAATACCAATCTGTAACATTTTCAACAGTTCCAAAAAGTGATCTCAGAATTGAAACATACAACAATTCAATCACCTTCGTCTAGTATTCATATTAAATATATTGTCACTATCATTCACTATGCATTTTCAACACCATAAGATTTTCATAATACCACAAACAATAACCAATAAAATAACAATCAATGTGCCAATACCCATGGTCACATATACACAATGCATCCCGACATTGACTACATAATACCATATAACTATGTCATGCACTCCACCATGGTGAGTTGGAAGGTCTGGCCAATGCTTCACATTCATCTAAACTCTAATACTGCCCAAATATTTGTATACTATCATCTTCAACCCATACACAACACAAGGAAACATAATTCCTAAGTGCTCTTCAGTGTCAGAAAAGAGGTTGCAATCCAAACATCAGCTAGACAGGGGAAACCATTGAGCACTCACATAACATTATTTCCTTTCCATATCCAACCATATCATGCTCTGGAACATGAGTATCCCTATGGGTATTCATTGTTGTAGCAAGAGTATGTCTCCTGACTTGAACTGGTTATGATACCATAACCAATCATAACACAATATGCAACTAACTTTTTTATCTAAATGCATTCTAGCATCAACAACATTTACATGCTCTAGGCCTTCAACCATTACATATCAATTTAAATCTTGGAAATTTAACTGAGGGAATTATTACCTCAATTCCCTTCAAGATTTATGCATTAGAAGAAACTAAATGCATACTTGCATAGTTGTTATCAACCTACATGATGCTATATGATCAACTGGTATTTGTATAAGCTCGCAAGCTTCCTCTTCCATCCTTTCGATAACATTCATACCACCCTCATGGGTCTTCACATGGATGGAATTCATATGTAGCAGCAATATCCACCTCTTTAACCATAGTATATCACTTTTCCTGAATACATAATCTATCATTACTCATACTCAATTGCCATAACATCATGATTGCATAATAACATACTATTCTAAGTCCACAAGCATGTCGTATGCATATCCAAGAATGTACATATGCACAAATACAAATCCATATGCACCAAGCATTCACTATTACCATGCCTAATAATTCATCTAAATTCATTGTATGCATCATGCACTCTAGTGCATTTATGTTTCAATTCACTTATTTATTTATTTTGTAGCTGGTTTTCCTTGAATTTATTCATATCTTTGTTTTCTTGTGTGCTCCCATTCTGCTCATATGTACTATTGTTTCTTGGTTTGAGCACTTTCCAACTACGTTCCACTTGGCCATTATGTAATCCAACCAATGTGTTCTATTTACAACAACCTCACATAGGTAGTCATATCCAAATTTTACCTTTATGAAACATTCCAGAACCTTGGAGTGAGGTAGCTCAGAACATTCCATCACTCTACTACCACAACATTCTTGAATCAAATACTATTACTCCTAGTTTCCCATTAGATTACTTCATTTAACAATTCCCTATGAAACCATACCTTTCACACTTAATACCATTCCCAATGAAAGTCTATTTTCATATAGTGGCACTTTTCAAGTGAAAGAAACTTCATTATTCTATCCCTGGTTTCTCTGCATTGGTATCCCGCTTCCACTAAGAACTCTAATATCAGAAGTGGATTTATTTCTTTGAGTACTTTTAGAAAAGTAGCTAAGTCATATATAGCAAATCCTTCCCGGGAACTCATGTTCTTGGCACATAGAGATGACTCACACATCACCTCTTATGTTGCTTGTTCTCTTTCACATCAAGCTTGCAATTATCTACACATCTCTACTTTCAAGGCTATGGAGTATTACTTTTCCGTTTAATGCCCATTAATGAAATTATTAATCTGTTGGATTGATGTCCTATGTGGGGATTCTTTTTTCTTTCCTGCAACTCACTCACACTCTGTAGAAGCTGAATAATAATCCTTTTGTTCCATTCTTCTTGAGTTCTTTATCCACTTTTCATTACTCACATTATAGCTCTTTATTGCCTCATCTAAATTCCACAAGACCTGTCACACTTCCATGACTCTGATATCCAATCCTAGGCTTGAATTTATCCAATTGTATCTTTAATTCTTCCAAATATGCAAGCAACCATTTTGTTAGAATTATACATGTTATAAAAATTTTGTCAATTAAGGCTACACGTCCTTTTTGTGTTCAATTCATGAAGATTTATATCACAATTCTCCAAATTATAATAATTCCAAGTTATTCCCCTCTGAATTATATTTCCAATGACTATACTCATGCCCCAATCCGATCTTCGAGGTAAAAGTTAGGACTTCCATAAAAGGCCATTTTCACCCCATTTGTGCATTTTCTCCACTGGTGTAATTTGATTGAAATGCCAACTTCGGTCAACTGCATAAGACAATATGTCAAGAAATAGATAAAAATTTGTAAGAGGATTAGATAACAATAATTACAAGGAATTCACAACAACTCTCATATTTCCAATCTGATTCTCTAGTAAAAAACTGCAACAATCTGGAAACGCTAACTATCCTTTTCCCCCCTTTTACAGACTTGAATTTTTAGCAAAACCGACCATCTCTCAATTTGTGCACTTTTGGAAACATTTCACCAAATCAAAGTTGTTTTTCTTGAGGAGTGTATAAAATTTTGAATAAATAAAAATTTTCAGTTTTTTGATCTGGGGTCACTTTTCCTCCGAAAATCTTAAAAATCCCCAAAAATGGCCTGAGATAGTGGATTTTGGCCTATTTCAACATCCCCATTCCAATCCCCTTAGGATTTATTCAATTCCTTTGTGGGTTATTTTCGTGTCTTCTTTTGGGACTATCTTTGTGAATTTTGGCTTAATCTGGACCTCTGCCAATGATTTGGACCCAGACCTTTAAAATCCACTATTTTACAATTTATGACAAATCCAAGCAGAAATGGGTAATGACCCTCTCTGCCACTTTTGTATAGATCGTCTCTGCAGAGAAAAACCATAAGTTCCATATCCATCTGAATTAATATGCTCCATTTATGATGAAAATAAGAAAATTTGGAAGAGAATTAATATGCTCCAGTTTTTCCTATGTGGCAATCTGCACCGTCGATCTCAATTTGGAAGAGATATGGATTAATCTTCTTCAGAACCTATTCCCATCGAAAAAACTTAAATTTTTGGTTACACGAACTCCCCAAAAATTAGAGTCTGAAACTTTGTTGGACTGGTTCTATCGAACTTCATCCATTGAAAACTCTAATTGGAGGGGTATGCGGATCCCTTTGAAACCCATGGTCTAAATCACTATCAAACTTCTCTCATCAGAAGACCTCCATCGGAGGACACAAATTTCCATGCTCCTCATCCATTTCAAAATTTGAGCTTTGATAGCCTCTTTCTGAAGACTTGCATTTGAATACTACGTGGCACTGGCTGATTCACCCACTCGTGATGACGTGTCCTATAACATGGCATGTTGATGTGGCATTCTCTTCAACCCTCGGTCCTTCCAAGAAAACATGCTCATCCTATATATTAGGTGGTCAACGAACGTGCCGATCAACAACCACGATCATCTCGGAATCCAAAACTGCACACTGGTTACCTCGGTCGGATTGACTTCATCGAAACTTTTCTAAACAAGCTCTTTCAAAGAAACTTTTCCGAAAGAAAATCTTTGCGAGATATGACAGCTAAGAATTACCTCAACCCATCGAATGTATCTCATTCTTTCGGGCTTCTACTATCGGGCTTCTCTTTTTCAGACTCCAACTAGTGCCCTACTTCATGATTCTTCTGAAATCTGACTACCAAGGAATGACTAGGATTAACCCCCGATACGATGAACGATCGTCGTTAACTCAACTCGTACCCTCAGAGTCCTCCCTTCAGACTCGACATCACGCTTGATTTTGAAGTCTTTTCGAGTCCTTCTTTTCGAAGGCTTGTAAGGAATGCCTTTCTCGAACCTCTATGACTAAATCTTGACCATGGATCCTCACGGTTGAATTAATCTGGGTCATCGATTACAAATATTCATTGCCACCACAAACACATAGGAATTTGAACTCCAAGGTCAAATTCGAATTTGCAACTCGCATATCGACGCCATAAATCACTTCTTTGACTACTCTTAAGCATTGAAATTTGAAATATGCTTAAAATTTGGGGATTTCACTTCTGTTGTTCTCCATTTTTCCCCAAAATTCGTCATAGACAAATATGCAACAACGAGTTTGTCAAATTCGCACTAGTTTTGGTCCTGGAGTAATCTCTAAAGTTATTTGTTATTGGCTAAGAGTTCGTCTTTCTTGGATTTAAGGAAATAAATTAACAACCTAAATAAGAGCAAGAGTTATTTCAGGTGACTTGGTTTGGTGGTGTGCTTTTCCTTGAATAACAGTGATGCGTGAGCTCACATTCATGGATAGCAGACAATTATGGTTGTCCTCACTGCTAAAAAGTAAGTTATGATAGGTTGTCCACAATTCAAACGTCAACCAACTCCTCTGCCTCCGTAAGTAATGTAAGGTATGCTAAACTACCACAGAGGAAGCCACACCCAAATCTTACCAGTGCCCTTGTTCAATCTCAAGAAAGAACTAGAGCCATAAAGTATTTCCATCGTTTGAGCTGCCCCCGAGCCACGAGAACCCCCAAACAAACCCTCTCCTCCTTCAAGAAAAACTTTACCTTAGCCTATAAGGGTGATCTGACCCTTGAAAGAAAAGGGCCACCATCAGAGCTACGCCATTTCATCTCCCATCTCCAACTCAAGCTAACCATAACAAGATCACCCTCCTTGTCCAAAAATAAGTCTCGCCTTCCCATGATGCAAATCATTTCTAGAACTTTGAGCTCCCACCTTATCCCAACATCATATTGTGTCTCCATCTCTATACACTTCTCCATGATTATAGTGCCGCCCCACATTAAACACTTCGTCATTCCATTGTACCTCGCTCCCTCTCTATTTGAATACGCCATGAATTCTTTAGATGGATAGGGGGTGAAGTACCCTGTTTACCACAACTTTTCATCATCCGTTTTCTCCTAACAATACCTTTTGATTTCAAAACACGTCTAACCATTGTTTCATGTTGAAGTGGTGGCTAGGTGTGATGCATGTGCTTTTGTGGCCACACTTGTCAGCACCCCATTTGGGTGTATGAATACCTACTTTGATATAAATATATTTCAATAATTCCTAGATACTATTTACGCATGTCCACACAACATGTCCTATGGAGAAGGGGAGTTTAAGTAAGTATAAATCTGTACCCACATAGGAGGAGGGGAGAGTGAGAAAAAAAAGAGTGTATTATTTACACATAAGTTGTTCACGCATCACATCACACAGAGGAGAATGAGAGGTTGATCAAGCATAATCGTGTATTATTCAAACACTTCTATCTACACACTTCTATCTATACAATTGTGTATTACTCACACACATGCACCTACACAACTCATCCCACATATGAGAAGTGGAATCTAACCAAGCACAACTGCATATAGGCACCCACACAACACAACTCACAAAAGAGGAGGGGTGTCAAGGGAAGACACCCACATCCACACAAATTGTCCCACAAACAAGGAGGAGAGACACCCACACCCACATAACACAACCAACATAGGTCCACAACCAATCGACCATATTATTAGTAGCAAATCTACTACCTTTATGAACACCCTTTACCAAAAACAATTTACAATATATTAAAATTTTAGTAGCAAATTTATTGAAACTTTAGTGGCCAATTGAACAAATCTTACAACCAAAATAAAATAACATTTGAAAAGAAAAAAATAACAAAAAATAAAAGATAATATGTAATATAATTAGGTTAACACTTCTTATTATTCCCTACTTTGCATAATAGTGTAATTGATTTATGCAAAAAATATTTGATTACTAATTACTATGAGGCAATGAAACAATTTCTCAAAGTTAATTTTAGGGAGTTTTAAAAATAATATTTTTACTAATATATATTATTATTAGTGATATGAATAATTTACATTTCTATTACTATGATGATGATATGAATAATTTACATTTTCTTTTTTATTATAATATTTGAAAATTAAAAAAATCTTTAATATATATAGATGAGTTTATTATTATTATTATTAAATAATTAATAAGAAAACAATTTTTTTTTATTTTTTACTTTAAATCACATTAATTAATCAATTAATTAATTATATATATATTCTCAAGATCATGTATGACAACAAATGCTATAATAACAAAATTTGTTTTCTTGTTAATTATTAAAAAATTAATAATAATAATTTTTTTTTTTTTTAATTTTCAAATATTATAATAAAAAAAAGGTAAATTATTCATATCACTAATAATAATATATAGTAATAAATATGGATTGAATTAGGAATATGAACATGAATATGTAAGGCCCTCTTTAATGTGCAACCAACCTCTTACCATGTGGACATGCAATTGTACATATTGGCACATAAGATTAGAATTGAGACACGTTATTAATTTTGGATGGCTTTAATGAGGCATAAGAATTTAATAATAAATTAATTGAATTTTAATTAATTGATATATTAAAATTTAAGAATGAAGTGATTTTTATTATTTAGAAATTGTTTGAACAAATATAAGTTTTTGACTTTTTACTCGCATTATCCAAGGTGAAAAATTTGTTATTTTCATTTAATATGAAATTAATATTTAATATTTTAGATGTTTTCATATATATATATATATATATATGTAAGTACCAAATATATATATGTGTAATATGTAAGAATGTCTTTAATTGAGGTTATATTGTTTTTTTATTGTTATTTTTTTATTTTGTTTTTTCTTACTATAATGTTATCTAACAAATGCTATCGTGACAACATCTTCTTATATTGGGTTGTAGAGTACCTTGCAATCATTTCAACTATTTTTCTAATGTTAAACATTGTATTTCTTTTACTTTTTTCGGCGACTATCACCAGAATCCAGCAACATGATTATTGGCAAGATAGCAATAAAGATAAGGCACGCAGAAGGAGTGGAAGTCTACCCCTTAGGGACCACCAAGTGGTCATTTTAGGTGGTTTAGTTTGACGTCGTGCTTTTCCTTGAATAACAATGATGAGTGAGCCTGCTTTCATGGATCTTAACTTATGATAGGTTTTTCCATCTTCGAAAAAAACAAAATAAAACAAACTTCATCTTAACTTGGAATCTTTAAATACCTAGAAATTTACATTTCAATTATTTTCCGAACTCTCTTCATACTCGGATCTAAATTAGTAACAATTAAAAATACCATAAACAATTATCAATTTAGCAATGGTGTTGTCGAAACGTTCTATCTTTTGGCCTTTTCCCTAATATAAAATTGCATTTTTAAATGCATAAATGGATTCAAAGTTCTGAAAAACCCTAAGGTACTTGGATTATATTTAATCACTAAAATATGCAGTTTCAACAATTTCTAATTAAATTTAGGACAAAAATGACCTTAAAAATATATAAATAATAATAATAATAATAATAAAATATACCTTTTAGAAAATGCGATTTGGAAATGAGCAACAATTTTAGAGTACTAAGGGACTCCTAAATGAATAAAGCTCGATCGGGATGCGAGAAGGACCATTACACTACATCATATATTCCTTTTTGAGAAGGCATCATAAAGGCCTATGTTTACCCAAATTCCAAAATATTTAAATTCGTAGAAGAATAGCTTAAAGGTGTCGCAAAAACCAAACTTGGGTAGCCAATACGCAAATCCTTCTCCTCCCCTGCACTCTCCCCAGATAATAATGAACAATTTTCTATCATCATTGATGCATGCTTTTCTATTACTTGATTTAAAGATTCAGCTTGCAGTGCTTTGTCTTATCAATTCCTAGGACCTCAATTTTCCTTTCGATGGTTTTTTGCTAAACTACTTTTGATTTCGATGCTCTGTAACTGGGTAAAAACAAGCATATGAATCACAATTCTTCCTGAATTCTGAAACCAATATTATATCGTTATATGATATTGTTTTTTGATCGACTGACTTTCCCATTAAGATAGTTAGCTTTGCGTGTAAATTTTTATATCGAATATGTAAGTTGTACGAAATCATAATCAATGGTGGCCTCTTCATGCATTCTTATCTGAGAAATTATAGTATCTCAAAATGGGTTCTCCAATGGAAAATTACTATCTTTCCCATGTCCCAGAATTCTTGTATGCTAGAAATTAAAAAGTGTGCCTTGTGTGAAATTTTCTCGTTTGCAAACAACTTACTTGTGTGTTTGTTTCTGAGTGTTCATTTTTTTTTTTGTATTGTTGAAGTTGCTCTCTGTGCATAACTAATTAGAATTTAAGGAGAGTTCTTTCTGTTATTTTTCCATGCTTTTGATTTCACCGTGGAATTGAAGTCCTTGAACCTAGTTCTTTCTCTGTTTTGGACTCTCCACTTTCAATTAAATATATGTTTCTTACAACTTTCCTGGGTTTTTTTACGAGTGTTAAAAAAACGTTTTGTATTGTTTAAGTGTTATCTGTGCATAACCGATTGAAATTTAAGGAGAAATCCTTTTGTTCTTTTTCCATGCTTTTTATTTCACCATGAAATTGAAATCCTTGAACCTGGTTCTTTCTCTGTTTTGGAGTCTCCACTTTCAATTAAATATTTGTTTTTTACAACTTTCCTGTATTTCAAATATAACATACGATGCTCTTTCTCTAGTTCTTTTGTAGTCTACGATTTGAAAACTGAACTGCTTGGATTGGCTGCGATGTAGGTTTAGGTCGAAGCGTGCCACATGAATTCAGGATGCACTGTTGCATATGGTCTTTCCTGTAACAAGAGAAACATGGGCAAGTTCTGCTTTTGTATATTAACCCGCCTTTTCCCACGAATTCCTGAAATTGGATTGGTGTATGTTAGTGCCCATTTGCTTAAGTTTGTTCTTTGAGTGCCTTCTTCTGTGGTCTATCTATAGCAATGGTTTTTGTATGGGTATCTGGTGATATCGAAGTTCACAAGTGCAAATATTTCATTTTAAGACTTCCATTGGATTCTCAATCCAATGGACAACTAGGATATGACGAGATTGAATTTTCAGATGTATTTGGTCATACTGTGGATTCAACATAGAATTTCCAAGGAATTCCTTGCCTTAAGGATCCTCAAACCATAAATAGCCAGTCTCACTCATTAGTTGGCCCATCTCTTGAACTTAATCTTAGAGGGTGTTAGCTTTTTAGCTCGGGAGGTACTCCTCATATGTGTCTTGTATGCGAAAGTTACCTTGTACCTACACTACTAGACACTTGACTTTTTAATGGTTTTTATAAAGTTGTGATAAAGTGGTTCTTTTATTAAAATGACTTTTTAATGAAGTGTACCTTCTAATATTAAAGTGACTTTATTTCATAAAGTGCACTTATGTAATAACGTGAAATGTACTTTAAAATTTTAAGTGATCTATTTTGGAGGGAATGAATCATGGCCCTTGATATTGTATAGGCAAGATTAGATATTGGCCTTTGGATTTAGGGTTGGGGAAGGTGAGAAGGGTCGGGGAAGGTGAAAAGTCACTTGGGAGGTAAAAGGTCATCTTTAGAAATTATAAAAGAATGCATTGGATAGTGTGCAAGACACAGGTGAAGAAGAGTGTGAGAGAGATTTCTGAGGAGAGTTTGGAGAGGAAAGTGAGAAGCAAGTTGGCACATTTCCAAGAGAGCTAGGGCACAAATCCCAAGGAGGCATTTTCTCTTTTGAGTGTTGTTGTTTTATTTGCTGGGACAAGCCATACTGTACAGATTCGTACAGGTCGTACAACAAAAAACTTTGTCATGGAAATCGAGGCAAGAGAAGGAACAATTTTCGAGGCAACATTTGCAGAGTTTTCTAAAGGAGGTCGGTCGTACATAAGGCAAGGTACAACTACCTGTTTTGGGCACATTTTTTGAGGTGCCATTTTCAACAAATCTGTATAGCTATACAGACCGTGGCACAAATTTCAAGGCAATTTTGTGGTGGGACAATTTTGTGCTGTAAGTTGTCTCTCTTGGATGGAAATTGTATTGTAGTTGCTGATAAATCTTCCCGAAGCTAATATAATCTCTCTCTCTTTGGGTTTCCCCACATTGGGGTTTGCCTTGGCATTTGCCTAAATTTTTGAGTTATTCATGAGTTGAATGGTTGTTGTTCATTGTGTTTTTTTCGCTGCAAAATTGCTTAACAATGTGTATTTCTGCTTATGGTAATTTCTGAATGCTGGCTTAGACATTTTAGAGTTCATACAAGACAATTATCTCTAGGTTGCTAAGTGTATGAAAAAATATTTACTTGCTGATTTTGTCATTAAATTTCTACATGGTATTAGAGCTTGGGCTCTAAGTGATAGTGAGCAGTGAGATTTTTGGGCAAGTTTGAAGGGGGGAAATTTGTGATTTTTTCCCTTGAGATGTGGCAGGGAATATGGATGCATGAATTAGATTTGAGGATCTGTTGGATTGCATTTCCAACCATTTGCAGTGGAAGGTCCGGATGTTAGTTGTTCTCAAGGAGAACAAGATTTGGAACTATGCCAGTTATGTTGTTGTGGTTCTCACAACAAATCCTGTTGCTTTGTATTTGCATGAGGTCAAGGAGGCCACAGCTAAGAAGATTATTCTGGATGGGGTGAAGGATCACCTTATCCCACACTTGGATGAGAAGAAGAGATCCAAAGAGATGTGGGATGCACTTAAGAACTTATTTGAGGTGAAGAATGAAAACCGGAAGATGGCCTTGAAGGCTAAGTTGCATGATACCAAGATGGGTAAGGAGGAGAGTGTTTCTTCTTATCTTACCTGGGTAGCTTAAGTGAAAGATGAGTTGGCTGCAATTGGAGAGGTCATATCAAATTCAGAGTTGGCGAGGATAGATTTGAAAGGCTTCACCAAGGAATGGGAAGTCTTTGTGAAGTGTGTGGTGGGTCGTGAGCATCTTTCAGATTGGAGCAGACTGTGGGACGATTTCACTCAAGAGGAGATTCGAGAAGGATCTCAGAGCAGTGGACAAAAGACAGACATAGATGATGATAATGTTTCTCTTGCTGCAAAGAGAAAGAAGAAAGGAAGTTTTGGGAGGGAATTGAGTAAATTCAGATGTTACTGTTGTAACTAGTTGGGGCACCTTGCTTCTCATTGTCCTGAGAGGAAGAAGAAGAAGAAGGAAATGGAGGGGAATGAAAAAAATGCTACAACTACCATGGAGGATTTTGCTTCCAAGTATGACAAGGAATTTTCTTTGGTTACTATAGTTTCCAGTGTCGGTAGAGGAGGATTTGGGGATGATATCAGATGGATTGTGGATAGTGGAGCCTCTTTCCACATGGTGGGAATTTTGTGAATATTCCTAATTATCACAGAGACATGTCCTGACCAGAAGGTGGTAAATGAAGGTGGTATGGCACGAGTTGTACATGGAGTTGGAAAGGTTAGATTCCAACTTGAGTATGGAGAATTCCTAGAGAATGATGGAGTTCTCTTTTTTCCAGGGTTGAGGGTTAAATTGCTCTCAGTATCAACCTTGGAGGATGTAGGATATTGTACATTGTTCAAGAGGGAACATGTCTTTATCTACATGGAGGGAGTGGACCCGGTGGAATTGCAGTTGATCGATGATCGGGTGGACATGTTGTATATGTCTCGAGGACAACCTTCAGGGTATTATTCAACATCAGATGAGGAGCATGAGGAGGCTCCTGAGACTGCGGTGGTACCAAGGATTCAGTCTTGCATTCCGAGAGAAGAGAGGGAGTCTCTTCTGAGAATTGATAGGAGGCTCAATCGATGTGATCGAACCGATGCTCAGGGTGGAGTGGATTCTCCAAGGATCTCAAGGTTCTAGGTAGCTTTCAAGAGAATATATTCTAGTTCGAGTTATGTGCAGGTGTTGAGGATGGCTCCAGGTTTAGAGGGAGATCCTACTGAGCATAGTGTGATGGAACCAGATGATGGATATGGCAATGAGTACATCCCTCTCTAAGAGGGAGTGTTATCTTTTTAGCTCAGGAGGTACTCTGCATATGTGTCTTGTATGTTGAAGTTACCTTGTACCTACACTAATAGACACTTGACTTTGTAATGGTTTATATAAAGTTGTGATAAAGTGGTTCTTTTATTAAAGTGACTTTTTAGTGAATTGTACCTTCTAATATTAAAGTGACTTTATTTCATAAAGTGCACTTATGTAATAAAGTGAAATGTACTTTAATATTTTAAGTGATCTATTTTGGAGGGAATGAATCATGGCACTTGATCTTGGCCTTTGGATTTAGGGTTGGGGAAGGTGAAAAGACACTTGAGAGGTAAAAGGTCATCTTCAGAAATTATAAAAGAATGCATTGGGTAGTGTGCAAGACACAAGTGAAGAAGAGTGTGAGAGATATTTCCGAGGAGAGTTTGGAGAGGAAAGTGAGAAACAACTTGACACATTTCCCAAGAGAGCTAGGGTGCAAATCCCAAGGAGGAATTTTCTTTTTTGAGTGTTTTTGTTTTATTTGTTGGGACATGCCATATTGTATAGAATTGCACAGGTCGTAGAGAATCAAACGTTGGCACAAAAATTGAGGAAAGAGAAGGCACAATTTTCGAAGCAACATTTGCAGAGTTTTCTGAAGGAGGTCGACCATATAGAAGGAAAGGTACAATTGCTTATTTTGGGCACATTTTTCGAAGTGCCATTTTCAACAAATTCATACAACTGTACGGATTGTGGCACGGATTTCAAGGCAATTTTGTGGTGGGACAGTTTTGTGGTGTAAGTTATCTCTCTTGGTTGTAAATTATGTTGTAGTTGCTGATAAATATTTCCTGAAGCTAATAGAATCTCTCTCTCTCTCTTTGGGTTTCCCCACATTGGGGTTTTTCGTGGCATTTTCCTAAATTTCTGAGTTATTCATGAGTTGAATGGTTGTTGTTCATTGTGTTTTTTCCGCTGCAAAATTGCTTAGAAATGTGTATTTCTACTTATGGTAATTTATGAAAGTGGGCTTAGACATTTCAGAGTTCATACAAGACAATTATTTCTAGGTTGCTAAGTGTATGAAAAAATATTTACTTGTTGATTTTGTCATTAAATTTCTATAGAGGGCAGCTGAGCAAGCTTTCTTTGAATAACAAAGACCAAGGTGAGGAAGGGAATATATTGGAAAAACTTGAGAGTATTGACGAAAGAACTAAAGTTGCATATGACAACATGTTTTTTATTTTCTCATCCCGAATCTCAAAAGAACCTAAGGTCACTCAAAATATTGGAGTTGATGATTTTGAGCTGCTTAAGGTGGTTGGACAAGGTGCATTTGGTAAGGTGTTCCATGTTTTTTTTTTTTGTAAGTTAGAAGTATTATATATAAAAGGCCTTCCAAGACCAAAACAGAGGTACAAAATACAGAGAATAATCGTACTGTAGTTACTGGACTGCCCCAACAGAGGGGAAACCAGTCCAGCCAGCATGGGAGTCAAGCATAGGTAGTGTAATAGTCTAAGGAAACAGTCTAAAACTGACTGGACAATAGCGGAAAAGTAAAGAAACTATTGAAACTTGAAGTGCCCCAATGGGCTTAGACATTTGGCAAATAACCTGGCCAGGTGGCGTGGATGGCTTCGGACCAAGGTTCCTCCTCGACGTATGTCACTTGATCTGCCCACTGCATTCCAGCTTACACGCTTCTCTCGGTCCTGTCGGCATCTGGCGAGGTATCCTGCGACGCACGCCGTGTTGTGTCCACCTCCACGGCCATGTCCGCGTGTTTGGCAGGCTCCATCCCATTCCCTGCGGATCGCTGCATCTGGGCATTACCTTCACTGGTCGCTACACAGGGTTCCTCTGTTGAAGCCGCACCTGCCGGGTCCGAGGGGAAAGCCTCTTGCAGGGATGAAAGGAGTTGAACAAGAACCACAACCTTTCC
The DNA here is from genome assembly GCA_010110895.2 of Picea sitchensis. Classification (NCBI taxonomy): domain Eukaryota; kingdom Viridiplantae; phylum Streptophyta; class Pinopsida; order Pinales; family Pinaceae; genus Picea; species Picea sitchensis. The sequence goes on along the minus strand of SNQJ01S0000670.1, from coordinate 101,040 downwards.
ATCCGTGGCTTGCAGATGGAACTGAAGGTCCTCCACCCCCTGACGGAGTTCGAAGACCAAACCGAAGAGAATAATGAGGCTTTCTCTCAACTACATGTCGAAGAAAGAGTCAGAGGATTGGTTCTCGATGTTCTGAGGCTTGCAAGGAGGTGGCTCTCCCACAGT
>SNQJ01S0000670.1:80877-99995 GCA_010110895.2 Picea sitchensis | reverse complement strand
AAAGATGCATGTTAGTTGTCCATTTTGGTAGTGGAAAGATGCAAAGATGATGTTTATTTCTCTAATATGTGTAAATGTTGTGTGTTGTAGTGAGGATTTAGCTTGGGTTTATGTTGCGGAAATCATTTGTGTTGTTTCATACCTTCATTAAAATGGGATTGTACACCGAGATCTTAAACCTAAGAACAATCTTATAGACTCTGAAGGCCATGTAAGTGCATGTGTCTTGACTAATTAACTCATTATGTCTGTTATTCCTTCTCTCATGCTTGGCAGTGAGGCAGAGATTTATACATAGTAAATGTAAATCAAATGCCTACGCTTTCTTTCTTGTTCTACCCTTGTTAATTCGAAGTCATGGAATCTTATGTTGGATATTCTTATTCCGATTTCAAAATATCACAATTGTTAATCCCCATTTGGTAACATTTTAGGTTAAGTTGATTGATTTTGGGCTAGCAAAAGAAGTAGATGAGTCAGGTCGATCCAATTCTTTATGCGGGACTACATAATATATGGCACCTAAAATGATTCAAGCTAGAGGCCATGATAAAGTTTTTGATTGGTGGAGTGTTGGAATTCTACTATATGAGATGCTCACTGGAGTGTCAGAGTACATATGCATAATTTTAGGTGTCAGTGCATCGGTTAATTCACATCTAAGAATTGGCATTCGTGTGTTTTGCAACCTCCCTTCACTGGTAACAACTGCCAGAAGGTCCAAAATAGAGTCATAAATGATAAAATTAAATTACCACCATTTTTTAGTAGTGAAGCCCATTCATTGTTGAAAGGCATACGTTTCCCAGATTTCCTTATTTAAATCTTGCATTAATTTTACTAATTGTATATGGAATTAGATTAGTTGACATAGTGTTCGACTTTATTTCCTTAATGTGATGTGCAACTGCTACAGAAGGATCCAAGCAAGTGACTAGGAAGTGGAACAAGTCGGAGTGACAAAATTAAAGGACACGAGTGGTTCAAATCAATTAGCTGGAATAAACCAGAAGCCAGGAAGATACAACCAATGTTTAAGCCTGATGTTTAAATGAGAGAATTTTTCATTTTAAAGAAAGGAGGTTTTTTCATTAAAAAAATGTGTTTTTTCTTCTTCTTCTAAAAACGTGTTTTTTTTTTTCTTTTAAAAAAATTAGATAGAAAGATGTGTTTTTATTTTTCTTTAAAAAAAAGAAACATGTATGGGGATTTTCTCGTTTTAATTTATTTTTTTAATGTAAATTAAAAAAATAAATTAAATACCACTTTTCGATTTACAAGCCAATTTTTTGTTTTTATTTTTCTTTAAAAAAAAGAAACATGTATGGGGATTTTCTCGTTTTAATTTATTTTTTTAATGTAAATTTAAAAAATAAATAAAATACCACTTTTCGATTTACAAGCCAATTTGAAATTCTTTGTTCATGAAAATATCAATGATCAGGGCCACTGTTTCAATTAATTTGTAATTTTAACTCCAAAAATAAAAAGGTGCTATCGGTAACATCACTTTTCGATTTGAGGGTCAATTTTCTACAATGGTATTGGTTATCAATGCAATGATTTCAAGTAAGTCGTAATTTTAACCACCCTGTAAAAAATGGGTGCTACCAATAGCACCATTTTTCGAAATGGGGGTAAAAAATGTGACCTCTAAAAAACGAGAACTCTAGAGTGTTCTCATTAAGTTGGTAACTTTGTTCCAACCTAGGGATGTACCTTCCCAAGCAACGAGCACAAAGGCAAACCCAATTTAGGTGGACAAAGTTCAACAACTTCAGGAGCGATCTCAAGCTGGAGAGGGGGATGTCGAACTGGTACTTGAGGTGGTAATGGAGGAGGCCACTCTCCTTCGAGTGCATGATAACGAGTTCGATTCTCTTTGTGGTTTTACCTTTGATAGATAAATAATATATTTAGTTTTATGTTGTTAAGGATGATAGCCTTTTTTTGGAAATCTTGGACAATAGACATTTCTGCTGATATATTATATTGGTTTGATATTTCCCTAGAAGGGATATGGTTTCCTGCATAGGTAGGTCCTAACTAGGAGGACGTTTGTATATTTCTTTGTATATAATAGATTAATGATACTAGTCTTTTAGCTGAAATGGACTTTATGATGATGATGATGGTTAATGTCCACTGAGACCAAAATTGATTTATCGGACCTTAAGAAAAGTAAGAGATTACTTGGATTTTTTAAAATATTATTTTGATGCTTGAAAAGCATTAAGAGAATCATTCCAATATCACTAAAGTTTTGATGACTTAAAAGGTTAGGAAGATCAGTATTGTGACAAATATTTTGAAATTGAGATCTAATTTGGGTATACACAAGGCACTCTAGGAGAAAATTATTTTCATCTTCAATCCTCTTGGTGTCACAAAGGTGACAAATTCTTTCCTACCATGGTGTTTTGATGATTGTCCAACTCCTTGTTTCACTATGCAACTCATGATAATTAGTTCTTATTTTAGCAATGTTGATTCTCTTCTTTATGCTAGTCAAAACATAGAGATACTTTTGATATTCAAGATTCGGGTTAACCACCTCCTTATACTATATTAATTTTCTTTTATCCTCTAATTATTTATCGCACCATAGATTCTCCTTAAATTTAGCTTGAACAATATTTTTAATATCATCGATATTCTATAGATTAACTTATTCTTTTATTCCCTAATGATTTAACCAAGACTTGGCATCATTATGTCATCCTTGCTTGAGTTGTTGGTGATTTTGGATAGAGTTTGAAGCAAATTTTGGGAGCTTCTTGTCATGTATGTTGTTTATCTTGTTCTTGTACATTAACTACCTAATCATAACTATGCTCTCAATGGGGGAAAGGTTCACTTCTATGAGGAGGATAGGTTAAGGTGTATTGCCTTTAATTTTGAGATTACAAGTTATAAAATTATTTTGGATCTTCTTTATGTTTCTCCAAGATTCTCGAGAGATATTGCATCCCCAAACTTCACATCCTTATAATATAACATGAGTGACAAGAGTCTCAAAGAGGATATTTTTCTTATCACATAGCCAAAGGTTTGTTAATCTACAATTATTTTCAAGCCCATAATAAGCTTTCCACCCTCCATTTATCCTTTTCTCAATGTTATAGTTCCAATTGACTTTGTGATGAATATCAATTCCAAGATACTTGTAGGAAGGAACTTCCTCCAAGATATTGTTTTCATATGAAAAAGTATCGTAGGTGATATTGTTGGACTTAATGATCATAACCTTCGTTTTTTAATGTTCACGTTCATCCTGTAATAAAGCAGAAGCCAATGAGGATTGTAAGTTGTTTACTAAAGTCACATTGATTCATTTCCATACGAGTAATATCGTTGGCATAGAGAATAAGGACAATTACTATACTAGCAAGAGTTGGTCCAACACAACCTGCAAGATCCAAACAATCTTCTAACTTGTCAATGTAAATTCCAAAAATGGTAGGGGATAGGGGACTTCCTTGCATGACTCCTATATTGTAGTTAATTTATTTTGACCAACCCTCATTGCTCCTAAATTTGGCAATAACGTTCTCATACAACCTTGCCATAGTAGCTCCAATCCTAGAGGGAAATTTTACCTCTTCTAACCTATTCCAAAGGTTGGTCCTATGAATATTGTCAAAAGCTTTCCTAAAGTCAATGAAACAACAAAGGAGATTGGTTTTATTGTTGTGACACTCCTCTGCAATGATCCTAACCATGATAAGGTGGTACAAAGTTGAATGATAACCTCTAAACTAGCTTGACCTTTATCTCTTTCTCTATGGATTTCTAGCCACATGCTTATCTTCTTTTCCAATATACTTCCACATAGCTTGGCTAAAATGAAGCTAATCATAATGGTCCTATAATTAGATGAATTCATTTTATCCCCACTTTTAAAAATAGGTACAATGAGGATTTGAGTCCAAGGTTTAGGGAAGCCCCACTTGACTGCTAAATTGAAAATCTTGTGTATGTGAGGGATTAGAATAGGCCCACCAATTTTTAATATTTCAGCTTGGCCTGCCCTCAATGTCCTTGGATTTCTTGTTTGTGAGTCACTTAACCCCAAACTTTATGTATTCTATAGAGAAAACATAATTTTGTAAATAATCCAGGACATTACAGTATTTGTAAATATTTTTAAGGTAGGATTTTCAGTATGTTAGGGGAATCATAGCATTTTCTTTAGTTTACGAGTTAGAATTTGCCTAAAATATTTCTTTGGGTCTAGCTTAGAAAGGTGTAAAATATTCTCTTGCTTTGTATTTATGTACTACCTTTTTTCCCTTTTAATTAGGGCTTCATATCTATTAATCTTATCAGATTTCAAGGATTTTATGATTTGTGATAACTTGAAGTCGCGTGAATTTTTTCAAAAAATAACTTAATGAAAAAAAAGACTTAAACTCAAGATCTCTTATTCAATAAAGTAACTTTCAACTAAGCGAGCTAATGCTAAATATATAACACATGTTATGAAGGAGGAGTGTGGCATTTTCTGTTTTTTGTTTTTTTTAAACTCTTTGCCTCAAAGTGCGTGCCTACCTAAACAACCCTTGTTTTTGCTTGAAAAAAGATTCAACATAGTTGCACACAAAAACAACTGAAATTTAAAAAAAAAACAAAGTCAAAACCTAACAATATTGGGGTTAGATTTTAGTTAGCTTACTAAAAAAATACAAGTTTCCTTTCTGTTTTTTATTTGCTAAGATCACATAAAATGTAGAGCAAAGATCATATGCAAAAAATAAAACACTTTCTGCTATGTTTTTGGTTCTCTAATATCAGACAAGGTGCATAACAAAGAGCATACATAGACCGAAAAAGTAGCAAACTGGAAATATAAACAAAAAAATTGAAATATTAACAAAGTGTATAAAAAAATAATAAAAACCATAATGAAACTTTATATCTCAAAATTTGACAAAAATGATTGTATCTTGGGCAAACAAAACGAAAAGTGTTTCAAATTGAAGCAGTGTTCGAGATGCATTGGAATAACTCTCTCTACTTAGAAATGTACAAAAATAGTAGACTACAAAAATCATTTCATGCATGCAATGATATAGGTTCAATATCTTGATCAACAACCAGAGTGGACCTTTATACGAGCTTTGATACCATGTTTCGTAAACATGGTGTTTCCACACAAGTCGAACACCTTAAGCAACCACTCACACAAACAAATCAAAGATCAATACACCAATGTATTATGTGGTTAAAACACTCAAAGAGGGAAATAGTCTATAGCCTTAGCCAACACAACCACTTGAGTCAATATATTAATGCAAAAGGAAAAAATATTACATATGAGTTTCTCACAATTGATCATTAGCAAATGGTCCTCCATGCTCTTTAAATAGAGATCACGAACCATTTGGGTGTTAAGACAAAAATCAATATAGTTGTTAGTATCGAGGAGAATATGAACATATCATGAGCATCAAATTACATAAATACAAATACATATTGATGCATACTAAGGAAACACACAATTTCCTAAAGACACATTGGACCAAGTTGATCTCGACTAACTTCTAAGTGTCTAAATATCCCAACAAATAATATCGATCCCTAATACTAATTCTTAATACACATTTTCCCATTAGATAATACAACCATGCAACAAATCATAGTTGGAAGCAACATCCAAAATGTCATGTTCCAATCCATCTATTTCCACCATATATTTCACCTTTTCCCTTTGCATGAGGAAAACTCAATAAAAAATGTAAAAGTAAACATTTTCACCCATTTTTGTTAAAACTGTTGTGAATTTTCAGGCACTAGGTGGTTGTTATCCTATGTTTCTCTTTGTTAAAAAAAATCGGATTTGAACTTTATTCAACCAAAGATATCAATATTTCTTAACATGAAACAATCACACATATAGTTGGAAATTAACAGTGGAAGCATAAAACACATTACACAAAATCTGTCCTTCAAAATCAATTTATCATTAAATACTTCAAACTTACAATGGCACCTCAAAAACGAGGTTTTATGCCTGTTGATAAAGAAAATTGTAAAACAAATCTAAGAAGCCCATTGAATTAGTGTGTTCATACGACTGTACGACTTGTACGTACAATTATATGGATCTATATGGAAATGTCTTTACAATTGTACATAATCATTGTTTCACCTTTGCTCTCCAACCTCCAATCACTGTAGATTGATCCTCTCACTGCTACATTGTTTTCTCTCTTTCTTCACCTTTAGACAAAATTTTCTTCATGAAGAATGAATGTGTCTTTACCCTTTACCTTGACTTTCCTTTATACTTTAGTTGAAACCCTAATTACAAAAACCTTAATCTCTTGGTGAGATCAAAGGTTGAGATTAGGCTAAATCACTATTGCATTAAGAATTCACTTTAATAGACTAAAAAACTAATTAAAAGGATTTCACTTTATAAATAATGTGAATTACAAAATAGATTTGACTTAGACGACTTCACACACATTTGACACAAACCCTATGCAAAATTTCTTATCCAAGCTACAAACATTAACACTCTCTCTTAGCGAGGAAGGAATTCTGCACCAGTCCAAGTTTGTCCCTGAATGCTTCAAACTTCCCTTTTGATAAGGGCTTGGTCAAAATATCCGCAACTTGTTGATTTGTGGGTACATACTGGAGCTTCACTGGTCCTTTCTAAATATTGTCTCGAATGAAGTGATACATGATATCTATGTGCTTGGACCTGTCATGAAATATTGGATTCTTAGAGAGTTTGATACAAATTTGATTATCATGTTGTGCAGTAAAATCATGAACATGGGTGTCCATTTTTCTTGTGTTATGAGAAAAAAACTATATTTTTACAAGTTCTTCAATTTTCAATATAGAAAGGTATTTTTTTATTTAGAATTTCATTTTAGAGTAAAAACAAAACTTGTGAAGAATTTTGTTAGCTTTTTACTGAGTATTTTTCAAATTATTTTTATTGAGATTTGGTATGTCAATTTGGAAATTGTTTCACAGTATGTTCCTTAAAAATGAAAGGAATGATAACGAGTTATGTTTTCTCCCAACAATGCATCTATTATTAAAATTTTGTTTTTGAAAAAAGAAATATACTGCAAAAATCTGCAAAGACTTTGTTTTCTTATGACTATAGTTTTGAATCTAACAGATGAATATTATATTTTCTAGAATTTTTTGAAGTTGAACAAGCTGAAAAAGTTGCATATTTTAAACACATGTTTTCCCCCACCTTGTAACTATCTTTTTTTTTTTTTTTTTCTATGTCTGGAGGAATCAACAACTAGTTGGGCACGTGCTCGCATTACACGTGGCCGTGTTATCCAACTGCTACCACTATAACCTCCAGGTGTGCCCACGAGGCCCCATACGTGGCACACATTGTAAGTCGGGGGAAATTGAACTCGAAACCTCATGGAAGTTCATTTTCACAGCACTTGCCAATTGAGCTGCCCCCCCCCGGGGGCGTAACTATCTTAATTTTTACTTAAAAGTAAAATCTAAAAATACCCTTTTGAAGAGAGCAGTTTAAGGATTTTGAATATAAAATTTTCAAATTTTCCACTGTGTATTTTTAGAGATATGGATATTCCATTTCATTGAATCATAATGTCACTTGAAAATATTATGGAATGATTTTTTTATAAAATTAAACAAAATTAGATAAAAACAATGAAAATGAAAACAAATTATATCCATTGAAAGTAGATTCAATTTTGCAAATATAAGTATCAGTTCCGAAACTAAATTATGAGTATTTGCAGGAGTCTGTAACCTCCAAAGTTCAAGTAAGCTGGAGTGAATTCTCAGGTTCCTGAAAACAATTCCATTTCAGGTTTTTGGTCGAAATATATATTGTTCGGCCGAAATATATTTTTCTAACAAAATTCGTGGAAAATAAACGTATTCCTCACTTTTTGGCTGAACAATAGTTTTTTCGGCCGAAAGGTTGGTGAGAGAATTCCTTCGGCCAGGAAACAATGAAGGGACACATTGTTTCGTTTTAGTTGGCGCCAAATCTTATAAATACACTTTCGTCCGAACCAATTTCACACAATTCACTCGCTCATTTCATAGTTTTGCATATGTGGAGCCCCTAAGCAAAAGTTTGAATCATCTTTTTCGCTTCTTGGAGGACCCTTTTCGTTGTTTTGAACAAGGTGGTTGATGTTTTGAATGCAAAAAAAAAAAATCTCTTTTTGAAGTTCAAGTTTTTATTGGAATAACAATTTATATATTGAAGGCTTGTTGAACATTTTTTCAAGGTGAAAACTTACTTGAACATTATTTTCAAGGTGAAGGCTTTGTCGAACATTTTTTCAAGGTGAAGACTTACTTGAACATTATTTCCAAGGTGAAGGCTTTCATAAGAAATTTCTTATTATATCAAAGGGAATTGTTTTGAGAGTAAGCTTTTTAAAACATTTCTTATAAAATTCGTGATATTATTTTTGAATAATTTTTGTGACAATGAAGTTCTTCTGAAACTATTTTGAAATGTTGATTTTTTTTTTAAAAATTTACAAATAACTATACGCATGGGCAACAAAAGTTTGCGCAAGATAAAGTTTGATCGCACTCGAGATGAAACTCGCCATAATGAACAAAGGAAAGAGCATTATTGGAGAAAGAAACGAGAATGTGAAAATATTGAAGAAATAAACGATGATGATGTAAATAGAGAGTTTCAACAAGAAAAAGTCCAACCATGTATGCATGTACATATTGTCTATATTAAAAGTATATAATTCATTTATTTAAATTATTGGTTAAAACATAATTGATTGTAATTCAGATTTGATGTTTTTCAAAAAATAAAAATAGATTTGCGTCATAACGTTGATGAAGTCATTGAAACCAAAATTGAAGAAAAAGTTGAATCACCTATAGGTATGTAAATAAGTCTAGATAATATAAGTTGAACACTTGTATATAGTTTAATGAATTTATGTTTGGTTTTTTTTTTTAATATAAACTTTAAATTGAAATATGGAGGAGAATCTATCAACATTGTTGATGAAATATTAACAAATGTTGATACTGACAAATTTGGGAAGAAAGAAGTTAAGAATTATATAAGATATCATGTTAAGAATATGTATAATATTTTTTTCAAAGATGAATCAGTAATAGTACAAGCTCAACTTTTACTTTGTCTAATAAAATCAAGAAATTTAAAAGAAGCTACATCATTATTGGGTGTTCAAAATTCGACAAAAGATACAAAGGTGAAACATAATGTCTTTGAAAATATAACTAGTGTATTAAAATATTTTGAAAAATATCGAAAAAAAGATGTCAGTGTTGCACATAGATTGATACAAACAAAAATTGTTTCATCTAGCAACATAAAATATCGTTTGACACAACACATGACAAAAGTGATGTGAACCTCGAGAAAAACATTGTACAAACATAGAAAATTTCAATTGCAAATAGATGCAAATGATGAACTTGCTTGTTGGACAATTATTTCTAGACAACCCTACAAAGATATACTTGTAGAAAATGTTAAAGAATCATCCCGTAATTTTTGGTTGACAAAATATCATGTTTTAACACATACAATGGATGTGTTGTGATGAAGAATAGCACAAAAACAATATGAAGAACATACAAAACATATATTGCCAATGACACAAACAAAATTGTTCAATAAGTTCAAAGAAGAGCAAAAAGAAGTTAAAATTTCCATCAATACATTTGTGCAACAAAATCCATGGTTTGTTAGACCCATCATTGTTTGTGACACTTGTTATTTTCGTTATCATGTGGAATTTGAGTTATATTACGCCACTTTTCTTGATTTTGGTAAAACTTTCTAGCCAAGTTCACCTCCTCCTTCCACATTCCGTGCTTTTATATCTGAAATTCTATGTGAAAGAGAAGGTGATGAATTGTTTTACCAAAAAAAATGTGTTGGTGGAAAGAAATGTGATCGTTGTGGAAATCTAAGTTTGTTTCACTCAAAGTATCTTATTGGTATGAATGATCAATCATTTTCTAATATAATAGTCAATTATAAGAGATATGAATATATCAGTAGCATTGCTCCACATTCTTCAAATGTTATTTCCAAAAGGATTGATTTGAAAGTAGATAAAATATGTGTGATAGATTTTTTGAATAAGTTTGAGGAAGAAATTTATAAACACACCAAGCATTCACATAGAGCTCGATGGAAAGACCTACACTTCAAACAATCATGTGAAGTGTTTCCACCAGGGACAATTTTGTTTGTAGTTAATTTTGTAGAGAATTACACATTCGCTGCACAAAAAGAAACACAAAGTGAATATTATCATTCTGATCAAGTCACTATACTTGTCCATGTTCTATATACACATGCTCAATAGAGTCTTGATAACATAGAAAACACCAATGAAAATCGACATGTTATTAAATAATATTACTTTTATATAAGTGATGATCGAGCACATGATACACATTATGTACAACATTGTTTTGATAAATTTTATGATTCATTGAAAGAATGTGGGATCGGATTCGATCGACATTGGATATGGTCATATGGATGTGCGAGTCAGTTCAAATCTTCATGATCATTGTATTGGCTGTGTCTTCTTCACAAGAAATCAAACATTACACATTGCTGGGATTTCATTAAGACTGGTCATGGAAAAGGAGAGCATGATGTTGCAGGGGCATATGTAAAATGAGCACTTCGAAGGTATCAAATGAACCCTCATGCCAATCAATTTGAATCCATTGATCAAGTTGTTGAATGGTGTAAACTAGTGCTAAGCCATGAAAATAATCCATCAAGGGATGTGCGCAGGTGTGTGTATATATACATGTTACACATGTACACAAGATATTTGTATTCACATGTTCAAATTTATATGATCTTCAATCATGTTCTTGATAGATTTCAGGTTAACAAGTTCTTGTCTTGTGCAAGTTTTTTTGGTATGTTTGAAACAAAGATGTAAATAGATCAATCCCATATGAGGTCCATAAAATACATGGGATGCAAAAAGTGCATTCAGTTAAAACAAAACGCTATCAAAATGTATTTGCATTTTATAGAAGAAATTAATCTTGTTTTTGTTCAGTTTGCATAGAGGACACAAAATCCATAGAGATTTGCGAAAACAAAAATGCGGAATATGTTAAAGATTGGAGACATACCAAACTTAATATAAAAGGGAAAATCCATAGAGATTGCAAGCTTAGAGGAGATGGAATCAACTGAAACTATATTTGTTAAATATTTAAACAACTTGTAGATGTACTTGTAAGTTGGATATATCAAATTTATATATAGTAGATGAGTTTAATGGCACGTGCAATGTGTGATAATCTAACGTGAATTGCTTGTTGGAATATATCAAATTATTTGAAGGAGATCTCTTTGTCGTGGTTTCACCTGTAGACAACACTGAAAATGTGAAATATTATTTGATGCGATGCACAGAAGGAAAGATGAGGTTATTATAAGATTTTGATGATAACGGTTTTATATATGAAAGAGGATCCATCATATTGAAAGGCTATTTTTTTAAAGAAAATCATCAAACCGATAGTCATGTTCACTTTCAAGACTATCAATCAGATGTCATAAGTTGTCAATATAGTCATTTGATATGTGCAACACGCATAAAGTTAATATAGGTTCAATCAAGGGAAAAAACGAAAGTTAGAAAATGGAAAATGTCAAAATTCGATCATGAATGAATAATTGAAGATGGCATGCCATTACGATTTCTTTAAACAAGTGACATACATTCCAGATTTTTTTTATTTTGCATTAAAAGTACACGTATTTATGGATATCTAGGATTCTGGAATCATTTGGTTTAGTTTACTTTCATGGTCCATTCAAATAAGGAACTATATTTTTTATGAATTGTAAAGTTTACCGAACTTTATTTACAATTTTGTTCATAAAACTAGATCTAAATTGGTCAATTCAAAATTATTAAATATTCGGGTCCCCATATGTCCTTCAAACCACTTAAAGGATGCGATAACATGCTCTGTATTTTCTATTCATGCCCCAAATTTGTTCTTGTTTTGTTTTTAATACCATGTTCATCCAAGTAAGGTGAGTTTTAATGAAATGATTGTCATGTATTTCTTTATTTAAAAACACAATTTCACACATATAACTAGATCTCAATTATAATTTATGTATCAGTTTAAAGGGTTTATATAGTCTCATATAAAGGCTCTCATATCCCACTCAATTATAAACTTGTACATATAATTTTAATGAATATTTAGCCAAAAATAAAATATAACCATGAAGTATAGTCCCTACTTACAACATTTCGAAGTACCAATCACTTATAAAATGACTATCTATATAAAATGAAGCAATTGATCATCATTGTCATTATCCCACCACATTATAGAGAGAACATCGTACTTGGGTGTTGTAGATATTGTATTAAATACAATGCAATCATTATGATCTACACAAGACATAGCCCATAAATATGTTCCGTATACTTGTGTTCAACATTTTCAAAAAACTTGTGTATTAGGTGAGGATTAGAAACAAAGAGTTTTATGCTTAAAATATTATTCCTTTGTATATAAAAAATACATTTTTGGAATATAAAATATATATAGAATAGAACATAAAGTTATCACATCCAATGATCCTTAGCTATTTATGATGCTTGGATAATTATTTATCTTTGAATGTCCCAAGCCACCTCCTATAGGGATTTCACATAGAGACTCATGGACAGGTTTGACAGGAAGGATCCCGAGAGACTCATGGACTCTCTATGGAATCCACTAAACTATCTCTCCTGAGATGCACCTCTCTCCTGAGATGCACCTCTCTCCTCAATGACAAGTCATAATCTGTATAATGATGAATTAGGTCACTGAACCTTCTCTTATATCTTTTCTAAACCCTAATTTACTGTTGAAACCCTAATTCGTTGTTGACTTCCAAATATAGTTCGTTTGTTCTATTTTTAGCTCATAATGGCTTAAAGACATTTTTAACCAATTATAGCTCAATGTCACTTTCCGAACATAACACCTTTGACTGGAGTGACCTCTAGTAACCATGTTTACCCCTTTTCTGGCCCGAGATATAGTATAAAGATGCGGTTTATACCATGAAGCCTCCTCTCTGGAGCTCCTATTTGGAAAGGGACATTACAAGTGGAATATATGTTCTCATATAATCTTTCATGTACATGCAAAAACCACAAAACTGCACATTTATTAAGTCATTCTTCAAAAACCGTAAATCTTTCATCTTTCTACATGGGATGTATTCATATTACATATAATAAAAGGCTCTTTGAAATATGCCTTTGTCAGGATCTAAACATAACGAATTGCTTTGGTTTGTGGTTAGTAATCAATTAGTTAAGAGTTTGACAATACCCCAAGAAGGAATTCACTTCGTTGTATGAAGAAAACACAAATATCCATATTACACCATTCTTGGATAAGAAGGCAAGGAATGCAATCGAAGAAAATTTAGAATCTTCCCCTTTTCTGATGCGGGATAGAGTATGCTCTCAGATAATCAAATGCTCAAGTTCAAAATTGCATGCATCATGATCTAAAGTTTAATATAAATAAGATCAAGTAATCATATTTTAAATCTAGAATAGTTCTAGTTCACGCTCATGATCTAATCTTAAATAAGATCAGTATCTAGCATATTGTTAAATCCAAGTGAATTTAGAATCTTCCCTCTTTCTGATGTGGGATCTATATTTTGTTCTCATATAATCAAATTCTAGATTTCAAAATTAGGTCTACATCATGATCTAAACATAAATAAGATTGAATGTACCATTTTAGACGATGATAAACTTATATAGGAGTTCTATATATTTCAAAATGATTGATCGAAGCATTGAAAATTTATATATACACTAGTTGAGTAACCCGTCTATGAATAGCAAAGGCTTGTTAGATTCATAATGAAGAAAACAACAGAAACATAATAGAAATAACTCAAGCAATCAAAAAATCATGATGAACAACGATAAATAAATACTGGCAGAAAAGGCATACTCTATATTCATCAATGCTTCAAATAATCATGTACATAGACATACATATATAATACAAGAAGACCATAATTTTCATGTAACTGTATAAAAGTTAGGTAAACTAACTAACTTATGATTAGAGTTTTAACACCCCCCTTAATCATAAGTTCATTCTTGACTGAAAAATTGCCACTACTTGACAATCAACAATGTGTCAAGCGAATATTTAGAGTGTTGGTTGAAGATGCTCTCTGAACTCTAAAAAAATAGCAGAAGCTGATTTCTTCTACTAAATTGGTGGTTTAAGGGTGACCACAAATTCATTTGGTGGTTTCGGGATGACCACAAACCGAATGTCTAGCATAAGATGATTTCTTCTACTAAATGGCATGGTTTTAAGTTGACCATAAACTAACAAGAGCTCAAGGCTCAAAAATCTAAAAATGTAACAAGCAAAACTTGATGTCTTCTACTCAATTGGTGGTTTTAAGCTGACCACAAACCATATCAACAACAATATGTTCAGGAACAAGATTGCATACTAGGAACTAGGTTGCATACTTGATCATCTGTTCACAGGCTCTAAATCAAACTTGGAACCTGACTCAAAATCAAACTTGGAACCTGACTCAACTAGATTTCCCCCCTGTCAGGGACAAGTGGTTCCAATTCCCTTGGCCATCATTCGCAAGTATGGCCAAGAAGAGATCCAACAAATCAAACTATCTTCCGGCGGAGTCTGAAGACTCGATATTCAACTCAGAAGACTACATCAACTGGGCCCCGATCATACCCTAAACCATCAAATCTTGAAAACATTCATGTCCATCAACTGTAGAAATATCTCCAATCAAGTATGATTATACTTGTGTATAAATCCGACGATAAGACTGCTCCAATAAATTGGCTTCCAAACGCCAATGCCAATTCCCTAACCATTCAAAATGAATTTGTTTTCTCTTGCGCTTTTGGCACCTTACTGAGGGGTGATTTTTCTTCCCACAAAATCTGCATGGGTGAAGATCAAAACAGTTTGATTTATCATGGCCAAACCAGTGACAGTGTTTGCACTGTATGGGTTCTTTATCTGAACGATTATCATGATCTAGAATATCTGTAACAACATCTTCATCAACAATATCCTATACATGTTCCTTACCAATATCCTCAAGCTTTGTCTTCTTATCATCATTAAGAAAACCTCCACTCACAAAGCAAACAGGTTCGCAATAATTAGGAATATGAAAAAGGTTGTTAGCATCCTTTACATATCCTAGTCCATATCGATTTCGTTTAAATCATAATTCTTCCCATGGCCTAACAATACATTTATCCGTAACTTTTTTTGACATAGGGACTTCATCTAACTAATCTTCATGTTTATGACTTTCATTACTAGTCAACTGAATGTCTTCATTATTTTCATCCTTGATGTCATTTTGGTTGTTGAAATCACATTGTTGGTGTCGAAGAAAACTTAACTCATTAGACAACAACTTGTTTTGATGTTTGAACATATCAATCTTCTTGTGTGTTGTAAACAAGTAATCACTGTACTAAGAGTGCACTTGTTTATTGCAATTGTAAATTCCGTAGTTGAGTTAATTAATGTGCGCAATATTGTAAATAGTTCTTCAGTTCTTGCCATTTGTTTGTATGTTGATGCCACAAAGTTCAATTATGTATCCTGTTGTGCATGCGAAGAGGAATCAGTCCCTGTATGAATGCTGCTAAAAACTACAGGATAACCAATGATTTAGACGCACACAAAGATCCTAAGAGAGACCCCGTTATTCAATTTCGGGTAAGTCTACAACTTAAACAATAACACCAATTACAATTTGTTGACCCTTTTTTTTTTTACAACTACCTTATAACTCCATTACAAAAATCATACAAGGTCCTTAACAATAGTTCTTATACCCTTTATAAAATATTTGATAATCTTTTTATTTTTATTTTTTTTTATCTCAATTACATATATTCTTGGACCATGCTTTTTGCAAAAGATTCTTCTCCAAATATTAAATTCCAAGCCATTTAAAAAATGAAATTTTATTTTTGTATGGTCAGACTATAATAAATTGATAGTCAAACTTGGTTCCAAGATATTCATTCAATGATTTTATGGCATCTGCACACTATCAATTCCTTCACTAGCCTGAACCCAAAAACTTGTTTGATTTATTTATCATAAGGTTTGGTAAAATTTACCGTGAGTAACTATAAGAAGCAATGATGCTCACTTCACATCTTTAGATTTGCCTCTTCACATCTTTCCTCTCCACGGGTTCAACTCAAACACGAAGCTACTTTCAAATCTCCGAGACCCTGGGCCCTTCAGTGATGAAGTGAGGCTCAAACCTCCTTTGATACCACTGTTAGATTCATAATGAAGAAAAAACCAGAAACATAATAGAAATAACTCAAGCAATCAAGAAATCATGATGAACAGAGATAAATAATTACTGGCAGAAAAGACATACTCTATATTCATCAATGCTTCAAATAATCATGTACGTAGACGTACATATATAATACAAGAAGACCATAACTGTCATGTAATTGTATATCAGTTAGGTAAACTAACTAACTGATGATTAGAGTTTTAACAAGGCTTAATTAAATGTTGATCAAACAAAACTTCATTTTTTCTACAAGTACATATTTCAACTACTGCAAAACTTCAATATTGCATCATTCAAAAGGGAAAAAATTAGAAGAAAAGTTTTGTATCATGTGCAATCTGTATTGTAACTAAAAAATTTGAAAAAAGTAAAAACAAATAAGCATATTCAACACAAATAAACTTGAACACTTATATATAAAAGGCCCAGCATAAAAACAAGCTAAAACTCACAAATGTGCAATGCACATACATTTAAGCATCATCATGAATAGACACATCCTTCTCAGGTATGGATGCATCCTCCTCAATCCCAATCTCCCACATTCTCTTCAAGCATAGTCCTAGGAACTCTCTTCTCCAGATTTCCCTATAACACATTTCAAAAGTAAAATTAAATGATTTTAACACATTAGAACTACTTCTCCACATTTCCCTATAACACATTTCAAATTTGTACATTTGAAGATTAAAATTAAATGATTTTAACACATTAAATTGTAGTTTTAAATTTTGAAACATGTAATACATGTGATGTGCAAACCTGAATACCATCAACCACACAAGAGGATGGAATTCAAATGGTTGGTTGAGCCATGGTCTTACCCACCATACCCTAAGATTCAATAAATTATATATTGTAAGACATTTTTCTTTTAAATTAATAATTTAAATGACATTGCAATTTTCATACATAACTAAATTCGTTTTCAACATGCAATTATACATGTGAACTCTCGCCCTCTTCAAACACTCCCAATGAGAATTGGGACAAGCCTACCCAAGTAGTGGGAGATGGAATAGGAATCCTTGAACAACACAACTAAGAATTTTAGAGTTCAATGTGCTCACATTAATACAAAAACATAAATTTCATGTACGCTGATTATTCAACAAGTTGTGAAGATTGGACAACTAAAGTGCTCATATGTGTATATTTTTAAACACATACCTGATTCAACCCATCCAAATTTAAAATCGATGAATCAAGTCCCCTATTTACTGGAGATTCATTTAACATATGACCAAACTGCAATTAATGACAATAACAACTCAATTATTTCTAAAGATACAATGATATGTATCTAGATCTAGAACTACAAGAAAACTATCCTCAAATGCATGAAAAATTTACTAGTTGTAACACATACCAATCTGATGTTCGGTTCATCATTTTGAATTAACTCCTTCCAACCATTATGGAAATTTTTTTCATACTCCCGTATATATTCTATGGACATGGAATCTATCTCCTCATCTGTTTTGTAAACAAAATTGGCTTGAGAATTGGCTTCATCTCTCTAATGGTTCAAACCAACATCAACACCATAAAAAAATGATCATAATTTTTCTCTAATTGCATTCCTAGCCTCCTTGTCAACATACGATGTATCTCACATCTCTGAATGTCAGGAAAATACGCTTGTTGGACGAGATACCAAAGGTCGTGGAGGCCTCTGCAATGTTTCATTTCGATAGGCCCCTTTCTGATCATACGTTTGTCATTTACTAACTCCATAATAACTCGATGATAGGATGGTATAATCAGGGTGCATGCCCATGAAAAGCTTTGCATAAAAGAGACTAGCAAAGTAATGTGGAACCTCATCATTCCATGAAAACTTCCCATATGATGCCAAAAATATGTTATAAAGATGTCTTGCTGTGTTGGGGTGCTTAAAATATTGCACCTTCAACATCTTTCTCTTTGGCTCCTCTTTGAAATTGAACATAGAAATTGCATCTTCTTTTGAAACTCTACTTTTTACTACCCATTTATCGGGGCCCATCACCTCTGAATTTCGTCTGCTCATCAAATCGATAAAACTATCAGTCGTTGGCCCCATATTTTGATATACATCCATAAATTTATGCAATGAATGTAAAAAAATATGCAAGCTTTGCTTACTCTCTTGAGGGAGATCCAAGCACCTCAAATCATTTTGCAGTCTTCTTTTAACACATGAGCATCGTTTGAGGGTCATTGCTTCAACATTCCCTTCCCAAGGAAGCTCATCACCAACATTTGAGGGATAGGTGAACGTACTAGGCGTGTAATCTTTTGTTTCTTGATAACGCCCCCTGAATCCACCTTCACCCTCTTCACCAACATTTGAATCTTCATGATAACCACTCTCTCTTTCATTATCTTCTCTCGCATTAAACTCATCCTTTACACAAAGACACATTTGAAACTAATTACAATATTAAACCAAAAAAAAAAAAACATAAACATAAATACACAAAAATAAATTTTTTTTTTTTTTTACCAAACATATTTTTTTGTCGTGTTGTATTCCGTACATTCTTCAGTTTTGGAGTATTAATGTGAAACTGATCTAATAAAATTGCATCCATAATGCTATTTTGAGAACTTTTCCTGGATGATCTATTCACCGATTCATTTGATAATCTCATCATTTGACTAGATTGCCTTTGGTCACTAGTTGCCCCTCCCAAGCTGCCCTGCCTTGTTGAGATATGGGTCTTTGACTTCCTCGGTG
>SNQJ01S0000670.1:55966-66982 GCA_010110895.2 Picea sitchensis | reverse complement strand
GCCCACTTTCCTTATATTAGGGTTGGGTCCACTTCTATTTTCTCCATTAAATTTATTATTGAAATAATTTATTTTGTATTCACTTTGAATTATAATACACTTATCACTTCACTTTATTATTTACCTTTTAAAATCTCTTAAACAACTTTGACTACTTTGACCTTTTGGGGCTTCTAGATGACATATGAGGGTCCTCCAACGTCGTAAGGCCATAACTCTCAAACCGTGAGGAGTTATGTGACATTCCACATACCACCATAAATGGGATGACATGTACTATCCATCTAGAATAGTATTACCTTCAAATATAGAAAACAATCATACCGTTATCCATCAAACAAACTTGGGTCCATTACCCAAACCTTTGTGCTACGGGGATTTCTTCAAGGGTTGACATCAATGACAACCAACCTTAATAAACAATATATTCAAATATTTTTATTGATACATACATATATATATATATATATATTGTTTTCAATAAGGACATGATGTATGATTATAGTATGTAACTTCTTCATGATTTCAAAGATTATGAATTGTTAACAAAATTAATTTATTGTGTTTACGATATTAGGGTTTTAAATGGAATTGGAAAATGGATAGATCTATCAAAAAGAAAAATCAAGTTACTATCTAATGGATCTTTTGATAAATATATACATTAATTTAGGGATATAATGCAACTAATTTACATATTTACTTTTCAAATAAATACATATAAAGGGGAAAGAAAAAATTGAGAAGTTTGCACACAATGTAAACAACTTACTCTTAAGAAATATAGCATTAACAATACCCAAAATTGTCTTGCACGTAGACATGGATGAATTCGTAAAAAAAATAAAGATAGACGACAAAGAGACTGCAAGATCGCAAGTTATGCATAAACTCTATGTTCATTCTAAAGCCTCTAAGTTGTCCAAAATACTAGAGATTCATCTGTTAAAGAACATGTTTTAGTTTATAAAATATTTACTAAAATCTACATATGACTTCTAATTAATATAGCCACACATAATTATACATCAAAATTCCCATGAACTAAATAGAAGCAAATACAAAAGTCTAGATACATGGACAACATCGACCCAAAGTTGCATATTGTGAAAAACCCTTGGTTACTTCATTGACCCAAACTTGGGTTTCTAATCCATCATTTCCACTAAAAATTTTGGGCTTATAATCCATCATTTCCAATTTAAAATTCTTTGCATATGTAAGTATTGATGTATGATTTTAAAACTCGGGTTATAGTGTTATTCGTGAAATTCGACCATGTTCATGTGCATGGACAGGTCGAATTCAAGCATGTCCATGTACATGGACAAGGCCGAATACCTGCTCTCATTTCTATCCCTCTACTATAAAGGCTTGGTTTTGGTCCCTAATAGGTATGTTGACTGCCAAGCTTTAATTCCTAAAGGTTTGATAGGTCAAAGATTGCATTATTTTCAGTTTCAAAAAAGGAGGTTAGATGGTGTTGTTTTCATTGTTTCTAGGAATGTATTTGTATCTGATTACTGGTTGATCTATTTTTTCTTATAGGTATATCTGGTTTGGGTAAATCAGTAGTTTTGATTCATCAGATTCAACTTGGTTTGTGTTTACGCCTAATGTTGTCTTTCCATCTCTCTCTTGATCTGTTGTTGTTGTAACAAGAATGTTTGTTGGTGAATAAAGGAGGTTATTGGTGGGATAATCAACAGTCTTTGTTCCTAGTTCTTTTCCTCATAAATGAATGAAGAAACTGGTGAGGGTAGTGTGTCTGTTGTGGTGTGCCAATATTTGTAGGTGGTTTGTTCATATGCTACTATAAGGGTATATTGTTTATGGGTTATATGGGGTTGTTACCCTCCTATCCTCTGATTGATGTGATAACAAAGGATGACCTAGTTGAGTTTAGAGGGAGTATAGGGAAAGTAAAGTATGGGTTGTTAGCTATTGTAATTATTTGTAGGATGGCTACTCTTACTGTAAGGGAGGATCTTCCCTTGCACCCAATGCACCTGAATTCAGTCCTGGCCATGCACATGGACATGGCCAAATTCAGGGATTTCTATAATTAACTACTAAAACAAGTAAAAACTACCTAAAAAACATTTTAAATCATACTTGCAAAAAAATGCCAACGAACACCATCAACGAATGGAAACTTAGGCCCTGTCCATGTGCATGGATAGGCCGAATTCGACAAATTCTATAATTAACTACTAACACAATTTAAAACTACCTACAAAACATTTTAAAACATACCTACAAAAAAAATGCCAATGGCTGCCACCAACGATCACAACCAACAAACTCCAATGGCCACCACCAACGAACGACAACGACCACCACCAATGAACATTCAATAGACTCTCACCAGTTTGGAAAACTGTCATATGGCAGATGGGAGGGTGATATATAAAAAGGTTTTCAACCGAAAGGCTTTTTTGAACAAAAAAGTTTTCGGTCAAAAGAATATTTCGGTCGAAAAGATGTTATAGGATAAAAAAATCATCAGGGTAATCTAGTACATGATAGTCGAGGGCACCATCATGGTACCGTTTGATTTCATGTCAAAATTTTCATCTGAAAATTGTTTCAGCCAAAAACATTTTCCTTTTGGCCGAAAGAAACAGGAGTTCAGCCAAAAAAAGGCCGCTAGGAATTTTGAAGACTCGATTCTCACAAAAGTGTAACCCACCTTCATTATTTTACCCCATAGTAAATTACTGTGGGATCCAAATCCTCATCAAATAATATTGCTAGTAACTTGTGAAGCTAGATGGCTTCAAAACTAGTGGTACTATTTTCCATATACTCTTCCTCTGGTGAGATAAATGTCATTGAAGTTTCCTTTCTGTTGAACCAGGATATCATGGATCATCCCAAGCTAAAGAAACATACTCTGCAGGTATCTTCTTCACTTTTTGTGAAGCCCATACTCTACAGGTATCCATCGATCCTTGAACACCATGCTCTCAGACCCTTCTTGAGTCCATACAAGGCCTTTTTCATCCTACAAACATGGGATTTCTTCCCACTGATCTCAAATCCCTAAGGTTGGTCTATGTATACTTGTTCCTCAATTATCCCTTTGAGGAACTATGTCTTTACATCCATCTGATGTATTCTCCATACCATAATGGAGACTAAGGACATCACATCTCTAATGGAAGTATATCTGGCAACTGGAGCGAAAGTCAACTCGTAGACTACTCTCTGCCTCTAGGAGAACCCTCTCACCACAAACATCACTTTGCTCTTCTCGATTATGACATATGTAGCATGTTGGATCTTGTAGAGCCACTTGGAACACACCACTAACTTCTCCTCTGATATTGGCATAATGTCCCATACATCATTCTTCATGATGGTGGTGTACTCATCCACCATGGAATCCCGCCATACTTGTTTTTATGCTTCCTCCTGATAATTGGAAGGCTCAGAATCTATGATGTTTCTCATCAATGTCGTGTAGTTTGAAAAAATCTCCGTAGGTTTTCTCTCCTTGAATGTGCTCCTAGGAGCCTCAACGTACTCCTGAGCATCCCTCAATGTATGAGGGAATCGTTGAGGCCTCCTGACATAACTGGAAGAAGACAATGGCTTCTCCTCCTCACCTGAAAGTTGTGGACTTGAACTAGAAGTCGTTGGTGACCTAGGCTCATAATTTGGAGCTTCCTTCTCCTCATCCTTTGTCACTAGAATAGGATCACGAGACTTCCTGAAAGAAAAATCATCCTTGAAATTTACATCCTTGAAAAGTCTCATTGTAACCCACAAAAAAACCCTTCCTACTAGAAGGCCCCAAATTGGTCATGTTATCTATAGGTACATGAATATAAAATGGACAACCAAAATGTGCAAATGACTCGCCTTTGGTTTCACACCAGTGAATGCCTCTTTTGGTATCTTATCCTCAAAGATCCTATGCAGATGTCTGTTTTGGATGTAGACTGATGGGGTGCATGCTTCTTCTCAAAGAAACATTGGCAAGTATTGGTCATGAATCATGGCCTTAGATGCCCCTATGATGGATTGATTCTTCCTCTTTGTAACTATGTTTTGTTGTCGGTTGTATGGAAAAATAAATTCCCTCTTGATCCATACCTCCTTTCAATTTATGCTCCTAACTACTATCAAGATGAAGGACAATGTTGAGATTCATTTAGGGGTTATGAAGATAATTTTCCTCACACTCATAGAATCCTTTTCAGAGACTTTAATTTTATTCTTAACCTCACAAGAAAAAAAGTGGATCCTTGCATATCCATGATCATTTCAAAGACAATGGCAGATACCTTATAGTAGACTGGGACCTTGTCAATTTTCAACTCTTAAGAGGTAATTTTACGTGTAATAATAGAAGGTTGGGTTCGAGGCACATTACCAAGAGGTTATTTATTTTTGGTTTATATCTCCTTCTTCTTGGAAATGTCCATAATTTTTCCTTAACTATCCCTTATTATGGTTTCAACCATAACCCAATCCTCTTGTATATAGAAGAGAAAGAAGAATATGGACAAATCCCTTTTATGTTCAATCCCACCTAGCCACATCACCAACCTACCTGAGACATTATTCAAAAAACCTAGTCCACCCATTCCATGGTTCCTCCTCCTTTATATGAGAGAAAAAAATCAAAGCAATTAAACAAGCAATAAAGGCATGGTCTCACTTCCCCCTTCTCTCTCCACAAAAAGAAAGAGAGGAATGTCTCAAAAATATCTCACCCATACAACATTCAATGGAAAATGAAGACATCATGAAGGATATAAATACCATGGAATTGGAAGCAACATGATCTCTTCTAAAAGATTGAAGAAAGGAGTAACATTTGAGATTAAAGTCATGTAGCACCTAGCCCAAAGCATGGGACAAAAACACTAATTTTTTTCACAAATAGACCAATGGCAAGGACATCTAGAATAACATTTATGAGATTTACCTCCCTAATGGTGATCATGTGGAATCATTTGATAAAAATCTTGAAGAAACACATGATCACTATGAATCTCTTTATTTGGAAGGTCCCCAGGCCTCCAACTTGGCATCAAACAATATGATATGCAACATCCCTTACGTTTGTTGGACTTCATGTCTACAAACATAATTCATGAACAAAGACAAAAATAGAGAAATATAAAACATCACACGCAAAAGAGACAAATAGATGGGGGAAACGGTAATCTTTATTTCTCATATAATGGAGAAATGACTTAAAAGTATCAAGAAGCTCCTCATAGGATTCTTGATTTAAACAGAAGATTCTCAAGAATTTCTAGGAATATGGAAAGACAAACACTTGAGAAACCTCCACCCAAAATAATGTAACTGCAAGGTGTGTTGCCACAACCCAACAATCTCCACCTCAACAACATTTTCTTGATACCTTGCCCAACGAATCAAACATCACCTTCCTACAAGCCAAGATAATCCAAACACCACTATAGCTTCTCTAACAATACTGGTTGCGTGAACATGTATGTAAAGTTTGCTCCAGTATGGACAACTCCACCTCCATTGAATCAACATAACCACAAGCTAAATCGTTGCAACCACTGTAGGAGATACTCCTACTTCTCATATATTGAAGCACCCATTTCCATGATATTTTCCTGGTTTTGTCACGTGTCCACTAACAACACCAACTACATGTGAAATGTTTGAACATTCCATCGCAATCATCAACCTTCATACTGCATTTTCATAAGGTACACGAGACATATAATCCTTTCCTTCTTACTACTAGGACATAAACTTGAATAAATATTACAATGGAAAGCTAAAGGGATATTTATCGATTTCAAAAAATTCATACTGAACCTCATCAGTGACAACCACAACTTACAATTTTTCCCATCTTTGTATACTTCTATGCCCAAGATTTGTTTTGTTGCTCCTAGATCCTTCATCAAAAGTCCTAGCCAATTGAGCCTTTAACCTACAGATCTCAACCATGCTTTGCTTGCAACAAGCATATCATCAACATAACACCAAGATAATGAATATGCCATAAACACAATGATCATACTCACTTATTAATAAACCTTGGCTTATGAAGAAGGAATCAACCATCTTGTACCATTGCATGGGTACCTATAGACCATACAATGATTCACCGAGTTTGTAAACAAATCTCCCTTTGTGATCCTAGACAACTCTTGATTGTTCCATGCATATATTTCTACTAATGATGATTTGTGGAAAGTAAGATCCCACAATCTGCATACCTTAGCTCCATCACCATAACCAACAAAGATATAAAAATTTGTTCCCTTGACCAAATCCAATCAAGTGAGCCTTCACCTCTCACCTTTAGGCTAATTTCATTGTATTATCCTAAGCCCTTTAAATGCTTCATTACATGCAATGCATGGGCTCTAAAAAACATGAGCTATCAAAAACCATGTTCCCAAAACCACGACTCTTGATCTAACTTCCCCCCTTTTTCCATAACCAAAAATTGGAAAAACTTCCCTCAAATTTAGGGTATCCGAGAATACTGCATGCTCCCCCCTATCACCTAGGTCATATAGACTTTGTTGGTTACATTTAAAAATGGGGTATGCATTCCTAAATAGGTCTTATAATCGTATGCCCATTTACATTAGAATAACTCCACCTCGAGCTTTGCATTCAATACTTTCACCGTTGCTTTGAATTTGAGTAAGCCCATCAATACTCCACTTCGATGATTGACTTACCACCATCACTGCCAGATCTACTCTGATAACTCATCATAACGGTCCATGATCATCTCATTGAGGCATTCCTTCAAACACTTCACATGCATCCTCCAAATTGTAGAACTTGGCATACATAAGCAATATACCCAAGAGGAAACCTTACCGATGCCATGGATTCCAACTCCACTTCCTAACCAACCTTTCTCCTTAGCGTCCAACAACCTTCATGGATTCCAACTCCTCCACCCTACCAACCTTTGTCTTGATTTTCCAACAACCTTTTGAACTCATAGTGTTTTTCCTCTTCAAATATAGAGTGCCAAACCCTCAAATCCCTTGTAGCAGACTCTCCTTATCTGCATGGTGCATGAATGAAAATCTTCCCTTAGCTCTCACAGACCTCCACCGTACCTCAACTCTAATACCACTTACTGGACTTCATGCCTATAAAGAGAATTCATGAATAGAGAAAAATATATATATATAAAATGTCACACACAACAAAGATGAATAGATGGGGAGAAATGGTAATATTTATTGCTCAACCAATGGAGAAATGGTTTATAGGTCTCAAGAATCTCCTCATGGGCTTCTTCATTTAAACAAGAGATTCTCAAGTGTTTCCAAGCATATGTAAATCCAAATGCTTGAGAAACCTCGTGCCAAAAGAGTGTAACTACAAGGTGTGTTATCATAACCCAACAACGTCATCTTTAGAGAGGAAACTAGAGTGCTAATGAAGGTTATCACAGAACCTTAGATTGAAGAATCTCTTCGAGCAATGGAGTAGGATAAATCCCCTAGGACAGTTGGTTTCATTGATCATTTCTATCAAGCTTGTTGGCACATCATTAAAGAAACGTTTCACTGCATAATAAAAAAATCCCAATGAAAGATAAAGTAAGGAGGTGGAACCAATTCCTTATCCTTGGCCCTAATCCCCGAAGAAAAAAATCCCACATTCTTCAATAGATTCCTTCCTATCTTGCTTTTTATTGTCTCTTAGAAGATCTTATAAAAAATAATTTCTAACTAAATAAGTAGGCTCCTAACTTAGATAATATTAGAGGAATTAGAGGGGTTTGTGCAGGGAAAGAAGATTATAGATAACATTATTCTAGTCCAAGAGTCCATCCATTCAGGAAATCAAGCAAGAGAGGAAGTCATGATTATCTAATTGGATATGGCAAGTGCCTTTGACAAGAAAGACATAAATTTTTGTTTACAAAGATAAAAAGGTTTATGTTCTCCCAAAACTTCTCAGAATGGATAAGAATGTATGAGGGTCACGGGTTGCTCCCCTAGTCAATAACAAATTAATTGAGTACTTCCAAGGAACTAGGCATAGAAAAATTTAGGGGCTATATCTCCCATGAGCTATTTTTCCATATTTTTTCCCCAAAAAAGATTCGTCAATTTCCATTTTTTCTAAAAATGATTCACCCAATTTTTTTAAAATATTTTTATTTTTACCTAATAAATAACCAATTTTATAGAAACTATATAAAATCCTTAGAAATTTGAATATTTTTACAAAATTATTGCCAAACATTTTATAGTTTGCATATTAAGAACTAGTAATATTCACCAAGGTTTCTACAATTTGAGATAAATTTCCATCCTTAAAATTATCTCTGGAACTGGGGGTATGAGGTTTTGAATCTGCTTGACAACACCTCACCGAGGAAATTATGTGAAACCTCCACACTAACTACCTTTTTTTCCTCGGGGATTTGTTGTAGTGCTAATATAATGAATATGACATAAACACAATGATCATACTCACTTCTTAATAAACCTTGTCTCACCATGAAGGAATCAAGCATATTGTACCATTTTTTGGGCACCTATAGGCCATACAATGATTCCATGAGTTTGCAAACAAATCTCCCTTTGTTATCCTGAACAACTCTTGATTGTTCCATGCATATATTTCTGCTAATGATGATTTGTGGAAATTAATATCCCACAATTTGTATCCCTTAGCTCCATCACCATAACCAATAGAGATATACAATTTTGTTCCCTTGACCAAATCCAACCAAGTGAGCCTTCACCTCTCACCTCTAGGATAATTTCAATGTAGTATCTCAATCCCTTTAAAGGATTCATTACATGAAATACATGGGCTCTAAAAAACATGAGCTACAAAAAACCATGTTCCCAAAACCATGAATCTTGACCTGATTTCCTGTTAGCTCCCAAAATGAACCCGTCCCTTTGGTCGCATTTTGTGGTGGATAGAATTGCTATTGGTAGTTTTCTCAAACGATTTTTTAGTTTTTCTAGYTGCAAGGCTTAGGTTTTGATTTTGTTTTAGAAATAAGATGACCCACAAAAGTCCTCTTTTCAAAATTTTCATAAATTGCTTTCAACARCTAACGTGTGTTTAAAAGATGGGTGTTAGCTGGTGAAAGTGGCGACTTTCAATAGCTAAGGATAATTTTTCATAGGTCCATGCGCTGGTGAAAGCGTTGGTTTTCAAAACATCCAAAGAAGCATTGTCGCGGGTCGAGTACTGGTGAAAGTGAAGACTTTCCACAGCTATGGAGCAGTTCTTACGGGATCGTGCACTGATGAAAGTGAAGACTTTCAACAACTAAAGGGAGTTTTTCACAGGATTGTGCGCTGGTGAAAGCGGTAAGTATCAACAGCTAAGGGGCGTTTTCCACGGGCCGTTGGCTGGAGAAAGAGGGAATCACGTGCGTGTTATCCACATTTCTAAAAGCTAATGATGATACGATCATCCCACGTCATGCAAATCYAAATCATGCGTTGATGAAAGTGGGTAATGATGGAGATTCAGTTGTGCACATCAAAATAGGATTACGATGCGGATTTTGTTCTGTGATGCATGMTGCACACTCATGGCGCCATAAATGGTAATTCTGAATCCAGCAACTCAGGTACAGAGGATGTACTGCCGTGATGACAACATCAAATTAGGTCATTGCTTCCATATCACATTCTGTTCACGAAGGTTTGTTAAAATTTCAAATGTTAGGAAACAGAGCTAACTCCCGAGTGCTTTCAACAGCGCACAACCTCGGCCTGAACAACAGTTGCAGGGGTTGATATACAAAATTGTTGGGGTTTTCAATCTACATAATGGCGAGGAGACACAGTGGTTCCCTACTCAGAAAAGAGCTGGACAACCTATCTTTTTTGCAGACACATCCCGAAGTCCAGAAACATTTTTCAAACACAGGGTGTATTGAATTCGTTGAGAGGTTGCAAAATGGTTGCCACCAGTCGACAGCAGAAGATTTTGCCAAAACTTTCGATGGGAATAAGGTTCGTGTTGGGTCCTTGGAAATCATAGTAGATGAAGCTGCCATTGCTGCAACAACTAGCCTACCAATATTGGGCCAGAGTTGGTTTAAAACCACTGCCACCAAAAACTTGAATTTCAAAGCTTATTTAAAAGAAGAGTTCAAGCACAGCGCATGGAAGAAGAGCATGTCGGTTTCTTATCTAGAGGAGGAATGGAAAGAGATGTTTAAGGGTATCCAACTCTACATTACCTCAGAGGGCAGGTATGAAAAACTCATGATGTATCATTTTAAGCTCCTGGACCATTTCACAGGCAAGACTCTCCTCAATTTACCTTTTTTCCTACATAAGAGTTTAACTAAGAATTGCAAGAAGATCAGGGCTTAACCCTTGAGCATGAAGAATACTCTATGCCACTTCGGCCTCATTAAATTGATCATTCTAGAGGAATTAAAACAACAGGGAAGGAGCTGGTAGCATTTTTTATTCTGGGAGGGTTTTGAAACACAAACTCAGCCTGCAAATGAACAGGGGAAAGGTTCAAAGAAACAGTTGACTCCTCAAAGTAGTTCAAGGAAGAGGAGGACCCTGCCAGGACCTCCAGAAGACAGAATCTCTGGAGTGAAGCCTCACAGGTCGAAGAAAAGGTTAAGTTTTGAGACCACTACAGAACATCCCACAGAGAAGCCTTCAGAGAAGAGAACCAATATATTAAACTTGCCCTATACAGACTCAGAATCAGAGCAACAAGATCAATGCCTTGTCACTAAGAGTCCTGAGCAGTCAACTGAGTTTGCAAAAAAATATGAGACTTTCACTCATACAGAGGAAGGAGAAACATAAAGAAGTTCTAAGTCAAAGAAATCTCAGAAAATCAGGCATCTGAAAGAGGTCATTGCTCAGCAAGAGGTATTGGAACGGGTAATCAAAGAAATGTATAAGAAGTTGTCTGATAACTTCGCAAAAACCAACGCCGCGTTTGAGAGACTGGCTCGGGAAAGTGTTAAAGAGAAGAAAAGAAAGCAGAAACTCACCAAAGAATACAATAGTCTATGGTGGCTTG
>SNQJ01S0000670.1:14255-44570 GCA_010110895.2 Picea sitchensis | reverse complement strand
TTTATTCTCCATAAATTCCTTATTCTCATATCACAAATATTTTTTATTATCATGATATTAATAAAATATGCGCTTTCATAATTCGATCAATCTATGAACTTGATTAATTTTGTTTCTCATCTTTTTTTAATATAATATAAAGTTTTTTTTAATATAATATAAAGTTTTATTTCAAAATTAAAAAGTCAAAATATGAAAAGGAAAAAAAAATCAAAGTTGAAATAAGTAAATAATATCAAGAAGTGGGAAAAAATGTCTAGCCATTTAAATAAATATAACAAAATACAAAAAAATAAAAATAATATATATATATATAATCTCCTTTATTGCCACAATGTTACATATCTTTTATTATCATGATATTTTAAAATACACATTTCAAAAGATTTAGATTTATAAGAAATTTAGCAATTTTTTAAAGACTTGCCATCATCTTAGATTAAGTTTTATGTTTTCATAAAGAATATCATTTTTTTTTGTACATTTTATATAAACAAAAAATTATCGTAAAAAAAGAAAAAATAAGTTTAAATTCAAAGAAAGGAATTGTAAGGCAAAGAATCTCTTCCTTCAACTTCGTAGATCTAGAATAACATTATTTGAGTGAGTGTGAAATATATATAGTCATGTGGGTACTTCAGTTTTGATCGAATCAGACAAAGAAATCACCATATGTTTAAAATGTATATACATAATCTCAGGTATGTAGTGTGTTCTCCATGCTTCACAAAACTATCAAATTGCTCCTCCTATTTCTCAATGCCCAACAAGATAAATATACTAATTGCATTAGCTTTATTTGCATAATTAATTGAATTCAAGAGCACTAAAATGTACAGAAAGAAGGATTATAAATGTTGTATCCCATAACTAACAACCATTGTGATTCTGAAAGTGAAATACTAAATAGTAGGCATGAGGAAAAATGCATCATAAACTATAATATTAATAACGAAAAGTTGTAATGGAAGCCTAGCCTAATTCTCCTATATAGAAATCAAAAGTAATAGTAATTTATTAAAGTATTGCTAAATAGATTTCTTAACAATCTTTTGTAGAGCTTTACAAGAACTAACATGAGTATCACATATTCATCTACTGCAAGTTTGGGTTCTGGCATCGTCGATTTTATCCTTTAGACATACTTAGATAATGATTATTATTTAGGGAACTCAGTGTGCTGTGAATTTGTTAGGTAGTCTTTTGAAGGCACTGAAGCCTTTAGGTGGTCTTGTGGGTGGTCTTGTGAAGGAAGTGAAGATTTTAGGCAGTCTTGTGAAGGTGATGGCCTCCACATATCTGCAAGGGGGAAACATCCATAGATATATAAGTCAACAAGGAGGCCGTAGTGAATCATTACATCCAATGTGATGCAAAAAATTCATTAAACCTTGAGATATTGAAGAAGTGAAAAAATGTAATGTCAAATTAATGTTGAATTGATTTGTAGTATTAATTCACTATAGAAATCTCAATATCGATGCACTATAAACTCTTTATTGAAAATAAGATTTCATGAAAATCAAGGTAATTGAATATTAACTTACCTAAATATGAGATCAAATAAAATGGACAATTCATTAATTGGAGGAGAAAAAATACTTTAATCAAAATTTATGATAAAAAACATTCTCTATATTTTTTAATCAAAATTTGAAATAATGTTTTTATAAATAATTTTTTTTTGTAAGTATTTTCTATTCAACTATTAATAGAATGTACATAGATGTGTGTTGTCCCAAAAAGTCCAAATTGTTGACGATTAAAATCACAACGAGGATTTTGCCCACAAAGTATTGCTAAAGCCTATTATTATAAGCTAACAAGATATATAATACTAGTAGGTGGGACCCCCTTGTAGATTGGGAGATCAAATTTGGTTCTTATTTCATGTTTATGTTGTTGTTCGACACTGCTTACATGGTTCTACATGATGGATGAAATCTTGGTTTTATTGGCAATGGATAAGGCATGTTATGTGTTGGTTCTAATTTCGACAAATGAATGATGGGTAAGGCATGTTATGTTTTGCTTATGTTGCTCTAAGCTCTAATTTCATGGTTACGATGACCTATGATAATCCATTGTTACCCTTGTTATCTGTTCCTGGATTCATTTTTGTGACACCTGCACAAGAGACATGTTAGTAACAACACATAAGAGCAATTGAAAAAGAGATAAAAGGAAATATGAATAAAATCCAAAAGAAAGGAACTATGCTACTATGTTATACGATGTTGCACTATGCATTTTGAAGTTTAAATGGATTGTTGTTAGTCCTAGCTAACGGGTTAGTGGTTATACGATTTATTGAGTTATATGGAAATACATGTGATATGCATTATAGTTTGGTTGAAAGTGGTTAATGTGACATAGGGTGGTGCTCTTGGCAATCAATGGATGTTGGTTTCGATGCATGATTTAATTGAATGAATTAATGTATTAGTGGGCTAGCATGTACTAAGAAATTGAATGACTGGAGGATGGAGGTGACGTGCATTTACTGCACGTCACTCCATACCCCTCCCACTGGCCGTCACCCTTGTTATTGTTCAATTGTATTCGTTGTGGTTAAGCTTTGATTTTCAAGCAGAGGAAGAACTGCTCGACCAAGCTCGTGTTTTTAAGGTTTTCGTGGTTAGAAGGATGTCTTTTATCCATCCATGAACCCGCTTTGGTTATGAAATAGATATTGGCTTGGTGATGTATGGGTCTATGATTTCCTTAAGTCTGGCAACTGTGTAAATTTGTGGCATTTTTCTGAAATGAATGGTTGGTGTGGTTTTCATTGCAATAATGTTTGAAGTCGCAGTTTCATTGATCATTCCGAGTGTTAGAAGCCATGCAGGCTCTATGTCTTCCTTATTGGTCTTGGTTGAAGGGTTTTCATTTGGTCCAGATTGGATGGTTGTCTCCACGCTTCTTATCACCATACCTAGTCGTTTGTTGTTATGGGGTTTGTTGGGTTTGAAACACTTTGTATCACTGCATATCATTTCACTTGGGTATGGGTGCGTTCATGTTACTGATGTTTGCGCAATGGGTTATGATGGTTGTTATGCCAAAGGGCTTGCTTGAGGTCGATTGCAATTTCTCAGCTCTGTTTTATCTCAACATTCTTCGATTGATTGGGAAAACCATGAGGGTTATACCCTGCGTGTTCTAAGTGTTGTTACAGGACCAAAATGAATCATTTGCTCCTATGTTCGTAGTCTCTCATATAATGAGAATTGTCACCCTGTCTACTAAGTTATTGGTGGTATACCATGTGTGTGCACCATAGGTCTCAGAGGTACTCACCCAATGTTGGGGGTTGACTCCAGTCTCCATGTGTTGGTCCACAGAGAAAATCCGTGATTTCTCAAGCCCAGTTTTTTATAGAGGGAACCATTATGTCCTGTCGGGTATGTTGTTAATTGTTATGAGTTGGTGATGTATTATCGACAGTGTCGATTATTGGCTCGTCCCCATGGATTATGTGACAGTAGTGTTGGTTTTGGTATTTAGTCACTTCATTGGTTATTATGGCATTTGAATTGTTAACCCGACATTAGTTATAATGGATTAACTCACGACAATGCACCGTGCGTGATGCATTGGTTTGTGTGGGCTTCCTTCAACATGTTATGTTGAGTTGATGGTTGTTGTGACTGTGTGTTTTAAATTGAAAATGGGAGCATTGCAATCGTGGTAATTATGGCATGGCCATCCACTATATATGCTATGGATATTATTTGATTTTGCCATCAGAGATAGTCACGTTTTTTTAAACAATATGGTTTTGTTGCAATTTGATCGATTTGTGAGATGAGATCAAGCATACTTTTGTTGCCTCGTTGTATTGGATTGATAGCCCAACCTTGTAGATGTTTAGATTCAGAGTAATTAGACCTGTACAGTCACATAAATGCTCTTGCGTTTTTTCGAATGGTTTGTGTATTCCACAACATAGTTTGAGTTGAAATGGTGATTGTTGTCTGTGTGTTTAAATGGCAAGTCAGGCTCTTTGCAATTAAAATATTGATGGTTGTATTTGGCTATCTGGTATGTGCATTGATGAATATCATGCATCGTAGCAGAGAAAGGCACAAGTTCTGTGACAGTATAATCTCATTACAATTTAATTATTAAAAGAATTAAAGGACGAAATCGAGCACGATTTTTGTGTTTATATTTGATGATTGAAATAATTCATGGGTAGTGGTTGATGAGTTGACCCTGAATAGAGTGGAAATAAGTGATTGTGTATTCATTTGGGAATTTTTCTAAAACATTAAATGGACAATGAGAAGAAACATAACTCTTCTACAGGTTGTTGTGGGATGCATATTGTCTTGTTTTGTGACATTGTGTTAAAGATATGATTACAAACATTGAGCAAGTTAATGCACATAATTGATTGAATTATACACAGTATTTTTTCATTTGATCACAGTGATTATTTGGTTGGTGTTATTTCCTTTTACATTTGATATAGAATGGTTTTATGGATTACTTAATTAATTTTATGAACAATATTCACTCTCTTTCCTTACCATTATTTCACTTTTCACTAATTACAACCCCATCGCCTTCCCAAATTCATTTTTCACTCCCTGTTCTTAAAATTTAATTACAGTTAAGAAGAATTATGTATTGAAGTAGTTTGAAATCATAGTTTCTTGGTTGGATCACGATGATATTTTCTTTGGTTTGCATTACAATTGATCGTTTGTTGTCTTTGAGCAGTAACCATGTTTCTTTCCCCCCTCATTTTATCATGTTTCTCTCAATACAAACCCCTCGCATATCCCAGGACATTTTGTTCACCCCCTGCTCATTGACAACGGTTAAATGATTTATATGGATTGGATTGCATAAGTCTGATATGTTGTTGAGACAAAGTCTATTTCATATTTTTTAGGAGTTATCATGTATGGTTGTAAAGGAACTATTTGCTAATCAATCATGCATGCAGGACTGATCTTTTTCAGCCGAGGTAGCCATGGCAGAGGCAATCGAGGGAGAGGTAATTGGAATAGAGGCCCAATAAGGTCAAGATTCTCCATACACTTTGATGTTGACTCGCAAGAGTTAGGCCAGTTATTTCAAGCTGTATTTTTCAATTGGATTTGGAAAGGACTGGCCCAACCTAGGCTTGAAAGGCCTCCCTTCCAAGCTCCACAAGCCCTCGGTATTATCGTGCCCCCTCATGTCTCATTGCAACCCGAGGTTCCCGAAAATGACGAATGGCAAGAGATTTTCCACCTGACAATCTCCCAATATCATGGTTAGCCCAATTTGTCCTTGCTCCCTCACCTATCAATCATATTGTCCAAGTTGCCCCTATACACTCACCAATTCAGTCCTCTCATGATAGCAAAAGGTTGAAAACCGAGGCCCTCCACGCCCCCGACAAAGCCACTGTTGCCCCTTCCTCACCCTCTAATGGATCTGATAAATCCATGTCTTCCCGGATGCATTTGAGGGACGATTTTTCTCATGTGATCAACGAAATTAGGCCTAAAGGCTCAGCGCAGCCAAAGGAAAATTCATAAAAATCAAAGGGTGACAACAACAATCAAGGAAGGACTGCATCTCATAGTGGAAAATATGGTTTTTGAGTTTTTATTTTATTTATTGTTGATGACAGTTGACTTCAGAAGTTTTGGACATCATGTTTTCTTTGGATATATGAGTAATATATTTTTTGAAAATAATTTCAAATATCAATGAGATAAATTGTCAAATGTGAGTGTGATGATGGGAGTCACAAGGAAGGGTGTTTTTCTTAGTGAACTAGTTATGTTATGATTTTTAAGAGCTAAAGGGAGTCACGAGGGGTCCCACCTACTAGTTATTATTTATTTAAAACCCTTATTATGATTTATTACTTTTCCCCCTTAACTAAAAACTTGGTTGATTTTTTAGTTAACTTAACTAATGAAGTAGTTCAATTACTTCAACCAATTCTAATTTTCTTAAAGGAAAAAGGAAAGGGAGGAACAAGAAGAGGATAGAAGGAGAATCATACTAAGGTTTCCTCTTTGAGTTTATGTTGAGATAGTTCAGTTTTCATTCATTCCTTAATTTATCACAAGCCTAAATATTTTTTATGATAGCATGGTCTTATTGTAGACATGAAGATTCAGGGATGAATTACATCATTCAGACACTTGTTTTTCAGAGGTGTTGATCTATCTTTGATAGTCTGTGTAGACTTTTCTGTTCGTGAATTAGTTTTCATGACTGACAAAGGCTATTGTGCAGAGTCAAGTGGGAAACAATCTGTGGCAAGTTGATCCATCTTTTAGAGTTCAGTTTTTTATTTTCTGTCAGAGGTCCGTTTGTATGTTCCATCGGGGATGTCTAAGTTTGACTTTGGTCCAAAACTTCTTCACGACATTTCGTAAAGAGAATGATTCTTTGGTGAATTGGAATGAAATAAAGGATTGTTTTATGTCTCATCTGTCTTGATTATCATCTTGGTGTCTTTGATTCTATCTCTACATTTATTTTAGCAACTATTATATCCAGAAAATCATATAAATAATGGATTTTCCAGCAAGCTTTTATTTATAAAAAGACTAGCCTAAGCACTTGTAATCAATACTTGTGATTTAGGATATTAATTTTGATGGCTATAAACATAGGGTGACATTCCCTTCTATTTTTATTTAGCCAAGAAGAATCTGAAAATGCTTGAGTAAGATCATTTCATATATTTTCCTCAACACAAATATCATAAGGTTTTTCAAGCAGAACCAAAAAAAACCCATGTTTGTGGGCCTATCGAATGAAGGAAACTAGGCCATGAATTAGACCAAAATTGTAACCAACCATGACTATAAATAGCCAGAAGTCTATGAATCCAATTAATGAGGTACATAACCATACAAGATAAGCTTGAATGTTTGAACAAAAAAATACCCATACAGAGTCAGACTAAATAAATCCGGGTCACTATCAATCATGGAAATGAGGCACCTGAGAAGTAGGTGAGGAGGTGTTGGTGTTGAGTCTCGCRTCCATAGAATGTAGAAATTTTAATACAAATTATGTATTGCCTGGATTCTCCTGATCTAACAATTATATGCCACTGTTAAATACATAATCACTTCTACAAATATTCTTGCGGAATTTAAAACACGATCGCCAATTGCAATATCAAGAAGAAAGATCAATCACACATAACACAGATGTTTTACCAGTAAAGCATAAAGCTAAAAACCCAACTATCATATATTATGTATATATCATGGATCATGAAACAATCTCATACAAAACACTAATCCAATATCT
This sequence comes from Picea sitchensis, assembly GCA_010110895.2. Taxonomy (NCBI): domain Eukaryota; kingdom Viridiplantae; phylum Streptophyta; class Pinopsida; order Pinales; family Pinaceae; genus Picea; species Picea sitchensis. The sequence goes on along the minus strand of SNQJ01S0000670.1, from coordinate 37,289 downwards.
CTCAGTACAATATGCAATCGTCTCACATTGTCATACAAAAATTGGCAAATGCATGTGCCAATTTACTGCCTCCAGACAACCTGCCTCCTCTGCGCAATCCCTGTTGATGGAAATCCCAGCAATGAAATGAATTCCTCTTTCCTAGGCTGTGAAATCCTCATGTGTACATCCAATGTGTGTGTAGTTGCATGAGTGCACCCACTAAAGTCACAACTGATATTCAAATTGTCCCTTTCACCTGTTATCTCAACTGGGTCTCCACTGGATCTGACATGCATGTAGTTAACAATGCTAAATCTTCAGTTGAATGTGATACCATTGATTGTGAATTAATTAATAATTAATTCACTGATCTCTCACTAGTGTAAGTTCAGTTACAACTAGTACAATTGAGCTTAACTCACTTAATTGAGTTAAACTACTTTACAACTCACATAACTACACATCCAACTCTGTTACAACTTCGAATCACTCAGTTACAACTAATTCGACTTGCATGTCCCACCAATCAACCTTTGAACTCAAATTTCCTATATCTAACTGATTTTCCACTTCAGTTAACTATTTACAAGTGCTAATTGAGAATAGATTAATATTTATTGTCCAACTATTATTAAGGGATAATAATATTCGACATACATCTATAAATAGAATTTGCTCACCATCTATAAATAGGAATCATCTATAAACATAATTTTCTCATCATCTAAAAATAGACTTCCACCTAAAAATAGCATGAGGCTCCATCCTAGTGTAGGTGCATAATTTTCACTAGGATCTTCTTGTTGAATCTCAACATAGAAGTCCCAGCTTGCTTACGACTGTCCTGAGTATCTTAGAAAGAACCGCCATTATATTTAATCAAATAGGAAACAATTATAATGAGGAACCTATTATGGTCCTCCAATGCTTCCAAATGTTGCTTAAATTGTCGATAGTCTTGGTCCTTTGGGAGCATTCCTTGATCAACCATGGTATTAGTGTGATAGTACAACTCTAGGGCTCTATAGAATTTGGATTCCCTTGTTCGAATGTAACCCATGTCTAGAATGATATTCCCCACTTATGCATCAACCTATTCATTTTCTGAGCAACATGTATAATCTTCAGGTTCTCTTCCAGAGACGACATGGAAGCTTGAACTCCCTGAGAAATAGACACAACATAAATATTTGTACCTTACACTATAGTCATGGCAACACGGGTTTGATGGGATGGATTATTCCTTTCTATGGTGGCACGTGGAAGCATGGAAGTGAGAGGGGGAAAGACAAGAATAGGCCTAGAGTGAACACGAGGAGAGGCAAAGATCGCTTCAGGCATGAACCATAGATCAAACAAAAGCCAAAAACAAAGGTCAGAATGAGACAAAGGGAACCTATGTTTCATTTTTGACCAACCAAAAACCATCGTAACCTCAAAAGAGAAATGTACAAAGAAACCAGGAGGTCATTAAGAATCATGAAAATAAACTTAACTGCAAGTTGTCCAGAAATCAGCCTGCTAGTCTTTTCTTAGATGCTCCCTCTTCGGGAAATGAATGTCCTTGTGTTCAACATGAGTGATCTCTCATGGAAGTGGCATGTCAGAAGATACAGGACATGTCGCAACCACAAGTACCCCATGGTCCTCGATCGCTCCAAGTGGCACCCGATCCAGAGGAATTTTTTATAAATATATTAATTTATATGGAAAAAAATAACAAGTCAATTTATATACTCCCAATAACTAAAAATGTAGGGAGTCACTAAAATTTTTAAAATAAATACAACAATTCCATACATGTCATTTGAACTTCAATTGTGAATTATAAACATACCATCATATAGTTAGGTTTATAAATCTCCAAACACTTTAATAAACATAATTTTTTGTTCAAAACATTAACCCTCTAAAATTATAATGGTAAAATTGGATTGAAACTTTTTTGGGGAATGTCAATTTGCTTGTTATTTAAGAGACATGTGTATATGTTTTAATTTTTTTTATGTTAATTAGGTTTCTCTTAGGTGGTTGAAAGGAATGATTTTTATCATCCCCACCTAGGTTCAATTCTCTCCAGGGACATGTTGAGCTCTTAAAAAGTATATTGTTGTAATGGCTTCAATCTAGGGTTTCCCCCAAACTTTGTAACATGGAAATTTTGTATTCTCACAACAAATCAACAATTATATTAGTACAAAAGTTATATTTATATAAATACCTCTCTTGATGATGATGATGATGATGATGATGATGATGATGATGATGATGATGATGATGATGATGATGATGATGATGATGATGATGATGATGATTTGGTTTTAGGGTCATGACCAATCTAGACACCAAATTGGTGTATGGGACCCCCTTGTTTGTGGGACAAGGGACCAGGCTCCACACAACGATTTCACTGCTAAAGTCTACAGAGGTATACATACCCTACATGCCTTTGATATAAATACATATAAAGACTATTTATTATCATTCCACATATAACAAATCTTTGTGAATACCTTCTTTTTTTTAATCTAAAAACCACAGATCAACTAGATCTATTATATACAAAAAAAATTCATACATCCATCCCCCTGGTTGGGACTTGCCTACAAAGGAAACCATATCCCCAACCAGGGATTATTATCAAAGTATAGTGTTTCATTGTTTTTTTCCTTGATCAAAGTATCACAAAAAAAGACTTTCAGACTTAACAACTTATAGCTATGTATGTTATCTATATAATTAACAAATACATATAAAGTTATACCTATTATCCATCTCTTGGAGGAGATGTGGACTCCTCCTCTGCCACCTCTAGAACCAACTTGATGTTCCCATCCTCTACCTAATCCTGATTTGTTCGTTCAGGAACCTCATATGTATTAATTGGATTAGCCTTTGTCTTCGTTGAGCTAATATATTTTCCTCCCTACTTTCCCTTTCCCTCCTCACCTGCTACCTGAGAGACAATGATCCTGACCCCAAACATCATGTTGCAGACAACTTCAAATTTACCTTAAAAATTCTAAGGGTGTGGAGAATTTCCTGTTGGTCTTCCTTGGCCTTCTCCATCACTTGGGCCACCAAAGTCTTAATCAACCAATACGTCTCCATGATAAAAAATTACTTTGTATCCTGAGTCTGGCAATAGATTGGTTTTTCCACCCACTCTTGCACCTCCTTAAGAAATAGAGAATTGATTCCCGCTTATCGATAACCACAACCTCCACTTCCTCCATCTACTCCTTATCCCTGATAGACCACTTTTCTTCAAATCACTCCTCTACTTAGTCTACTTTCATATTCCACTCTGGTCACCATTGCCCAATCTCATGAGGAGGATGCATTACTAGCCCCTGCCTTCCCCTTATTCTTTCTATCTTCCCCCCCTTTCCCCATTCCTCTCGCCATCTTGGAAGCCCCACACCGAGAAAACTGAGGACCATAGTTAAGCTCCTCTGAGAACACCGAGGACCATAATTCAAACGCGAACAAAATCCTCTGCCTCCCTAAGTAATGTAGCTATGTTAAACTACCATAGAGGAATCCACACCCAAATCTTACCAGTGCACTCATTCAATCTTAAGAAATGACTAGAGCCATAAATTATTTCTGCCATTTGAGCTGCCCCCAAGCCACGAGAACCCCCAACAAACTCTCTCCTCCTTCAAGACAAACTTTACCTTAGCCTATAAGGGTGATCTCCCCCCTGAAAGAAAAGGCCCACTATCAGAGCTACGTCGTTTCATCTCCCATATTCAACTCAAGCTAACCATAACAACATCACCCTCCTCGTCCAGAAATAAGTCTCATCTTCCCATGATGGAAATCATTTCCAGAACTTCGAGCTCCCGCCTTATCCCAACATCATATTGTGTCTCCATATATATACACTTCTCCATTATTATAGAGCCACCCCACATTAAACACTTCATCATTCCATTGTACCTCGCTCCCTCTCTATTTGAATATGGCATGAATTCTTCAGATGGATAGGGGAGTGAAGTACCTTGTTTACCACAACTTTTCGTCATCCACCTTTGCCTGAAAATACCTTTTGATTTCAAAAGGTAATTGTTTCATGTTGAAGTGGTGGCCAAGTGTGATGTGTGTGCTTATGTGACTGCACTTTTCGACACCCCATCTGGGTGTGTGAATGCCTACTTTGATATAAATATATTTCAAAAATTATATATATTATTTACACATGTCCACACAACATGTCCTATGGAGAAGGGGAGGTTAAGTAAATATAAATGTGTACCCATATAGGAGGAGGGAAGAGTGAGCAAACAAAAAAGTATATTATTTACACACAAGTTGTTGACACATTGCATCCCACAGAGGAGAATGAGAGGTTGATCAAGCATAATTGTGTATTGTTCACACTTCTATCTACACAATTGTGTATTACTCACATACATGCACCTACACAACATGTCCCACATATGAGAAGTGGAATATAACCAAGCAGAACTGCAGATACGCACCCACACAACACAACTCACAAAAGAGGAGGGTTGTCGAGGGAAGACACATGCACCCACGCAAATCGTCCCACAAGAAAGGAGGATAGACACCCACATGACAAAACCAACAAAATTCCACAACCAATCAACCATATTATTAGTAGCAAGGCCACTACCTTTATGAACACCCATTAACAAAAAAAAATCAATATATTAAAAATTTAGTAGCAAATTTATTGAAACTTTAGTGGCCAATTGAACAAACCTTACAACCAAAATAAAATAACATTTGAAAAGAAAAAAGAAAAAAAATAGCTAAGGTGTAATATAATTAGATTAACACTTCTTATTATTCCCTACCTAGCATAATAGTGTAATTAACTACAGATACACACCCACACAACACAACTCACAAAAGAATAGGGTTGTCGAGGAAAGACACTTGCACCCACGCAAATCGTCCCACAAGAAAGGAGGAGAGACACCCACACCCACATGACACAACCAATCAACCATATTGTTAGTAGCAAAGCCACTACCTTTATGAACACCCATTAACAAAAAAAAAACAAATTATTAAAAATTTATTAACAAATTTATTGAAACTTTAGTGGCCAATTGAACAAACCTTACCACCAAAACAAAATAACATTTGAAAAGAAAAAAATAATAACTAATGTGTAATATAATTAAATTAACACTTATTATTATTCCCTACTTAACATAGTGTAATTGATTTATGCCAAAAGTCTTTGATTACTAATTACTAAGAGGTAATAAAACAATTTCTCAAAGTTAAACGTTAGGGAGTTTTAAAAATAATATTTTTACTAATATTGTATTTCAATTTTTTCAATTATCATGCATATTATTAGTGATATGAATAATTTCCATCTATTCCTCCATTATATTATTTGAAAATTAAAAAAATAAATCCACCTTCAATGTACAAGTGGTCTCCTATGTATAGGTGGGTTACAATGACAACTACATATTTTTCCAAAAGATATCTCTTAGCAATTATAGAAACATAATAATAATTATTGATGTTATTATTATTATTAAATTTTAATTAATTAATTAATTAATATTACTTTTATATATATATATATATATATATATATCAAGATTTAATGTGTGGAAACAAATGTTACAATGAATATGGATTGGAGTAGGAATATGAATATGTAAGGCCCTCTTTAATGTGCAACCAATTTCTTACCAAGTGGACATGCAATTGTATATATTGGCACACAAGATTAGAATTGAGACACGTTATTGATTTTGGCTAGTTTTAATGAGTTATAAGAATTTAATAATAAATTAATTGATTTTCAATTAATTGATATATTAAAATTTAAAATATTAAAAAAAAAAAAAAAAAAAAAAAAAAAAAAATTTTATAAATAAATAAAAATTACATTCTAAATTATGTAAATTGAAGGTATGTATTTAGTTTAGATAAAAAATTCCAATCATGAGAGGAAGAAAGAAGTAGCGAAATATAGCCTAGTGAAGGCAACCTCATTACATTGTTTAAACTACAAAAAAATGAATAGCTACAAAACTCAACCAAGAATACATAACAAATAAAAACCAGATGAGAAACCAGACACACTAGGCCAAATTGGAAAATAAAACCTCCCAATAAATAGTAGCGGAGTGACAACAGAACTAGAAGTCCTACAACCTTGGAAGAGAAAGCCAAAAATTCCTACAACCTTGGAAGAGAAAGCCAAAAATTTCATGCCCAAAACAGGACCTCAAAGCGTTGACTTCAACCAACACTGCACACCCAGGAAGAGATGACCTCAAAGATATGACCTAAACACGAGAAAAGAAGCAACAACCCCAGTGTCCACTCCACAAAATCCAGAACCCAAGAGGAGTGTAGAGCCCCCCAACCACCAAAAGCCTACGGGGAAACCTTGACATTTGCATTAAGCCTTGAACAAACTAACTGAGCTGGATCAGCTATATCCACCCAAAATACACTTGAAAAATCTCTTTGCGCACCCAAAGACTACATCAAAAAAATATCGATACCTCGCAATCTATAGATTCGACATCAAAAACCTCTGCAAGGCAACAAAATGTGGATGGAGCATCCTCAACCAAAGCAACAGCCTGAGAAGAAAACATGAGAGACCATATCCTCTTTGGGGAGAGCACGACCACCAAGCAGAAAACCCAGAAAGGGAAAAATAAGAACAAATTTGCACTAGGGGGATCACACCCAACTCCAGAGAAAAACAAACCCACCGACTAGCGTGACCTTGAAGGAAAAGGAAAAGGGGAATCGCGTCTATAATAAATACAACCAGCGAAAAAACCTTAGCATTCGACGAAGGCCTAAAACAGACCGATCGAATCACCATATGCGGCAGGCACGAGGGCGATCCAGAGGGAGAGGAGGACAGGAGAGAAAAAATTTGGTGCGGCATGCAGCTAAGGTAAACCCTAGCCGCGGTCGCATACCCAATCATTTCAACACGTATCTAGAGTTATTATTAAAGTTTCCCCATGTGTTTTCACAATTTATCATATTGTTCACGCGATTTTTGATGATTATCTTGAACAAATATCTAAACGTTTTAATTTTTAACTTCTTACTACTACTATCATCTGTATCCACAACCTGATTATTGGAAAATTCACAATTTTACAGTGCTCAAACGAGCTTAGATTCATTTTAAATCCAAATCTATTAAGCACTTAGAGGGATGAAATTTCTTAAGGTGAAAAAATTGTTATTGTCATTTAATATGAAATTAATATTTTAGATGTTTTCATATACATATGTAAGTACCAAGTATATATATGTGTAATATGTAAGGATGTCTTTAATGAAACTACATTATTTTTATTATTGTTATTTATTTTTATTTTTTTCTTAATATAATGTTATCTAACATAATGTTAATGTGACAACATCTCCCCATACTGGGTTGTAGAGCACCTTGCTACTCTTGTTACAATAATATTTTTGAATGCATAAATCAATTCAATGCCCTTAAAAACCCCAGGACACCTTCAATATGTATGTTGAACCATTGAAATCCGTCATTCCAACTATTTTTCTAACGTTAAACATTGTACTTTTTTCGGCGACTATCACCAATCCAACAATGTGATTATTCGCAAGATAGCAATAAAGTTAAGGCATGTATACGGACTGGAAGTCTACCCCCTTAGGGATCTCCAAATGGTTATTTTAGGTGGCTTGGTTTTATGTCATGCTTTTCCTTAAATAACGGTGACGAGTAAACTTGTTTTCATGGATCTTAACTTATGATAGGTTTTGCCACCTTCGAAAAAAACAAAACAAAACAAACTTCATCTTAACTTGGAATCTTTAAATACTGAGAAATTTACATTTCAATTATTTTCCAAACTCTCTTCATATTGGGATCTAAATTAGTAACAATTAAAAATACCATAAAAAATTTAAGAGTTAGCAATTTGGAACCGCTTTGTCCAAAAGTTCTATCTTTTGGCCTTTTTCCCTAATCCCACGATATAAATATAGGTGGAATCTCATTTTTATGTATTTTAAATTGCATTTTTAAATACATAAATGGATTCAAAATTATGAAAAATCTTAAGGTACTTGGATTATATTCAACCACTTAAATATGCAGTTTCAATAATTTCTAATCAAATTTAAGACAAAATTGACTTAAAAATATATAAATAATAATAATAATAATAATAATAAAATATACCTTTTAAAAAATGTGATTTGGAAGAGTTCCATTTTTAGAGTACTATTTAGGGACTCCTAAATTAAGAAAGCTTGATTGGTACGCGAGAAGGACCACTATGCTACATCGTATGTTCCTTTTTGAGAAGGCGTCATAAAGGTCTATGTTTACCCAAATTCCAAAATATTTGAATTCGTAGAAGAATAGTTGAAAGGTGCCACATAAACCAAACTTGGGAAGCCAATACACAAATCCTTATCCTCCCCTACACTCTCTCCAGGTAATAATGAACAATTTTCTATCATCATTGATGCATGCTTTTATGTTAATTGAGTTAAAGATGCAGCTTGCAGTGCTTCGTCCTATTGATTCCTAGGACCTCAATTTTCCTTTTGATGATTTTGAGGTAAATTGCTTTTGATTTCTTCAGTTGAAAAATGTTTTGTAACCAGATAAAAACAAGCATTGCATTAGACACAATCCTTTGATTTTCTTGTCTGATCACCATCTATTTATTGAGCTGAGTCACAATCCTTCCTGAACTCTGAAACCAATATTATATCGTTATATGGTTTTGTTTTTTGATCGACTGACTTTTCCCATTAATATAGTTGGCTTTGCGCGTAAATATTTATATCAAATATGTAAGTTGTACGAAATCAGAATCAATGGTGGCCTCTTCATGCATTCTTATCTGAGAAATTACGGTATCTCAAAATGGGTTCTCCAATGGAAAATTACTATCCTTCCCTTGTCCTTGAATTCTTGTATGCTATAAATTAAAAAGTGTGCCTTGTGTGAAATTTTCTCGTTTGCAAGCAGCCTGCTTGTGGGTTTGTTTCTGAGTGTTCATTTTTTTTTTCTATTGTTGAAGTTTCTCTCTGTGCATAACCGACTACAATTTAAGGAGAGTTATTTCTGTTCTTTTTCCGTGATTTTGATTTCAACAAGGAATTGAAGTCCTTGAACCTGGTTCTTTCTCTGTTTTGGAATCTCCACTTTCAATTAAATATATGTTTCTTACAACTTTCCTGGGTTTTTTTAATGTGTTAAAAAAACGTTTTGTATTGTTTAAGTGCTCTTTGGTCATAACCGATTGCAATTTAAGGAGAGTTCCTTATGTGATTTTTCCATGCTTTTGATTTCACCATGAAATTGAAATCCTTGAACCTGGTTCTTTCTCTGTTTTGGAGTCTCCACTTTCAATTAAATGTTTGTTTCTTACAACTTTTTTGTATTTCAAATATAACATACGATTCTCTTTCTCTAGTTATTTTGTAGTCTACAGTTTGAAAACTGAACTGCTTGGCTCGTTTGTGATGCAGGTCTAGGTTGAAGCGTGCCACATGAATTCAAGTTGCACTGTTGCATATGGTATTTCCTGTAACAGGGGAAATAGGGGCAAGTTCTATTTTTAGATATTAACATGCCTTTTCCCACGAATTCCTGAAATTGTGTTGTTGTATGTTAGTGCCCATTTTCTCAAGTTTATTCTTAGAGTGCCTTCTTTTATGGTCTATATGTAGAAATGGTTTCTGCAGGGGTGTCTGGTGATCTCGGAGTTCACAAGTGAAAATCTTTGATTTTAAGACTTCCATTGGATTCTAAATCCAATGGACAACTGGGATATGAGGAGATTGAATTTTCAGATGTATTTGGTCATGATGTGGATTCAACAAAGAATTTCCAAGGAATTCCTTGCCTTAAGGATCCTCAAACCATAAATAGTCAGTCTCACTCATTAGTTGTCCCAGTCACGTTTCTCAGCTTTCTCTCTTCAAATATTGCAGTAATTTTAGTGTTTGTGTATGGAATTAGATCAGTTGACATATTGTCTGAGTTTATTGGGTTAATGTGATGTGTATCTGTTGCAGAAGGCTTGCTTAATGTGATGTGTAGTTGTTGTAGAAGGATCTAATAAAGTGGCTAGGAAGTGGAACAAGTGGGAGTGACAAAATCAAAGGAAACAAGTGGTTCAAATCAATTAGCTGGAAGAAACTGGAAGCTAGGCAGATACAACCCGCGTTTAAGCCTGATGTTAATGGGAATTGTTGCACCGCTAATTTTGATGGATTCTGGACAACCATGCCTCTTGATGATAAATTAACTTCCTTCAACTCCAAAATATTACCATGATCAACATCATTTCACAAAGTACTCGTATATCCAACTCGATCACACGTTTATACAAGGATTCTGGATCCAACATTAAAAAAACTAAAATAGTTGGAGATTAATTTATAGTGTATCTGCCATTTTCATTGTGTTGGAAAATGATTGTCTCATGTTGTAGAAATCTGATAAATTTACCATTCATTCATTATAATTGGGAGTAAATTCCATTCATTCTTATCGGGATGAAATAGTTAGCTTGATTATGTTGGGAAGAAAAAGCACAAACCGAACAAGATTAAACTGCATAAAGATACAGTAATCACACACAAAGAACACAACGAATTTACTTGGTAAAACTCTTTAAAAGGGAAACATCCATGGAGCAATGATAATCAATATTCTTATTGTTCAAGGGAGAATTACAACAACCAAACTCAGACTTACAACCATTCCTAACACTCCTCCCACACGCTGCATCTACGGGCTTACATAGATACATCATCTTCCAACAGTGACATAAATTTAATGTGCACCTAATCAATTCTATTTTTAGTTGATTTGATCAATTGATGCAAGAACAATAGGAGACATGAAATTCGCCCATATCCTATCTGTGGGAAATTGGTTGGCATGTTCCAACAATCTCCACCTTGACAACAATTTACTTTAATATCGTGCCCAAATTTATTCATCACCTTTCGTGCAAGCCAAGAGAAGCCAGGCACCATCGTAGCTTCTCTAACAATATTGGTTTTGTGAACATATCTACACAATTTTCTTATGTATGGACCTTTTCCATATCCACTCCACCTTCATCAATAACTTGTCTTACAAAATGGTATTTAATAAGAATATGTTTTGTCTTACTCTGATACATTGGATTTTTATCCAAATAAATAGCATTTTGACTATCACAAAATAGATTGACCTTGTCCTGGCATCCTTCCAAACTCACCCAACAAACCTTTTAACAAAATTGTCTCCTTGCAAGCATGTGAAGCAACTATGTATTATGTCTCTGTAGTAGATAAAAAAATAATGTTTTGAAGCTTCGACATCCAACTAACAGGTCATCTTGCAAGATTAAAGACATAATCTGAAGTGGATCTTCTTTTTTCCATGTCACCTGCAAAATCTGAACCGATATAGCCACATACTAAATCACTGCAACCATTATAGGTGATACAATAATTACTTGTGCCCCTAATATACTGAAGCACACATTTCACTGTTTCCCAATGCTCTCTACACGGATTTTCCATGTATCTACTCACAACACTAATTGCATGTGAAATATCTGGCCTAGTACTTACCATCACATACATTAAACTTCCTACTGCATTAACATACGGTACACAAGACATTTACTCATTTTCTTCATCATTACTAGGACATAAACTAGATGAAATCTTGAAATGGGAAGCCAAAGGGATTTTTACTAGTTTCACATTATTCATACCAAACCTCATAAGTATTTTCTCCACATAATTCTATTTTGATAACCACAACTTACCATTTTTCCTGTCTCTGTGTATCTCCATGCCCAATATTTGTTTTTCTACTCCTAAATTCTTCATATCAAAAGCCCTATCCAATTGATCCTTTAACCTGTTGATTTTAGCCATGCCTCTTCTTGCTACAAACATATCATCAACATATAACACCAAAATAATGAATATGCCATTTTCCAACTTTTTAAAGTAAACACAATGATCATACTCACTTCTTGTAAAATTTTGGCTCACCATGAAGGAATCAAACTTCTTGTACCATTTCCCGGGAGACTACCTCAGGCCATACAATAAATTCTTGAGTTTGCAAACAAACCTTTTATTTTGATCCTGAAAAAACCCTTATGGTTATTCCATATATATTTCCTCATCCAAATCTACATGTAAAAACATTGTTTTAACATCTAGTTTCTCTAACTCAAGATTTGTAATGTCCCTGATCCAAAACCCCTTGTAATTGTACATATGGGCTTGTGAGATGACTGGTATCAAGTGTAAATGTAATGAACATTACGCTGGTGAGACAAATAAACCTATTTTTTGGGTGTTGCATGCATCAGGGTAGTGCATAGAAAAGTGTTAACAAGGACAAGGTGTGCACAGTCTATGTGTTGCGCGCACCTGGGTAGGTGTGCACATTGCACTGTGCCGCATGCACTTGGGATAGTGCACGGGAATGAATGTGTATGTTTTGAGGAAAGGAAGTCTGTATGATTATGAAGCCTGTGAGCCTGAGCCCTGATGGGCCAGTGCACCTATCCATGTAAATACAATCATGAATATTAATATAATATTGCATCGTTGCTTGTTGAATGACTTAGATAGGAAAAATATGGGGGGCCTACTCCACTGGAAAAAGGGAAAAATGGGCAAGTCGTAAGTCGTAGGGAATATTTTATAATATTTCTGGGAAAAGTGTAATGTCATATATATTATTATTGTATCCTAAATTTCCAAGGATAGGGAACGAGTCACCAAGTGGCTTAAAGGTGCTTTTGGAGGTGACAAGTGTCAAGCATAAGGCATGCTATATATTGTTGGCCTTAGTGTATTTTGGGGGTATTATGATTATTATGGATTTTGCAAGCTCTAGTGAGCAAAGAAGGGGTCAAAATGTATAGAAAATATAATTATTATCTTATATTCCAAAGAAGCTTGTAGGGAGTTGTGGGGTTGTATCTATAGTTTCATTGTCGAAGAGTCGAGTTGGAATACTGTGAGTAGTCTCTATTGGCTAGAGATTGGTTGTTGGGGAGTGGTTTCTAGACCCGTGAGAATAATCTCCAAGTGAGAGTATTGTTGCGAATTGTTGTTGGGAGACTTCATGTCTGGCTTGTTGTTGGTAACCCTGGGAAGGGAAGTGGGACAACTGAGGGATTGGTGAGCAGAAAAGGGGCACACTTCCTTCGGTGTGACAGGTGCATGGAGAATGAGGGACTGTAGACAATTTGCAATAGTGGATACCAAGGACAGAGAAATTCTGTTGAATTTCATACCATAACTTGATCCAGGTGGATATTGGTGGCCACCCACCTGTTCCAAATTCCAACTGGCTCATCTTGACAATTTTCAATTCAACACGTTTCTCTGCAATTGGGACATTTCTTTGTAATTGTGGGTTCTTCACTTATAGGGTTGTCATGAATCCCTACACAACATCCAAGTATATATTGGTGGTCACCCACCTATTCCAACTAACTTATTTTGGAAGTTTTCATGTCAGTACATCTTTTTGTACTCCCAAGGTCCTTTTGGTGCTCTAAACAGTGTTTTCTTGACTTTCCACATTCAAACTATTGACAAATTCGAAATTTGATAGAATAATGTGTATTTCTCAAAAATACCTTTCCAACGGGCTATCACACGCCTAAAATGGAGATCGTATGCAAAAGTTACGACCCCAGGAAGTTGATGTACTAACTTACCCCAATGGGGCTCACATGAGTTTTGGCACTTCATCTCCTAGGGTTAGGTTTTTGTATGTCTAGGGTTTTGACATTGATGTTTAGTATAAAAGGACTTCAGAGCCTCATTGTAATCATCTTCTGGCGAATGAAAGTAGTCGTCACATCTCTTCTCATAGACAAATTTGTCAACATTCTAGTGAGTCTCGCACTCTATATTTTTACAGTCTCTGTAGATTTATTTCATTAATAGAAAACATGTATTGTTGTATTTCTTTGTTTCTGTAAATATTATGTGTATTTCATTGTAATATCTTTGCTTTCATTTCGTTCTGAAAATAATATAGATCAATGGTATCAGAGAAGATGTTCTTGATCATTTTCAGTGCATGTCCCTGATGAGGTTTGAGCATAGCAAGTTTGGTCTCGAGCTTGTCTCTCTTAAGGAAACTCTCTCTCGCATGCCCAAGAAACCCTCTATGGTGGCAGAAAATAAAAATGGCAGAGCATAAGATTCTATTAACATGTTGTTTGAGAAAGCTCTCATGCGACAGAGGGACAAAATGATAGAAAATTTTTCCCACATCCTTCAACGCCTGTCGATAGCAACAGACACATAATCATCAAGTGGCTACTTTGGAGGAACTGCTCCCTTCAAGGCACATATTAATTTTGATATTCATGTATTTGAAGGTCATATAGATGTGGATGCCTTAGAAAAATGGTTGAATCTACTAGAAGGTTATTTATTTGTTCACAATTKTTTTGGCAGGGGAAATATCACCTTCTCAGTCCTCAAGGCTCTCCCCCATGTCAAACATTGGTGGAAAACTTACTGGGAGAATATTTCCACAGAGGAATATGGAATATATGGGGCCAAGCCCACTTGATATTTTTTTGTGGATGTGGTCAAGGAACAATACTACCCTCTTGATAACTATGAATAACAATACATGAGATGGACCACACTGTGGCAAGAGAAGAGCCAAAATGTGTCGGAGTTCACAAATACTTTCCATACCTTGCGCACTAAGTTGGGTATCAAATACTCTGAGCGACATCTCGTTCTTAAATACCACGGGGCTTTTCATAGGAACATCCAAACCGAAATGGATTTCCTAAACATCTCATCATTGGGAGTTGCCTATCAATATTTTGTCAAAATCGAGCAGAAATTTAGGCACCATAACAAATGGGAGTTCGGGTTTGCAAATCTGCAACAACCAAAGCATGGTAAAGATGAACCTAACCAATAGATTCTCGACAACTAGTCCAAGACACAGGAAAATAAGGGTAAAGGAAAGATGAAGAATGAAATTGGGAAGTGATGCGACTTCCACAAAATCCCCTGACACAAAACTGATGAATGTCGCTCGAAGCAGTCATTGGTGATCGGGGTCAAAGACAATGATCCAAACCCTGATTCAGAATCTGATCCATAAAATATTGAAAATGGACAGATCATCGATGCAGACCCTACTGCTACTGCCACAACCACAACAATTCAACTAGAAGAACCAGTAGATCCTAAAGAGGGGGAGCACCTCTTCCATTCACATATATGGGTGAAAGGGACCCTGTTGCATTTCATTGTTGATAGCGATAGCCACAAGAACCTTATCTCAACTGAGGTCATTAAATAGTTGGGTGTGTCGACAACACCACACCCACAACCATACAATATCGAGTCGCTTCACTAGGGATGATATCTCTGTGTCACCCAGCAGTGTCGCATGTCCTATGGAATCCAACCCTTCAAGGATGAGGTAGTGTGTGATATTTCCCATCTTGATGTCTGTGATTTTGTTTTGGGCCAACCATGTATGTGGAAATGTCATGTTGTTTATGAGTCTCGGCCCCGTAGTGTCATTATTACTCTGGGAGGTCAGATATATAGGATACCAGAGGTAGTTCTAACTATTGTTCCACCAAAACAGTGTCGCAAGGTAATCTCTCATATTGAAAAATTCATCCTCTTCACAGTCTGTTCAAAGGATGCACAAAATTCCACTACAACCATTACAGCCTCAACACCTTCTATCTAGCAGAATCAGATTGCATAAGAGAAAGAAAATATTGTTTCTTCGCCTACAATGGTGGCTACACAATGCCCCATCAAGCCCAGAGACAACAGGTTGGTGGAACAGATTCAAACCCTCCAAAAACAGGTTCATGACTGCCTTCCACAGACCAAGCATTGCAACTTCTCCAACAAAGCATGCAACTCACCAAGATTCAAATTCAGAAAATGATTCCCCCTCTTCCCTAGGCACTTAAAGCAACGGATACCATTGTTTCCTAAGGGGGGAGGATTCATCCAGGTGGATATTGGTGGTCACCCACCTGTTCCAAATTCCAACTGGCTCATGTTGACAGTTTTCAAATCATCATGTTTATTTGTAATGGGGACATTTATTTGTAATTGTGGGTTCTTCACTTACGGATCTGTCCTGAAGCCCTACACAACATCCAGGTGGATATTGGTGGCTGCCCACCTATTCCAATTGGCTTACTTTGGAATTTTTCAAGTCATTACATATTTTTGTACTTCTATGACCGTTTTGGGGCTCTAAAAAAATATTTATTATATTTACACATTTAAACTATTGACAGAGTCGGATTTTAATGGTGTAACGTGTAGTTCTCTAAAATACCTTTCCAACGGGCTATCACACAACTAAAACAGAGATCGTATGCAAAATTTACAACCTAGGGAAGTTGATGTACTTACTTACCCCAACGGGGCCCACATGAATTTTGGTGCTTCATCTCCTAGGGTTAGGTTTTTGAATGTCTAGGGTTTTGGATTTCATTTTTGTTATAAAAAGGTATTCAAAGCCTCATTGTAATCATCTTCTAGTGAATGAGCATAGCCATCACATCTCTTCTCAAAGATAAAGCTGCCACCATTCTAGCGAGTCTTGCACTCTGTATTTTTACAGTCTTTGTACATTTCATTCATTAATTGAAATCATGTGTTGTTGTATTTCTTTGTTTTTGGCAATATTTATATGTATTTCATTGCAATATATTTTCTTTCATTTCGTTTCGAAAATAATCTGGATCATAACTTGTCGCTAGGACCATGTTTTCCTTGGTGGAGTTGAGCCCCTTCTCGAGGTTGACATGTTGTTAAAAGCTTATGAACAAAAGTGTCTGTGGTTGGGATGAACGTCCGAGTAAAGGTCGTAGTTGGTGATTTTCATAAAAGATAAGTGTTCTTTTTGTGCTTGTCTTGTTTATTGTATGCTTGTTTATCTAAGTTTGACATGGGTTAAATTCTTGTATGTCATTGCATATAAGTATTTGTTGTTATCATGTTTAATGATGCTTGCACCTATAAGTATGATTCCTATAGCCTTTATTTGTATATATGCATGGATATAACCAATATGTTTAGTTTAGCCTGCTATGTTAACCTGGTGATGTTGGTTATGAGCCGATAAGAAGAGGATTGAGTGTCTGAGCGTGTAAGGTGGTAACCCGTGTATACTAAGAAGTTGGAATTTGTTAGGCATGTTACATTCTGGTATCAGAGCTCAATCAAAGTGTTTTATGGAGTAGAATGGCCCAACCTAGTGGTTGGGTATGTTACAGATTGGTATCAGAGAAATTGGTTCAACATTGGAATTGCATGGGCCAGATATTAGCATGAATATATGTGTACGCTAAGAATTGGTACCTCACAGTATAGATATTAGTTGTGTGGAAGATCAATGGTGTGCGGTAAAGAGTGGTGATGCGCACAAAGACAACGATGTGCGTGTGTGTGCACTAGAGTTTTGGATGTTAAATCGTCCAAGAAATCCAGGAGAGAGGATTCTGACAAGATGGTGCAAAGTTTTCATTTAGTTTTTTCATGAAACCATCCAACAAAACTCAATTGCTTGCACATTTTGCAGAACTTTTAGTGAATAGAGCAGGACAAAGTCAATGCAGAAGGTTAAGAGCATGGAAAATGTGCAGAGGATTTATAGTCTTGATGATGAATTTGGGGATATGTATATCGGTTTGGGTGTCGATGGTACATAATCCAAGGAAGAGCACATGAACTTAATTGAAATTGTAAAAGTATTGCAGAAAGATATCCAGAGTTATAAGGCAGATAATGAAAGGCTTATGAGGGCCAAGGCACAACAATATGACTTCAATGTCAAATTGATGCAGATCCTGGACCAAATAGAAAAGAAGATGGATAAGGAGACAAAGATGAGTATATCAAGAAGTCACATGTCTCATTATGAGAAAATGAGAGAAGAAAGAAGTCAGTAGCTCAAGTCCATCTCCTGTGAGAAATCATAAGAGAAGCACTGGGGTGGACGAGCTACAAGGGGAAATGAATAAAATCAAGCCTCCTACCTTTGATGTTGAGCACAATAAGGACAGATATGTAGAGACATGGTTGTTGGGTATCAGGAAATACTTCCAACTGCATAACTATTTTGCACAGAAAGAAGGGAGAATTGTTATCTATCAATTTAAAGGAAAAGCATCAATGTGGTGGGATCAGTATGTACAAGTGGAGCACATTGATTAGAAGAAAGTGACTTGGAGGGAGTTCAATAGGTATTTCCAAAATAAATACTTAACCAAGCGTTACTATAACAAGAAAATGAAGTTGTTCTTCAAACTCAAGCTTTGGAATATGACAATTGATGAGTACGAAAGAATATTTTTGGAATTGTTGAACTATGTGCCTTTTATCAAGGATGAACAAGTGAATATTCAGAGATATTTGAGTGGTTTCCCCTCATTTATCAGTGATAAGATACAATATGATGACCCTAAAACGTTGGAAGATACCATAAGACACACTAAGTGTCTTTATGAGTAGCAAAGGGGAAGGTCGGCTTTCTAAAAGGATTGGAAAGATAAGATGAAAAGTAAAGGTGGAACGGAGAAAGAAGGGATCTAAGCCACTGCTTTTCAGAAATACTACGCAAGGAAAGATGACTCTCCAGGAGCCCAAAATGTCAGAGACAGTGGGACAAAACTCATGGCAACAACCTATACAATGTTTGGGTTGTGGAGGAAATCACATGCGTGGAGATTGTCCTCAAAGAGGTGATAAAGAGAGGACTGCGCACAATGTACAAGAAGCTACAATAGTTGAGGATATGGGAAGAAATGTGCCAAGGATTTATGTAGCACTGGATAAAAAGAAGGTTGATTTTCAGTTGCACATGATCAAGGTGGAAGGTAAAATTAACGACCAACCTATTGCTATTTTAATAGACTCAAGAGCTAGTCATAGTTATCTAGATCCTAAGATGGTGGAAATATTCCATTTGTCGAGAAGAAATCTTTGAAAATATTGGCTGGTGCAACTAGCTACAGGAGAAAAAAGGAAGATTAGTGAGGTGGTAAAGGCATGTCCAATAGAGATGAATGGACTATGCACAAAGGTTGATTTGAATATTATACCTTTAGGTTCATACGATTTTCTCATTGGTATGGATTGGTTGGATGAGCATCATGTTGTCCTGGATTGTTATAATAAGGCATTTACTTTCCTGGATGAGCAAGGAAATTTGAGATCATTTTAAGGAATTCCAAGAGATGTAACTATCAAAGAAGTTTTGGCTTCACAGTTGAAGAAAAGTTACAGAAAAGGGTGTCAAGTATTTGCAGTGCACATGGAATAGGCACCTAAGGAAAAAGTGTCGAGTGTGGAAGATTGTGCGGTATTGAAATAGTTTGAGGATGTCTTTAAATAAAAATTGGGATTGCCTCCGAAAATAGATATTGACTTCTCTATTAATCTGATGTTGAGAGCAACACCTGTATCCAAGACTCCTTACAGGATGAGTATGCCAAAACTGAAGGAGTTGCAGATGCAACTTGAAGAACTTATGAAGAAGGGGTATATACACCCAAGTGTGTCACCTTGGGGTGCACCAATTTTTTTCATGAAGAAGAAGGATGGTACATTGATACTTTGTGTTGACTTCAAGAAGTTGAACAATGTAACAGTGAAGAACAAGTATCATTTTCCAAGGATAGATTATTTGTTTGATCATCTAAGGGGCACAAGGATATTTTCTAAGATAGATCTTAGATCTGGCTATCACCGGGTAAGAATAAAAGACGAATACATGAGTAAGACTACCTTCAAAACAAGTTATGGTCATTACGAATTTACAATGGTGCATTTTGGGTTATTGAATGCACCAATTGTCTTCATGTGTTTAATTAATGGATTTTTCAGAAGTTACTTGGATAAGTTTGTCATTGTATTTTTGGATGACATTCTTATTTACTCAAAGTCCGAGGAAGATCACAAGCATCACTTGAGGATGGTGTTGCAGGTGTTGAGGGAGCATCAACTTTATGCAAAGATGAGAAAGTGTTCATTTTATCAACGACGTATTCATTATTTGGGTCATATTATTTCCGAAGAAGGAATTGTTGTGGACCCAGCGAAGATAAAATCCATTGAGGAATGGCCAACACAAAGAAATGTCGTAGAAGTGAGATCCTTTATGGGACTGACATGATACTACAAAAGTTTTATACAGGGATTCTCATAGATTGGGAATTTGATT
Organism: Picea sitchensis; assembly: GCA_010110895.2. Lineage (NCBI taxonomy): Eukaryota > Viridiplantae > Streptophyta > Pinopsida > Pinales > Pinaceae > Picea > Picea sitchensis. Next base: position 17,062 of record SNQJ01S0000670.1, on the reverse strand, counting down.
ACATCCCTACAGAAGAAAGGTACACAATTTGATTGGACTCCATATTGCACAAGGAGTTTTCAGCACTTGAAGAATTTATTAACAAGTGTGTAGATTTTGTGAATTGTTGATCCAGATGCATACTTCATTTTGTGCACAGATGCATGCAAGGAAGGACTCGGTGGGGTCTTGATTCAGAATGGACATGTGGTGTGCTTCAAGTCAAGGAATTTGAAAGAGCATGAAAGGATCTATGCTACGCATGATTTAGAGTTGGAAACCATAGTGCATGCTTTGAATATGTGGTGGCATTATCTCATGGGAAAGAGATTTGAGTTGAGAGTAGACCATTTTGGTTTGAAGTATTTGTTTGGAAAACCAAGTCTGAATGTCAGACAAAGAAAATGGTTAGATTTCCTTAGTGAGTATGACTTTGACATAAGGCATATCAGAGGAAAAGAGAACAAAGTTTTTGACGCACTCAACAAGAGGGTGCATGAAATGTATACTTCAACCGCTAGCATGTACCAGATAGATATGTGTGACATAATTGTGGAAGTTTCGAAATCAAATATGCACTATATGGATATAAGTGTGACTTTACAGTAAGGTAATTCACAACCAAAGTTTGAAGGTTATGAGTTTAGAGAGGATTGAATCCTCGTGTATAGACGCGGTGTCTATGTGCCAAATGATCAAGAGTTAAAGAGACTAATTTTTCCATAGATGCATAATGTTCCTTATGCTGGAAATCTAGGTTACCATAAGACCATTGTTGCGATCAAGAAACAATTCTTTTGGCCAGGTATGAAAAAGGAAGTTGCAAATTTTATTGTGATATGTCTCGAATGTTAGAAGGTCAAGGCTGAGCACAAACATCCAACTATTTTGTTGTATCCTTTTCCCATTTATGAGTGCAAGTGGGAAGTTGTGACTATGGATTTCATAACAAAGTTTCCTAGGGCTATCAAGAAACATGATTCTATTATGGTGGTGGTGGACAAGCTTACTAAAGCTTCCCATGTTATTCTACTGAAGTCAACGCACAAGGAAATCGACGTTGTTGAGATATACATTCTTGAAGTTTCCAAGTTAAATGATGTTCCTAATACAATTGTATTTGACGAAGATTCCAAGTTCACCTCGAACGTTTGGAAAGGATTATTCAAGGTATTTGGAACAAGTCAAAACTTCAACACAACATATCACCCTGAGACGAATGGTCATACTGAGAGCGTAAATCGAGTGATTGAAGACATGTTGAGGATGTATGTGATGGAAAATCCATCCAAGTGGGAAGACTACCTTAATTTGGTATCATGCATCCTTAAAGATGATCTCGTTTGAATCACTTTATGGTAGGAAGTGAAACACGCCTGTACGTTGGGATAACCCAGTAGATCGTGCAATAGTTGAGCCATAGTTGCTCCAAGAAATGGAGGAGAATATGGTAAAGATAAGGTAGAACTTAAAGGTTTCCCAAGATAGGAAGAAAATTTGTGCAGATAAAGGAAGAAACCACATGGAATTTGAAATGGATGATCAAATGTTTCTGAAATTGAAGTCCAGGCGTAGATCCCTAAATTTTGGAAAGTGTTCTAAATTAGCAGTGTGCTATTGTGGGCCATTTGAAATCCTTGAAAGGATTGGTCCTTTCACTTATATTCTTTCATTTTTTATGTCCTTGTGCATTCATAATGGTATCCATGTGTCATTTATTAATAAATATGTACATGATGTGGATCATGTCATTAGTTGGAATGTGATTCAGGTGGAGCCAGAAGGTGGATTTCAAGTGCGTTTGGTTTGCATATTGGATTTGCAATTCAAGCAACTATGGAATCGATTCATGGAGCTGGTAAAGGTCCAATGTGTTAATATTATGGTAGCTGCAGGAGGTATTTACCCCCATGTGTGAACTTGACAAGAATAGACGACTCCGGGAAGCAAGAGAAACCCTAATGAGTTGGCTAATAACCCTAGAAGCCTTGTCGGCTCAAGAAGATAATTTATATTAGGCTATTAGCCTCCAAGAGAAGAAGTAGGCCAGAAATTATAATAATATACTGAACAGACACTTATCCAGAAGGAGAAGTCAGCCCCAACAAAACTGGCAGATCTATTATAAATACAGGGCGCCAGTTCGCATTTGCAACATCTCAAAATTGTAGTTCTGTAGTTTGATGCACACTGCAATTGCAGTCTTGTGTGCAGGTTTGGAGGAAGAGCTGGTGCAGCTGTAGCAACAACAAGATCTCAGTTTTGGCTTGAATATCTCTTGGCTAGGGTTTGGAACATCTGATCAGTCTTTTTGTGATGCGTTATCCTTGGGGATTGATGCGCTACTCTTTGTTTGGCTATCTAACCTATGGTTTGCTTCTAGAGGAATTCTCAGTCAAGGTTAAGGTGCTCAGAGGGAGGCTTCGGCCTATGGTTGGGTGACGAAGGTATCGTCAATGGTAAAATGAGCACACCATATTCTATATTCTAACAAGTTATGGTCCCACACCCCTTCAGTCAGCCTAAACCGCTGGAAGGAAACATAGCCGCTAGACATTGAGCTCGTTGAGGAACTGCCGCTAGGGTTATTAGCAGGAGCAGTTTCCAAAAGCACTACATCTAGGGTTACTAGCAGAAGCAGTTGTAGAAAACCTAAACCTCTTGTTGAGGCACCTTAAGTGAGGGGATTGAACTAATCTCTGGATTGATTAGTGCACCCTAGCCCAACACATCTCTTGGTACTCTCAGAAGGCCAAGACGTGAAGTTTGGATTTCTGGTCAAATCTAGGGTTTGACCAAGTCAAGCAAGCCATGATGAACTCTATGAA
>SNQJ01S0000669.1:518858-566278 GCA_010110895.2 Picea sitchensis | reverse complement strand
AGAAATTTTAGATGGAAGATTACTCTACAGTTAGCACACCTATGGTGGTTGGTTGCAAGATGAGAAAATATGATATCTCACCTGATGTTGATCAAAGGACATATCGTTAAATGATAGACAGTCTTCTGTACATCATAGCATCTCGTCCTGATATAATGCAAGTTGTTCAAATGGTAGGTCGTTTTCAGTCTGCTCCTAAACAAAGTCACTTGGTAGCTGTCAAAAGAATATTCAAATACCTTAAGGGAACAATGACATATGTACTGTGGTACCCTAGAAATCAGAATTTCCAGTTCATTGCCTATTCATATGCAGACTGGGCTAACTGTGTTGATGAGAGAAAGAGCACCAGTGGAGGNTAACTGGCTATTCAGATGCAGACTGGGCTAACTATGTTGATGAGAGAAAAAGAACCAGTGGAGGAGCATTTTTTCTGGGTGAATCATTAGTTGCGTGGCTTAGTAAAAAGAAAGGATCCATTTCATTATCCACTACAGAGGCAGAATACATTGCTGCTGCTACCTGCTGCACACAAATCTTATGGATGATACAAACTCTTGCAGATTTGAAGGTATCATACACTGAGCCTATTCCAATTCATTGTGATAACACCAGTGCCATAAGTGTCTCCAAGAATCCTATTCTTCATTCCAAGACTAAGCATATTCCAATAAAGTATCATTTTCTGAGAGAACAAGTTACAAATAGAATTGTTCAATTGAATTATATACCCTCTACAGAATAGATTGCTGATATTTTTACTAAACCGTTAGCAGTGACCCCTTTTGGATATCTTCATCAGAAGCTGGGGGTTATGATTTCTTGTCTCTAATATGTTCACCTGGTCAGGGGGAGTATTTATTGAATATCTGGTATATTTCCTATATGCTTATAAATGCCAGGGGGAGTATGTTTTGTAATCAAATCAGGGGTAGAATGTTTCTTCTTTGACATTGATGTCAAAGGGGGAGAAAGGATATGCTTTGGGAGCAGAGTGCTTCGGGAGCAAAGTTAGTGCAGAGTCGGGAGCAGGGAGCATATTCGAATGAGTAGAGTCGGTGTAGAGTCGAAAGTAGGGAGCTGAGTTGAATCCGAAGGCATTTGGGTGCTTGTGTTGCCATCAATGCCAAAGGGGGAGATTGTTGGCAAATATTGAACAAACAATGAATGCATGTATATTGAACAAACAACGAATGCATGTTGATGGTTGTTGTCATTGATGGGAAGTTTGAAGACAACGAATGGTTGTTGTCATTGATGGGTTTGTATCAGACAGATTGCAACAAGATCACGATTCAATCATAGCCATTGAATCCAAAATGAATTTGGACCATAGTTTACAGTCCTTGTCAGAGAATCGAGGATCGAGAGTTGGACATGTCAAATATTATTGACATCAGGAATCCCGATATCGCGATATGCGAAATCGTGATATAATCTGAGCCGTCAGATCAGGCTTTGATCTGGACTGTTGATTCTAGTCCATGTCAGAGAATTGGGGATCGCAACATGGAGTAGCAAGTAAACAAATGTAATGAGAACTCCAATATCGCGATATGTGAAATTGCGATGTAACCTGAGCCGTTAGATCAGGCTTTGATATGGACCGTTGATTCTAGTCCGTGTCGGATTTTCGGGGATCGCAACATGGAGTGGCAAGTAAACAAATGCAACGAGAACTCCGATATCGCGATATGCGAAATCACGATGTAATCTGAGCCGTTAGATCAGGCTTTGATCTAGACCGTTGATTCTAGTCTGTGTCAGAGAATCAGGGATCGCAACATGGAGTAGCAGGTAAACAAATGTAATGAGAACTCCGATATCGCGATATGCGAAATCGCGATGTAATCTGAGCCGTCAGATCAGGCTTTAATCTGGACCGTTAATTCTATTCAGTGTCAGAGTTTCGGGGATCGCAACATGGAGTGGCAAGTGAACAAATGCAATGAGACTTCCGAAATCGCAATACGCGATATTGCGATTCAATCGCAACCATTGAGACAAGATCTGACCTCGACCATTGATCTAATATCTTATCAGAGTTTTGAAAATCGCGATATGGAGAGGCAGAAGAAGCTATGCAACATATATTGCGAAATTGCGATGTAATAGTAACCGTCAGATCAAGAAATGATCTGGACTGTTGATTTGAATTCCTTATAGAATTTCGCAAATCGGGATTTGGAGGTGACAGGAACATTGAACATAAGGAATTACGAATTCGCGATATGCGAAATTGCGAAAGCTCCTTTCGCATAAAATTGTGGTCACAGCCCTTGGTCACGGGAAGAGGAGTTAGCCCAGATAAGCTCCATTTCGGAGTTTTGGAGATCGTGATGTGAAAGTGTTGAGAAACTTGGGCAAAGGAATGTCGAAATGCCAAAACCCGATTTAAAGGCAAAGAATGATAAAGATCATCCAACGGTGCGAATAAAGCTTGAATGTGATTGGAGGGTTACTGTTCTTCCACACACATTTAACTCCTCAGTTACAAATTTGCTAAACAAAAATGGACTCATGATTACGATTCAGTTAGCGTTTTAGTTGCTAGGACAGGTGTTCTTGTTTCGGCTAAGGGAAGGTGAAGTTGAACCATCGTGTTTGTGTGTATAAAAGAAGATGAAACAAACTATGTGGGGTTGGCCGTTCTGTAAGTGAAAGAGAATGAAATTGTAAGAACAGAGAAGAAGAGCATGCACAGGAGGAGATTGAGCATATGTGAAGTGTAAGATGAAATGCAGAGTAGAATAACAGAACGAGTTGAAGAAGAGCATAATGAGAGCACGAGTTGATGCAGAGCATACCTGCTGAACAGACAGAGAAAGAGAAGAGCAACAGAACAGTGTGCAGAAGACCAGATTTATAGAACAAAGGAAAGATTGGTAAGAACTGATTTATCTGTAAACGTGAATGTTTATTTAGTCATTTATATTCTAGGGATGTTGGGAGGTTCTCGGGAGGACTGTTGTCCTCAGAGGTTCAAGTGGAAGCTTGAACACAGGAAGTTGTAGCTTCCATATGGTTGCAGCTAGAGAAACAAGGGTGGCAGAGTGGTGCAAGGGAGAACAAGTGTTCTCTGTTATACAGGTTGGAGCCTGTGTAACTGGAAGTTGTTGCTTCTATCCAGCTGGTGCTAGAACATTCAGGAAGTTGGTGCTTCCATCCAGTTGGTGTTGGAACATTCAGGAAGTTGGTGTTGGAATATTCAGGGAGTTGGTGCTTCCTTCTAGTGGGTGCTAGAGAAACCAGAGAGTTGGTTCTCTCAAACAAGTTGCAGCTTGTAAAACAGAGGTTGCAGCCTCACATTGAGTTGGTGCTCAATTATAGATGATGTATAGAACTTAAAATACTACCTATCATTTCGAAGAAGAAGAGGTTTTTTCCCTTTATGGGTTTCCTCATGAAAAATTTGTCTCTGTGAATACTTTATGTGTGACTGTTGTTCTTTACCTTTACTATTCATATGCTGTATATTGTTGATGACCACATGAAGAAAGATTAATAATAGTTTAATATTGCTAAAATTGTTTAAGCTCATATACAACTGATTCACCCCCCCTCTCAGTTGTATTAATCATTCCAACAGTGCATGGTACAAGTTCTGAAATCATTAGGACCATCCATCGGAAGGGACGCATGGTGAGTGCTCATCATTTCACTGACTCACAACTTGAAGAAGTCAAAGAGCCATTCATGAGAATTCGTGAAACATGAACTCACGAAAAGATCACAACCATTGGCTATCCCGATATCATCAAAGTCTTCCATTTGGAGGGACGCATGGTGAGAGACCAACATTTCATTGAATCATAGGATTGAAAGGTCAAAGGTGGAAGCAGCGATAACTCATGATACATGAAATTCTTACGCTCTTGAGAGTTGGGCCCCGGGTCATGGTGAACGGTCAAATCGACAGAGGCCAAGGGAGGAGCTAGCATCTGTTAAGCTCCTTTCGGCATTAGGGAGTCGAGGAGTTAGGTTTGGCTCACATGCAAAGTCCTGATACATGAATTCGTGACAAGATATGGACCGTTAGATCTAGAGGAGCGCAAACCATAAGATTTGGGAGCCCCGAAATGTCGGCATCTCGGAAGTCGGGGATGTGAAGAAAGTTGTGACTGGGAGGTCACAAGTCGCGAAATTTGGGTTCACGAAAGGAGGATCTTGACCATTGATCGAGAGGAGGAGTATAGACTATTGATCTGCCGCGGAGCATATTGTGGGAAATCGGGTATCTGAAGATATGAGGTGAGGAGTCTTTGGACTTCGTGAAACACAAAATCCCGATACAAGAAGGAAAGAATCAGACCGTTGGATCGTGGGAGAGTGTGTACCATTGATCTGGCGTTGGGGTTTCAGAGATCAGGAGAAAGGAGGTGAGCCATATCGGAAATTCCTGATACACAAAATCCTGAGACACCTTTTGAATTGGCACTTGGTTTTTCCATCGTCATAGTTAGAGGGACCTAGCGAGAAGAGCTAGCTCTGAGAGAAAATATCGTCGATCGAAACATCGGGGATCATAAGTTCAGGAAGAAAGGAGTCATGAGAAACTCGCATGCAGAAATCCTAAAGTCACGAAATGTGACGCACTATTTTGGTTTAGCCAGTGGTCATGGGAATGGTCACATGGGTGGAAGGAGCTAACGCCTAACACTATGGGTTTTCGCAGCAGGGTGAAAGGGAAGGTCGTGGGTGCCCTTAAACCTGCATCAAGAAGTCGAAAGGTTCTGTGTTTAACTATAGAACAAGACCATCAAGGTCCCAAAGAATTGTTTGGCTTCAGAATCGGAGAACCTTGACCAGGAGGTCAGACTGGTTCCATGACCTTCCAAATTAGGAACCATGAATGGATTTTCTCTCCTTTAAGAAAATTGAACAATTTTATGCCCCATTGTGGGTGTGTTACAAAATGGTATCAGAGCATGGTTACAACACATGGTCTTCTTAGGCTCATGTACGAGTCGTGTAAGGAGATATTGCTATCTGCATTTACTCCTTGAGGAGAAGGACTGTAGATTGAACCTGTGATTTTGGGAATTCTTGTTGAATTTCAGCAGAAGAATTTCTTTAACCCTTTGTCAAAGTGATAACTACTCTTATTGAAGTAGGGATATGCTAATTAATGTTTATAATAAGACTTGACTGTGGATAGATGAAGGTGGCAGGGTTCTATTAAGGACAGTTGAAGCCTGAAGGATGGATGACCTGGTGTTTGTAACACTTCTTGTAAGCATGGGTAGTTGGAACTCCAGGCACTGATGATGGTGGAGTGTATGATGGTTAATACCTTTGTGGGCTTAAAGTAAATCTGATAGGATTAGGTAGGATCCTTGGCAGTTATAGTTACAGCACTATATTAAAATTGGAGTATATAACTCCTCTTGACCAAAGAAAAGTGAGATGGGTAATACCCTATGGATGTTGAGGCAAGGCGGTTTTCTTGCTAAGACGTTGTCACATAAAGAGGAAAGTGACCCTGGTTGGTTATAGCCATGAGAGAAGGCAATAGAAACATGAGGTATGACTATGAGATTAGTCCTATAAGTGACTGAAGTCTCAAACTAAAGGACACTAATGATGAAATTAAACTATCAAGTGAATGCATTAGGTAAAAAGGTGCAATAGATGCACCTATGTATACATGAATGTGTATACATGATCATAAGGATGCTTGGAAGATCCTTGGAAAAAGGATATAGAAGCCAGATATTTCCATGTGTGTGAATGACATGGAAGGGGTGCAAGCAATGAGATTGCATGATAAATGTTTGGTTAGGTTTGTGTGTGTTATGCTTGAGTGCATGGATTTAATGCATTATGAAGCTTATTGGTATAAATCCTGATTTAATACCAATTAGGTATGAATGATATTACATGTACAAGTGATGCACATGTATGATGTAAGAATATAGGTATACTAAAGGCACGGGGTGACTGCCTAAATGAGGGAAATATAAAGAAATAATCGCTCTTGTCCAGATCAAACAAATACTATGGATGCATGGTTGACCCCATTCTCAAGAGTCACAAAAGTTATGTTCCAAGTAATAGCTTGAGGGGAGTGTATTCCCTTTTCTCAGGGAATACTAATATGATTAGATAGAAGGGTAAATGAGCAAAGATGTCATGTTGTCATAATAAGAGGCAAATGATTATGCCTATGGGAATCACATGAGAAGGATTGTGAACAATCCCTAGTTGTCTAATCTTAAAAGTAAATATGTATGTGGGTTGTGAAATATACCTATGACAACTACATGCAGGCTTATGATTATGAATATGGTTAAATGCATCATGGATGTAAGTTAACGAAACCAAAATATGTAATTAGGTACATGAAAAATATGCATGCTTATATTCCTTAAGGAATGTTTGCTAAACAGATAAAAGATAACTCAAGGTTGAGTCTAGCACAGATAGTGATGGATATGCAATAAAGAAGTTGCATGCTAAAGGAGTTCCCTATGGAGGAACTGTGTGAAGATTCTGTCAGGAAAAAAAAGTCACAACCTTAATGACTGCTGAGAATTAAGAAGTAAGCCACAAGCTTCTATGAATACATATATATATATACCAGAATCTTGGATTACATTTTGAAAAACATCACGTAATGAGTAGAAGACTAATAAATGAATATTGACCATCGAGATGACCGAATGGTAATGTGCTGGATGGACAGGTTCATGATCCATTATGAACAAAAAAATTTCTATTAAAGCATGTTGTTGTATTCCAAAAAAGGGTTAGGGTGAGGCCTAACCAAGGTTTCTTAGAAAAAGGGTAGAAAGATCACAATAAAAAGTAGATTGCATAAGTAAAGGGGGAGAAAAGGAGGAACACTTCCTCACCCTAAGAACCCTAAATTATCTAATAGAGTTGTAGGATTAAAGGAGAAGTTGTGGAAACCAGTATAGTTGGTAAAAGGAAAGTAAACTCCATGAGTATGATTAAATGAATAAATGAGTACGTTTAATTGATTAGGCTTGGTTGAAGCCATGATTAAGAAAAGATAGTGGGTCATTAGAGATAACTCAATTGGTCTGAAAATTCCCAGACAGTGTAGGAAGAGTTGGAAGAAGGGGAGAGTCCTCAACTCTTCCTTTTTGAGTATTATGTTTTCTCTTGGATGAGAAAACTAATTTACTAATAAAAGTAAATGTTTTGACACCATAGTGATAAGGATTGTATTGCTGAAGATACAATCAAAATCTGTTTGTGTTGCACTTGTGGAAACATTTGAGGATAATGTGATGAGGTGCATGAAGATATGCTAGGACATTTTGAAGATGTTTTATGAATTTGAATGTCATGATACATGCATTTTGTTTAATATTACAACTAATGTAATGGTGAGTATTATGATGTATGCTATGTATAGAAAGGAATTGGAGCTATCAAGGAAGACAGTTGCCAATGATGGGCAACCTAAAGAAGAGGGTGACCATGGGAAGGATGTAGTCGAAAGATTGTTGACAATACTGTGAAAATCCCGCTAAAGCACTGATGATGGGGTAATATCAGAGGGAGTGCTAGTAGCCATAACCGATATAAAAATGTTCATGCCTATGTGGCAAAACATATGAAGGGATTGGGTAAGAATCCCTTCTGAAATGTTTTATGTTCTTAATGTTATGCATTAAATGTTGAAAGGTAGTTGTATGCCTTAGATACCCAAGTAGGGTATGATTCAGGAAGGAGAACCTGGATGATGGAGGTGTGAACCTCTGGTAGTAAAGATCGATTGTAAACCTTGGAAGAATTCATGAACTAATATGTCATGAATACATGGACCAATCAAGCAACGATTGGAAACAAAAGTGCTCATAGATAGCACGTTGCATGGAATTGCTTCAAGGAAATGCATATTTGCATAAAGGATAGACAATGAATTTCCCATTGAGGAAGGAGGACCCTCCAACATTTCTACTCACATTGTATAGGTGTTAGAGAAAACCAAATTTGGGTGGCCATGAGTGTTGGCATCTTGGTTATTAATGAAGGCATAATGTTTGGGTGCATTCATGTAAAACTTTTAAGTTTCATGTGTACTGATTTGGGATCATGATCGTCCTATAGCAGGAAATATGGTCTTGCTGTAAGAATGAATGAAAATGAATAACACATATGATGAAAAGGTTGGTTAAATTCCAACACACGATGACCAAGAACCTGTCATAAAGTGTGACAAACTTGAAATCAATGCAAGAGTGCATTGGGTATGAATGTGGCCATGAATATTGGCACATTTGTTAAAATGTTTTGAAATGTTGAATTACATTTTGAAAGGTTTGGTATGTTGAGATGAGGCATAGGCAAGGATTGAAATAACTTTTTTTATGTTNACATGGAGGCATGAGAGACTAACAGTTTGTTTGGTTGTGTGAAGAATGAACTGCAGGAGGAAAAGGGTCTTGGATATGGTAGTGTTGTAAGCCCATAAGAAAGACCGATTGCCTACTAAGCCAAACTGCAAGGAATGGTATTTCCTTTTGAGAAAATGAACTTGATTGTCAGTATGCACAATTCTGAAATTGTTGTGATGATGTTGTAAAGGTGAAATAAAAATGTATGTGCATGAGAAGTAACAATTTGTCTCATTGAGGAATGATTGCAGGAAGAAAGAGTCTTGGATATGGAAATGTTGTAAGCTCATAAGGAAGACCAATTTCATGTTGAGATAAAATGTTATAGGGAAGAAAGTCCCATGCTTGTGAATCTGGTTTCGTATGGGACAGATCTAAAAATAAATGAAGAGATCGAAAAATATGTGTGTGACAGATTTGCAATAAAATTCTGAAAGTTCGAATTTACAATGATGTCTCATGAATTTTGTATACCTGTGATACAAGTGAGAAGAAAAGATCTGTCCAGAAAGGACACATGAAGGCTGTCAAAGTTGAAGATGATGAAAAATGGCTACTGTTGAGCCATGAGAACCCCGTGATAAGTCATGATCACCTAAAATACATTGTGTTGATGTAACACAATCCGGAGGGACGCCTCGGTAGAGAAATCCTAAGGGACGCCTCAACTATAAGACTCGATAGAGTCTCTGAAATTCTTTATGTGTGAGAAAACCTTGGTAGGGAAAGATGGATCACCTCAGGGACTGTATAGCAGTGAAGGGGATGCATGATCCTAGTCCGGAGGGTGATTGATTGCAAGGAAGAGGAGACCTTAATAGTTCTTGTAAACTATTGGGATCATGCACATGGTGGGTAGTTTTTTCTGTGTGATAAAACCTTGGCAAGGTAATATGGATCACCTGAGGGACTGTATATCAGAGAAGGGGATGCCTGAGCCCGAGCCTGGAGGGTGAGTGATCACAAGGAAGATGAAACCTTGATGGTTATTGTAAACTATTTAATTGGGATCATGCACCCAATTGGTGTGTCAAGGAAAATTAATGAGCCTGGATAACAAAACAACCATGTGGATCCAAATCCACCAACTGCGGAAATAATTATTGTGCCAAGATTATGAAAATTTTCCTAAAAATTTTTATGCAATGTTTTCGCATGAGACTATTATTAACGTTCTTGTTGTCCAAGAATTATTGAAAGAAGGTGACTGATATTAAGGGTCCGAAACAGGACCTGACCGAGAGAAAAATATTAAGATTTCTGAAACAACTGAATGAGAAAGGCATGACAGGTGTTTTTGATCAAGAACACCGAGGACAGTGTTCCTTTAAGGGGGAGGGAATTGTAACACCCTGTTTTCCCCAGCTTGTAATTAATCATAAAATAGGATTTCTATGCTAAGGCATGTGGAAAATATAAATGTATTATTGTTTGAATTGCCAATAACTGACTATGGGGCTGAAGCCTTGAAAGTACTGGCCATGATATCACTAGAGGAAGAATGTGAAAACTATACGAGAGGGTTCATTATACCAAATAACCCCAAATTTCCCTTGATGAGGATGGAAACCTCCTTCGGATCCCAAGGAGAGAAAATCGGTTAATGAAGAAAGGACCAGTGGTTGAATTATCAACCACCCCCATGAATGGGAGCATGATCTAGATGCATAATGTTAGCCCGAATTACCACAAAGATCTGCAGACCTGAGCTTCCTTCTGATAGAAGGAATGTGATGGGTTGAGAAACTTCCAAAAGAAGGAAGGTAAGATAGATACATGGGGGGGAAAATAGAAAGGAGACAACAGGCGAGAGCATGAGCTCGTAAGGGAGATGCACGGAGCTCTCCAAGGCATAAGGAAAAGAAGGTCGCAAGATTCATGCAGTGAGAGCATCTGATAAATCTCTCTGAGGCCATAACAGAGAGATATATCTGAGAGTTGCAGACAAAGGAATCCAAGTAGAAGCTGAACAAAGAAGGAATCCTTTAGAACTGTGAGAGTTCCCTGGTGATATCATGGCTTGGCATGGGGGTAGCCAGAGTGCTAAGAGTGAATGCCTCTGAGCCTATGGTAGGGTGGAAGGACAAACACCCATAGTCAGTTAGTCAGTGACAACATGTAAATGATAACTATTCTCCTACCCTATGTAGTTGAGTTGTAACGATGTATGAATTGGTTATACGGTGAATGTTTTCAGGAACGTGCATGATTTATTAATGGATATATTGTATCCCTTCTATTTCTTATTGTTTTTATAATTAGGCAAGTAAGAAATTATAAGGTTTGGACATGACTTGTTCTCATAAATGCTTGAGTTATGTAGTGTCTTAAGCTAGAGTCGTGAACTATGAGTTCATCGACCTTAGGTATAGTTTTATGTAAGCATGTCGACCCTCTAGTCGTTTTGAGTATTTGGGAGGATAGAGTCTGTTAATCTTGGGAGAGGTAGTGCAGATGTGCACAATCTCTCTCCAAGGAAAGCAGAGTCCGAGAACCACTTAAGTTATAGACCTTATGGAGTAGTGCATGAGGTGTGCAGAAAATCCTTCTATGTGTTGAGTCCAGGAGAAAGAGCACAACGCTCTTAAATCCTTCATAACTAACGAAGCTAGGGAAGGATAGTGAGGTTCAAGTATTGAAAGGGAATATCTTTTCATTTAGAAGATGAATGGATGAGATCCATTCAGGAGGACCCGGGTTCTATTGCGACCATTAGATTTGAAGAAGGGGCACCGACGTTAATGCCTCGACTCCTTCAGTCTTCGCAAGATCATGCATCGAGTGATTAGCACATTGGCTCGACTAAAACACTCGAAACCCAAAGTTGCGATGTGATCTGGACCATTGGATCAAGGAAAGTCATAGAATTTCGATCTGATGCAAGTAGATTACTGCAAGAGTATGTGGAAACTCAGAATTCCCTAAGAACCAAGATCAGAAGAGATAAGAACATATTGTGTCAGGAGGGTCACCATAAGTATTCTAAGGAAGCAAAGGGTCAAGTTCTCTTAGAACTAAGTAAGTTTGAGAAGCTCAGGAGGGATAGCATCTTTAGAATGCGAGTGAGACTCAAAACATCGATCTCACAGAAGAATAATCAAAGGGCCAAGGTCAAACTCCATTCATGAAAGCTTAGGAGGGAGAACACATTGGTCATAGATCAGTTTTAGAGGAGAAGATTTGGGTCATCGAAATCCACGTCCAAACAATGAGAAGTGAGCACAGGAGGAAAATAGATCCGAGCCTCCAGATTTGAAGCATGTGGACCAACAATCATTGGATCCGGAGGAAGGTGCACGAGACAAGTTCTGAAATCATCAGGACCGTCCATTAGAATGGACGCGTGGTGAGTGCTCAGCATTTCGCTAACTCAGAACTTGAAGAAGTCAAAGAGCCATTCATGAGAATTCACGAAACGCGAACTCAAGAAAAGATCATAGCCATTGGTTATCCTGATATCATCATAGTCATCCATTTGGAGGGATGCGTGGTGAGAGACCATCATTTCATTGACTTGCAGGATGGAAAGTTTAAAGGAGGAAGCAACGAGAACTCGCGATATGCAAAATTCTAACGATCTTGAGAGTTGGGCCTTGGGTCACGGTGAACAGTCACATGGCCAGAGGACAAGGGAGAAGATAGCATTCATTAAGATCCTTTCAGAATTCAAGAGTCAGGGAGTTAGGGTTGGCTCACTCGCAAAGTCCTGATATGTGAATTCACGATGAGATATGGACCGTTAGATCTAGAGGAGTCTGAACCATCATATTTGGGAGCTGCGAAATATCGGCATCTCAGAAGTTAGGGATGTGAAGAAAGTTGTGAATGGGAGGTCGCAAGTCGCGAAATTATTATTTGCGAAAGGAGGATCTCGACCATTGATTGAGAGGAGGAGTATATACCATTGATCTGTCGCGGAGAATATTTCAGGAAATCAGGTATCGAAAGATTAGAGGTGAGGATTCTTTCAACTTTGCAAAACACAAAGTCTCGATACAAGAAGGAACAAATCAGACCATTGGATCGTGGGAGCGTGTGTACCGTTGATCTTGCGTCAGGGTTTCAGAGATTATGAGAACGCAGGTGAGCCATATCGGGGATTCCTGATATGCGAAATCTTGAAACATCTTTTGAATTGGCACTTGGTTTTTCCATCGTCATATTTAGAGGAACCTAGAAAGAAGAGCTACCTCCGAGAGAAAATATCTTCGATCGGAATATTAGGGATCGTGAGCTTAGGAAGAAAGGTGTTAGGAGTGACTTGCATGCATAAATCCTGAAGTCGCAAAATGCGACGCACTGTTTAGTCTCAGCCTGTGGTCATGGGAATGGTCACATGGGCGGAAGGCGATAATGCCTGACACTCTGGGTTTTCACTGTAGGGAGAAAGGGAAGGTTGCGGGTGCCCTTAAACCTACATCAAGAAGCCTAAAGGTTCTATTTTTAACTATAGAATGAGACCATCAAGGTCCCAGAGACTTGTTTGTCTTTGGAATTAGAGTTCCTTGACCAAGAGGTCGGACTAGTTCCCTGACCTTTCAAATTAGGAGCCATGAATGGAGTTTCTGTCCTTTAAGAAAATCGAACAATTTTATGCCCCATCGTGGGTGTGTTACATCTATTTAGGGATTCTCATACATATGCTATAAACTGTAAAACTTGTCAAATAAGCGTGGGGAGAGAAGAGAGAGAAATTGTCCTGTTCCAACCAGTGGCCATATCCAGACCATTCGAGAAATGGGGGTTATATGTCATAGGATAAATTACCTCGAGCTCTTCAAAACAACATAGATACATACTGACTTCTACAGACTATTTTACGAAATGGGCTGAGGCAATCTCTCTGTCTCATGTAAATGAAAAGGTGGTAATCCAATTGATAGAACAACAACTGATCACAAGGTTCGGTATGCCTTCCATTCTTGTTTTTGATAATTTCGATTACTTTTCTTCCACCCTACTAAAATAGTTTTCTCTAGACAAAGGAATCATAATCATATACTCTACAAACAATTGTCCATAGGGGAATGGAGTGGAAGAATCAACCAAGAAGAACCTAGTGAGGATATTAAAGAAAACGATTGCATACAATTAGAGAAATTGACATAGTTCACTTCATAATGCATTATGGGATGATAGAGTAACACCCAAGGAAGCTATAGGGAACTCCCCATACTTTTTGGTGTATGAACAAGAAGACATTCTTCGAAACGGGCTATACCTTCCATCTCTTCATCTTGCTCAGGGATCTAGACGACAACCCTCATCAGTTATTCAACAAAGAATTGATACCATCCTCATGCTGGAAGAATAAAGGGAGAAATAAAAATTAAATTCCGTCACTCATCAATAGATAGTTAAAAGGTGGTTTGACAAGCATAAGGCCAGAGAGAAGAATTTTGAAGTAGGAGACTTTGTCCTGAAATGGGTTAGAGCAAATGAACCGAAGGGAAAACATTCAAAGTTTCAGAATCTATGGCTCATAACCGAAGGGAAAAAATTCAAAGTTTCCTCAATCTATGGCTCGGACTTTTCTAGGTAGTCGATAAACTTGGGGCAGACACGTATCGGTTGAAATATGAGGGGGAACTTGATGCCCTCTCAATCGGTGAATGGCCAAGCCCTAAAATAATATTTATGTTAAAAAAAAATGTTTGTGTTTTCATGTTATTCTATTTTTGCAGAGTCCTTTATTTTTGTTTTTCTTTTGTGTGGTATTTTTATGCAATAAAGTTGTGTTTCACAAGGAATTGGTTGAACTTAATCAATACGGTGTAGAAAACTCTGTTCCTGACTCATGCTTTCATGCAACACAAGAAACGCTGGAAAAACTGTTTTTTTCTTAAAAGAGTTATGTATCTAATCATTGCAAATAAATGACCTTGGAAAATGATGACGTGTCCTCCTGGTGGTCTGGTAAAACCTAAAGGGAAATATGATAAGTTCGAAAGGACTACATGTACCTCGAGACAGAGCTAGGAAAAATTTCACCTTAACCATCTCATCTTGCAGATAAAATACATCCTTCTCCCACTCGCTCAAGGAATCTCTACCAAAAATAAATCAATTATATCAAATAAGAAAGAAGTAGGAGAGGGTATGCAGATAACTCGTTCGGGGATATGGACACTCATTGGCAGCAGAGCAAGGTCTATGATGTTGGGGTGACTTTGTCGGGGCTATGGAAGCTCACTAGTAGCAGAGCAACACCACAACAAGTGAATGATGATAACTAAAAGGCCTTGTGCCAATGAATGATTTAATTGACTCTTGTCATAAGAGGGAGTGGGTCATGGTCAAGAGGAACGAAGGTGGAATAAAGGATGAAACTCCATAGGTGGGCCTGGATTCATGAATCGGGGGAATTTTAAATGCAAGGATAGAAGAGACTCTGATAAAAACAAAACCAATTAGGTTCTTGAACAACTTCTAAATCAGCTAACCCCGGGGAAGGAACAAGAATTCTTCTTTCACCCAGTAAATCGCCATTTGCTGAGCGCTCAACAAACCCTAAAATCCTTATGAAATTTTATCAATTTTAGGGTACCAATTGTTTTCTTTTACAGTCTAATTTGGGTTCACTTTGGGGGATGGTTTATTTTGTTTTTTTCTTCATGAATCTTATCAATCAAGTCAGGTTTGTTTGAACTTGTTAAGTGAATCCTTGTGTCTAAAATAACTTGACATATAAACTAGGAATCTGCAGTTAACATTGCGACTGATGCACTGGTGTTCGGCGTCGATAAAATGCAAGAAGGTAAAGTGGCCACACAGTTACACTAATATCCAATCATCGATGCCTCATCGACATCAACAGAAATTGGATTTGGTTTGTGTGATTTATTCACCATGAATTTTCAAGAGATAGTCGATCCCCATCGACGTCGGCAAAGTACGCGAGGGATAGACATTGAAAAAATCCATAATGAAACCACCAATAGTAGATGACCGATGAACTTTCTCGAGGTCGGGGAAAATCTAAAAATATTAAAGCAATCAATTTTTTCTGCATTAAAGAAACGGTCGATCGTCGATCCCCGATCCCCGATACACTTTCAGCATCAGGAATTTTTTGACAGAGTTGATCCAGGAGCACTTGGGTAGGTTTATCATTGATCACTGGTCATTGATACTTTTTCGGAATCAATGATATGGGATTGGGTTTAGAATGTATAGCTTAAGGAAAGTCACAATTCTGATTGAATCTAATAAATGAAGACATCGGTCTCGACTTCCATGTGACTTTGTCGCATAGGGTTGTCGCTCAACCTAGTTTCATCCCGATTCATATTAAGGTTCCTTGTGTCCTATTCATGCTTCCAAGTCATATTTTCCACGTCAGCTATGTACAGAAAGATCGATCAGTGTCATACATTTTGCAAGAATATATCAATGAAAAGTGTTCGAAGCAGAACCCCGACCCCGACTCATCAGCTAGACTAGTGAAATGATGGGATGTTTTCGACACAAGATACGATCAGATCCTGACATTTAATAGACTAGTTAATCCTTCATCCCGCAATTATTTCTACCTTGTGCACCGATTGGACAACAAAAATTTGAAATCCTTGATAGGCCATGTTACAACCCGTGCCCGTGCCGTCAACCCATGATCAAATTTAATTTTAAAACATCTTTGAAGATCTCGCAATAGATTTAATAGAACTACACTCATAACCCAAATTGAATGGTTGATGCGACAAGGTAAATTCATCCATGTTTAAATCTCTAGAACGGATTTGAACAATTTCATTTTGTGCACAAATTTACCACTATCCTGATCAAATTTCAACCTGAAGCTAAACCCACTCAGGAGCTGCAAATTGAGGTATATGCTAATGCTCTCCCTGCTTATATTTCCATGTTTGTAAAAAGGGTTGCCAAGCATACCCTAGCTGAAAATTTTGAGGAAGCCAAAACAATTGAATTCCAAAAGAAGGGATGTAAAGAGGGTCATGTTTCACTAGTTAAGAAGGAATCTCAACCTCCACCCAGGAGAGGACTCTTGTTGACTATACCCCCAGGGAAACAAACTGAAAAAGGTCATGAAAAGGGAAGTGGATACATAGAATACCTACAATAGATGATAAATAAGTTGTCAAATGAAATCGTAGACATGAAAATAAGTGCAGGGGAAGGAAACCTGCCTTGCCAATGCCTTTCGATGATATATTTGAGGTTCAAGAACCACCTGTTGAGGTTTTGGTTGTGCAAATGTGAAGTAGGGGTCATTTGGACTCAAATGACCTTACCATTTCTGAAAATTCAAGAGGAAAATAAATAGTCGATCACCCGAAAGCACCTTTTGTCTCCCAAAGAAATCCTATAAAAATCCATACACGAGAATCACATAAGATAGACTACAACATAGTAGAAGATTTAAAAAGATTGAAGGAAAATGTATCATTGTATTAGATATACCAGAAGCTTATGGACGGATACTTAGTAGAGATTGATCTAAAAAGTTGAATGGATACTTTCGCACAGACCGGGCTCAACTTTGGTTTCCATTAAAGGGACATGCAAACATTATTAGGATCGATAGGGAAAGCTATCTCAAACATACTTTCATTGATTTAGAAGTCTTCAGCGAACCATCGTTGACATATTTCCTCGTTCTAGGCAACTACTTATGTGATTCTAATTTCGACAATTTCTCCCCTCTCTCATATGATGTGCCTCTTACTCAAAACTCCGAAATTACTTTTCAAGTAAATATACTGGTGGGGGTGGAAGAAACCCTCTTCTATCCAGAACCTCTATTGGAAACCAAAAACAAAGTAGGTGGAGAGGAGGAAGTTAGTAGGCATGGAGAAGTTGATCATTTCTGCTCACAAGTTTGGACCCTATACTTTGATGGGTCTAAATTGCAAGAAGGGTTGGGAGTGAGATGTATCCTCATTGACCCAAAGGGGAAGTGAAATTGCATGTCCTACATAATAGAATTTGAATGCACTAATAATACTATCGAGTATGAAGCTTTAGTGCAAGGACTAAAGAAATCCATAGACTTAAACGTTAAAGAACTAAAAGTTTCTGGAGACTCTGAAATCATCATTAGGCAAGTAAATAATACTATACATTGCAACTCTCTCCACCTTTATAAACAGGAAGTGCACAGGCTAATAGAACTTTTTGAGGCCTTCAATATAACATTGATTCCCAAGACAAATAATACTCTTATTGATTCCCTGGCCATTGCTACCTCGAGGCTATCCCCTTTAGAAAACCATGAAGCCTCCAAGTTCACTTTGGAACTTCTCTACAAACCATTAGTGCCTAACAATAATTCTAATTGGAAGGCCTTTGAAGGATATGAACAGATTATAATCTTCCTAACCAATCATGAAAATTTTAAATACCTGGCTATTGATGATGAATTATTCCAAGAGAAATTAGTAGAAACTGATTCCCATGAACAAAGATGTGAAACAGACCACTCTAGTAACATACCCAAGTTTCACATGATATTGAAAAGGGTATCCAATTTGGAGAACCTCTTTGACTTAAGGGAAAGATTTAAAGGGTCAACAAACACAAAGACAAGAAATTGGATGGCAGTTGTCCAAGAATTCGATCTAGATATAAAACCTGCCAAACTGGTTAAAGGACATGGATTGTGTAAATTGGCCATTGAAGCCCAAGACCAAGTAAATGAAGACTCCGGGTGGGAGAATGAATTGGTGTTATGGTGTAGTGAGGATTTATATGTTCCCCTGGGGAAGGATTCTTGGTATAGAAAACTAATTTATCTCTTGCATCATGGGACTTGCTGAGAAAACCTAAACCCTAAGGAAAGGAGAGCTCTCAAACTAAAATCGGCACAATATTGCCTCATAAATTCAGTGCTTTTCCATGTAAGTTATGATGGTATACTTTTGATATGTCTCGAACGTGAAGACGTGGAAAAGGTTTTGAAGGAGCTCCATGATGGTCCTGCAGGTGGACACTTTGCATGGAATACCACCGCTCACAAGATATTGAGAGTCGGCTATTACTGGCCTACTTTTTTTACGAACACTCATACATACTCTATAAACTGTAAAACTTGTCAAATAAACATGGGGAGGGAAAAGAGAGCAGTTGTCCCACTCCAACTAGCGGCCATATCCAGACCATTCGAGCAATGGGGGTTAGATGTCATAGGAGAAATTACCTTTAGGTCTTCAAAAGAACATATATACATACTGACTGCTACAGACTATTTTATGAAATGGGAAGAGGCCATCCCTTTGACTCACGTAAATGAAAAGGTGGTAATCCAATGCATAGAACAACAGTTGATCAGAAGGTTCGGTATGCCTTCCCTTATTTTTTTTGATAATATTTATTACTTTTCTTCCACCCTACTAATAGAGTTTTTCTAGACAAAGGAATCATAATTAGATACTCTACAAATTAATATCCACATGGGAATGGAGTGGCAGAATCAACCAATAAGAACCTAGTGAGGATATTGAAGAAAACAGTTGTAGACAATCAGAGAAATTGGCATAGTTCGCTTCATAATGCCTTATGGTCCGATAGAGTAACACCCAAGGAATCTATAGGGAACTCCCCATACTTTTTGGTATACGGACAAGAAGACATTCTCCCGAACGGGCTATACCTTCAATCTCTTCATCTTGCTCAGGGATATAGAGGACAACCCTCATCGGTTATTCAATAGAGAATTGAAACCCTCCTCATGATGGAAGAAGAAAGGGAGAAAGAAAAATAAAAGTTCATCGCTCATCAATAGATAGTTAAAAGGTGGTTTCACAAGCATAAGGACAGAGAGAAGAATTTTGAAGTAGGTGACTTAGTCCTGAAATGGGATAGAGCAAATGAACTGAAGGGAAATCATTCAAAGTTTCAAACTCTATGACTCGGACCTTTCTAGGTAGCCAAGAAACTCTGGGTAGGCATGTATCGGTTGCAAAATATGAGATGGGAACTCGACGCCCTCCTAGTGAATGGCCAAGCCCTAAAATAATGTTTCTGTTAAAAAAAATGTGTGTGTTTTCATGTTATTCTACCTTTGCAAAGTAATTTTTTTATTTTTTTTATTTTGTGTGGTATTTTTGTGCAATAAAGTTGTGTTTCGCAAGGCATTGGTTGACCTTAATCAATAAGGTGTAGCAAACTCTAATCCTGACTCTTGCTTGCATGCAACAAAAGAAACATTGGACAAACTTTTTTTTTCTTAAAAGAGTTCTATATCTAATCATTGCAAATAAACAACCTTGGAAAATGATGAAGTGTCCATCGGGTGGTCTCGTAAAACCTAAAGCGAAAGATGGTAAGTTTTAAAGGACCACATGTACCTCAAGACAAAGCTAGGAAAAATTTCACCTTAACCATCTCATCTTAGATGTCCTCCTCTCCCACTTGCTCAGAGCATCTCTACCAAAAATAAATCAATTATATCAAATGAGCATGAAGTAGGAGAGGTTATGTAGATAACTCAGTTGGGGCTATGGACACTCCCTGGCAGTGGATCAAGGTCTGTGATGTTGGGGTGACTCCGTTGGGGCTATGGACGCTCAGTGGTAGTGGAGCAACACCACAACAAGTGAATGATGATAACTAAAAGGTTTGGTTCCAGTGAATGATTTACTCAACTCTTATCAAAAGGGGGCATGGGTTATGGTTAAGAGGAATGAAAGTGGACTACAGGATGAAAATCCATAAGTGGGATCAGATTCACGAACCGAGGGAATTATAAACGCAAGGATAGAAGAGACTCTCATAAAAGAAAAACCATCTAGATTCTTAACCATCTTCTGCATCAGCTAAGCCTGGGGAAGGAACAAAGATTCTACTTTCACCTAGTAAATCGCCATTTGTTGAGCGCTCAACACACCCTAAAAGCCTTATAAAATTTTATCACTTTTTGGGTACCACTTGCTTTCTTTTACTATCTAATTTGGGTTCACTTTGGGGGATGGTTTATTTTGTTTTTTTCTTCATGATTCTTATCAATCAAGTCAGGTTTGTTGAACTTGTTAAATGAAACCTCGTGTGTAAAATAACTTGACATATGAAATAGGAATCTGCAGTTAATATTGCGAATGATGTGTAGGTGTTCGACATCGACAAAATGCAAGAAGGTAAAGTGGCCACACAGTTACACTAATCATCTATCGTCGATGCCCATTGACATTGGCAAAAGGCAGAGTTGGTTTGTGTGATCTATTTTCCATGAAGCTTCAAGAGATAGTCGATCCCCATCGACATCGAGAAAGTACGGGAGGGACAAACATTGACAAAAGCCAAAAAGAAACCATCGATATTTGATGACTGATGAGCTTGCTTGGGGTCGGGTAAAATATAAAAATATTAAAACAATCGATTTTTTCCGCATTAAAGAAACCATCGATCGTTGATCCTTGATACACTTTTGGCATTGGGACTTTTTCAAGAGAGTCGATCTAGGAGGACTTGGGTAGGTTTATCGCCATTCACTGATCCTTGATACTTTTTTGGTGTCAGAGAGATAGTATCGAGTTTAGAACGTATATCTTAAGGACAGCCTAGATTCTGATTAACTCAAGTAAATGAAGATGTCGGTCTCGAGTGCCATGTGTCTTTGTCGCGTAGGGGTGTCTATTGGCATAGGGGTAGACCCAGGGTTCAAAGCTACAACAACGCACCAACAAAACCCTAACTACTGGCCCTTTCGGCAACACCTGCGAATCAGATGAAGTCTCACCCGAGGTAGAGGTGGGGGTGGTTGCAGGACCCAGATGTCTGCAACCTTAGCTGGGACACATATCTATGATAATGATACTTAGGAAAGCACTTAGAACTATCAGTTCATCAATATGTAGATAATATCTACTCCGCAAATCAACCAGAGCATCATAACACTTACTCAGATCTGATGTATCTAAGCACTTATCATAAAGAAATAGATCAAATATAAGATATTCAAGCACTACACACATTCATATAGGTCAAATCCAACATTATATACATCATTAACACAGAGCATAAGCATATTTATCTATCTCTATCAAAGCACTTAGCAAAGGAGACATAAACACATCAAGACAAAGCACAAAGTAGAACGACACATTGTTTACGTGCTTCACCCCCACCCTGGGGCTACATCCACCAACTCTTATTATTTATTATCTTCTTTGATAGGTTACAAGCGCAAAGCCTCAGAATCCTTCTCCGCATAGGACAGAAGATCTATGCAACTCACTAGATCCTTCTTCCTTGCGTTACAACACAAATCCTTCCACCATATGTTGCAACTACTTGCACTTCACTCTGCAAGTCTCTTACAGTCATGCAGAGAGCACTTACAAACCCTACTTGGACTTATCATACATCCTTTCATCACACATACTCCCTTCCTTACATTGCCTAGACATTTATTTATACATTACAAAATAGGCCTAAGCATGGGTAAACCCATGGGTTGACATCCCATTCCCATTACATATTCCCCAAAACCCAAAAAGGACCCAAAAGGGGGCCGATATCTTGTGATCTTTGCTTCATCTTGTGCTCCTCCTTCGACAGGCTGTCGAAGTCAAAAATAGGTCAACATGACCTAGAATCTCCCAAAACTTAGTCAAGGGCCAACAGGCCCCCAACACTCACCTGTGACCCATCCCGAGTCACTCTGGTCTAATGATTTCTTCCTCGAATGCCTCGAGTGGCTTCGACCTCTTGCTCGGTGAACTATCGGATCACTGCATTGTTAACTGGCCCCGCTAGGCGTTGTTCTGCTGCAATGACAACCTGTTCTAGCTCTGATCCTTGGCTTTCAACCTCTGTGAATAGTTAGCATGCCTTATCTTGTATTGGTTGGAGCCATTGAGTTACTTCCATAAAATTTCTTTGAATCATATGGATCTACTGTTGGGTGGTGCGCTGCTCTTGAGACCGCTTCATTCTTTCTATGGTCGACAGGGCCTTTAGCTATGCCTGTAGTGTGTCTGCGTGTTGCTTCAATTCCTGGAGCTGTGACTCCAAGGCCTGTAACTATGGATTCTCATTGAGGTTCTCATATGTTTGGGCACTTCAGTTACTCAACTATTTGCACTCTATGGAAAGAGCCTTTAGTCTCTCAACCACGCTGTGGGAAGTTATTTCTCTTTGGTCCTTTATCTCCTATGAAGTTTTGGGTATTGCGTGGAGCTCTAAGTCTGCAATGCATTGTTGTATCTTCTGGATTACTTCTTCAAGTTACACCACCTATTGTGGAACTCACTCTTCGGTATTTACTTCTACGACTGTCACAGAGCAAAGTGATCTATTGACCATTTCCTTTACTTCGAGTTGCTCGGCAAGAAAATGTTCCTTTCTTTGTTGCAGCTGTTCTTTTTCTTCATCCCACTTCACTTGGAGAGAAATCCTTTCCCTTTCTGAAAACTGCGTTTCTCTAGAAGGAATCTGTGTACTTGTGTCAAAGCCTGGGTGGCTTGCATTGTTTCTTCCTTTTCTCGTCGAAGGCGAGCTTTGACTGTATCAACGATTTGGTTGAGTTGAGCTAGCTCATCACCCAGTTCTAGTGTTCCTACTGACAAAGGTGCAGTGGAAACTGTGCGGCTAGACTGTAGTGCCTACTGCACCTCTTAGAGCTCAACTTCAATTCGATTATATATCTCCTCCTGATTAGCCTCTTATTTCTCTGCTATCTCTAGCGAAGCATCATTTAGAGCTGCTATGATGAAATCGAAGTCATCTAGGGTGAGGATAGTCTGCAGATTGGTCATTGTTGCTTTCAACTTCTTCCGAGAAGAAGGCTTTGGAGGGGAAACCTTCCTTTTCTCCAAGGGGTCCTCCTCATCTCTAGGTGATGTGACCTTGCCTTTCTCTTGCTCAATTTCTGTGCCATCTATCTCTTCGATATCACCTCCTTGCTCCAGTGATATGGAAGCAGTCTTCACGGATGTACTATCTAAATCTTGAACCTCTTCAATCTTCTTTGCCTTGCTAGGTCCAGGTGTATCCTGCACAGTTTTTGGGCTTTCTATGTCAGATATCTCCATAGGATCTGTTGGAATAAGGAGGTCCTCTGACCATTCCTTGGTGATCTCTTCCAAGTCCTCCTCCATCAACTTGTAGTAGGACTGTAGTTGTTGCTTATTTCCATCAGCGTGCGATGTGATGTAAATAAAATGTCGATTAGCACTGAACTTCATCAAAGGCTGAAACCTATGGAGAGTATTTGGAGTCATGCATGACTCGGATTGGATGGATACCTTAATCTGGTTGCAATATGTGTGGAACGCAACATTTTAATGCCATTTCTTATTCATGTCACTGGAATACCATAATGTACAGAACTTCACGGCTAGAGGTTCAAAGGGCTCAATATCCAGGAAGTTCTCACCTTCCGGCATCTCCTAGGCAATGAGAGCGATCAGGATCAATAGCCAGCTGAAGGGAAATTCATACCCTTGATCCTAGGGTTCTATACAGTCGAGTTCTAATTGGTTCACCAGGTACTGCACCCAATTCATTTGTAGGCCCTTCGCGCACTTCCCTGCGAGGTTGACTACAAAACCAATGACTTGGGTCAGTCGGTTCTTGCGTACTAACTTCCTTGCAATTAATTGATAGGTGAGGTGAACTGCGCCACTCTAGATAGAAGATACCTTGTAGCCTCATGTGCCCTTATTGACATTGCCATAGGTGTCCTTTATCCTTTGTTCTAGAGCGTGATCCATGGTTTTTATGGGGTAAAACTCCTGTGGGTCAGGTCCCTGCATGATTAATCTTGTTATCTAATTGATCAATGTCAGATCAACAGTGATACAATGATTTAACCACAGATAACCGCCATGGTAATAGGAAAGCAATAACTTGACACATGCATTCACCTCTTGGTGTCTTCCAAAGTGAGGAATATTCATGACGTTGAGCAGTGTGTACTGCGTGAGGTTATGGGTCCATGATTGAGGGACAATCTTTGAATTCTTTCCCTTTGTTCTGGTCAGGTATTTATGTGGGGTGAGCATGTTATAGACCTTCTTGTCACCGAGGTTAAAGTCACTAAACTTCAATGCTGCAATCTTTTCTTGATCTGCACGAACTATGTGTATCCCTTTCAGGAGGTACACAGTGACCAAGGGGTACTCACAGTCTCTAGGCACACTGTCACAATTTACTGCACTGCTCAAAGGTGATATATAGGTAGGTAGTATGCTCATAATCAATTTAGCATTGGTGAGATCATCCCTGTGCTTGGTTTGTTTCTCATCTGTTAGCCGGGATGGTCCAGCTCAAGCAGTGAATGGAGAGGCTGGCAGTCCTCTTGTCGACGATGCTTGTACACCTGTAGACAATCCTCTCTCCGACATGACTCTTTCAGTCATCAAGTCGAGGAGTACTTATGTGATTGATTCTTCGACTGCGATGAGATCTTTGGACATACGCGCTCGGGATTAACTATATTAGGTTCAAGATTAACTCAAACACTGCAATGAAATAGATGAAAACAAGGCGATGATCACTATGCAATAGAAACTTAGTCTGTGGGCTCAAACTCTTAGTTAGCAAAAGTGTTCTCAGTCCGTGGTGCGACAGGATAAATAGGTAAATCAACAACGGATCACTTGCAATGGGTATGATGCCTTCATTAAATTTTTTTTGTCCATTATGGTGTGGTCCAACGGTCTGGTGTCAAGCTTTAATTTATTTTCTACCCATTCAGGGCGGCATTCAAATAGTTATAATGTCCCCAACGACTATATTGCTTTTCCACAACGAAGTGCCATGTGTCGTTGTTCTGATATCCCGACGAAGCTCTAATTCTACAAATTTTCTTTTTGCGAAGTTCCATATGGAACCTTCGGTAACTTTTCCATCTTATCCCTCTTCTTACTTAGCTTTATAGCCTTCTTTCCAGTGAAATTAGTCTCGGTATTCCTTTTTCCATTTTGATTCTTATCTTCTTTGGATATAGTCACTTCGCGTTGTTGGGATTCTTTCCTAGGATATACTTCTTCTTTCTCTCAGATAGGTACTTCAGTCTACTGAGGGTCTTCTAATGTTCTTGCATATTTGACATATGTGTCTCTAGTGTTAACTATCTTCGATCTATTCTCACATTCTTCAATCAATTGTGTGATCCTTCTAGTCATGAAATCTTTTAACTCTTGTTTCTTCTATTCCAAATCTTCTTCTTGTTCCTTTCGTCTGGGTTGATCTCTATCAATCCAAGGTTTTCCTAGTAACATGGTAAATGGGGTGCTGTCCTCAATAAATTTAATAATCTCAAAATCTTCTTCTGTCGAAGTTCCATTGACATTCATAGTCATCTGAGTGAGCTTTCCACATAGGTTTATCAGTTTTCCTTTGAATAACCCTATTCCTCCTAATGAGGGAGTCATAGTAGGCCTCCCTATAGCTTCCCAAGTTCTCTCTGTCATGATATTCACCTGTGTTTCCTCATCCAGAACACAGTCAATGTCGAAGTCTCCTATTCTTTCTTCAAGGCATTCTTTTTCTTTAAATATCTTTGATAATTTGATATATTAGTGGTCATTCAGGTTTTCTCTCATCTGTAACAATACTTTCTCTTATTCTTTCTGGGATTATGCCATTTTTGGATTTGACTTAGGGTTTTCTTGATTCAGATTCATTTTTTCAAGCTTAGCAATCATTCTAAGGCAATCCAACGCTTCATGGTCCATAGATTTGCAACAGAGACAACTAGGTCTTCTCCTAGGGCATTCCTTAGCAAGATCTCCTGGCCTTCTGCAACTATAATAGAGTGTTAATCCTCTTTTTCTTTTAAATGATCCCCAAATTTTCATGTACTACGCACTAAGATCATAGGGGCTAACTTGCAAAAAATTATTGCTAGGGTCCTACATCCATTTGTTAGTCCAAACATTATTTCTATGCATAGGTATAACATATCTTTCACTATTCTTATCAGATCTATTCATATCAAATATTCTTTCATCTATTAGTGCCCTAGTTTTCAAGCTAGGATAGAATATATCAAACATACCTAGATCCATACTTTAGAAACAACAAATTTTCACTTATCTTACTTTTACAAAGCACAAAGCTTTCAGATATAGAACTTTTCTACTATTCTTACCTTTATCAGAGCACAGAGCTTACAAAACTTACCTCTTTTCTTCATATCTAATCCTTTTTCTCTTCAGATCTGACCTCTTTTCTTCATATATGACCTTCATCTTGGCACAAATCTTAATGGGTCAAGTAAAATGCTATGCCCTAGGGAAATGGATCTACGCACAGAGCTTTCACGGTTTCAGGTCGAATCTTTGCATAAAGCTTCTTCTTTCTCAGTTCCCAGCAATCACAGTTTCAAGTCACAGCAACAGAACCATTTATTGGCATAGGGGCAGATCCAGGGTTCAATGCTACAACAGTGCACCAACAAAACCCTAACTACTAGCCCTTTTAGAAACACCAGCGAAGAAGATGAAGTCTCACCCAAGGTAGAGGTAGGGGTGGTTGCAGGACTCATATGTCTACAACCTTAGCTGGGACACAAATCTATGATTATGATACTTAATAAAGCACTTAGCATTGTCATTTCATCAATATGTAGCCAATATCTACTCTGCAGATCAACCAGAGCATCGCAACACTTACTCACATCTGATGTATCTAAGCACTTAGCATAAAGAAATAGATCATATCTAAAATATTCAAGCACTACACACATTCATATAGGTCAAATCCAACATTCTATACATCATTAGCATAGGGCATAAGAAGATTTATCTATATCTATTAAAGCACTTAGTTAAGGAGACATAAACACATCAAGACAAGGCACAAAATAGAACGACATAGTGTTTACATGGTTCACCCCCACCCTGGGGCTAGGTCCACCAAATCTTCTTCTTTATTATCTTCTTCAATGGGTTACAAGCACAAAGCCTCAAAATCCTTCTTTCCATAGGACAAAAGATCTACACATCTCATTAGATCCTTCTTCTTTGCATTACAGCACAAAGCCTTCCACCGTCTGTTACAACCACTTGCACTTAGCTCTGCAAGTCTCTTACAGTCATGCATAGAGAACTTACAAAACCTACTTGCACTTAGCATACATCCTTTCATCACACAGATTCCCTTCCTTACATTGCCTAGACATCTATTTATACATTACAAAATAGGCCTAAGCATGGGTAAACCCATGGGCCGACATCCCATTCTCGTTACATATTTCCAAATACCCAAAAAGGAACCAAAAGGGGGTCGAGATCCCGTGATCTCCACTTCGTCTTGTGCTCCTCCTTCGATAGGTTGTCCAAGTCCAAAATAAGTCAACATGACCTGGAATCTCCCAAAACTTGGTCAAGGGCCAACAATGTTGCATAGCTTGGTTTTGTCCCGAGTCATATTAATGTTCCTTGTGTCCTATTCATGCCTCCAAGTTAGTTTTTCCACATCAACTTTTATGGCAAGACCGATCGACGTCAGATATTTTGCAAGAAGATATCAATGAAAAGTGTTCTTAGTAGAACCCCTACCCCTGACTCATTAGATGGACTAGAAAAATGATAGGATGTTTTCGACACAAGACACGGTTGGATTTTGACATTTAATAGACCAGTTAATGCTTCATCCCACATTTGTTTCTACCTCGTGTGTCGATTAAATAACAACAATATGAAATATCCAATAGGCCACATTACAACCCACACTAACGTCATCAATCCACGATCGAATTTAATTTTAAAACATCTTTGAAGATCTAGCGGCATATTTAATAGAACTACACTCATAACTCAAATTGAATGGCTAATGTGACAAGGTAAGTTCATCCCTGTTTAAATCTCTATAACAGCTTTGAAAATTTTCGTTTTATGCAAAATTTTGAATTCCAGAGCATCTGAAGAAGCAAAGAAAGAATCTTGAGACTCTGTTAATTCTTAGGTTATCAATATCAGGTTAAATAAGCAACAAAGGTATGTGTTCAAATTTTTCAATTCGGTAGTCATTATTTTCTATATATAGATCTCATTTCTTTCATAGTCTCTAACTATTTTCTAAGGTGTAGGGAAAATTCCTCTAAGAAAGACAACCACCAGACTCTCACAGAGAGAACCCAAGATAAAGGAAGCAGAAATAGGTGAAGGTTCTTTTCCTGGTACTGCAAGGAAGTTGCAGTACACTCCCAGGGCAGAGCCGGTCATAAAAACATCAACAAAGAAATCCTTTGTCCAACCTTCAATATTCAGTGATACAAAAGCAAGCATTAGATCCAAAGTAATTCTCCCACAGTGGGGGGACCTTTTCAACAAAATCAACCGAGAGGATTACCCGGAGTGTATCCCACACAGCGACCAGGATTTAAGGGTGCTCGATGACTAGGTGTTACCAAATATCTGACGGTCATATTTGCACATGGTATCCAACAGAGCCTTGGTTTTCCCTTGCATAGAAGTTTTGAAGTGTATAATCAACCATACAGACGTGCATAAGTGCTTGATCAATGATGAGAATGGAGGGTGTGTCAGATTTTTCCTCTCGAAAAAAGTCCAGAAGTACTACAAACTCAGAGACCTAGAGGATTAGCTAAACACAGACTTTGTGGTGAATTTATACAAATTCCACGACACTAGTCAGCTGATGGCCTCATGGTGTAAGGAGGACAAGAAGTTTACCAACCAGAGAAATGGCTAGTATGCTAGAGTTAACTTGACAGGGCCATGCATCTATTTGTTGGCTCTCATCTGTTGAATGTATGGAGAGAAGGATTGCTCCAATTTTTTGGAAGCATGGATTTCCTTGGAATACACAGTGGTGATCTTCGGAAGTAGATTCAACTAGGGAGTGATAATTTCCAAGAAATTGAGCATCTGTATACATTAAGCTCAGATGTTGAAAGAAGGGGAAGCACCCACTTTCCACATGGCCTCGTACCTACTCGATGTGATTTGTGAGAAAAATTTCTTCACCAACATGAATTTAAGTTAGCATGTTGCAGAGCTCCCTATCCACATTTATTTCAGCATACTATGGGAGAACATGTATAAAAAATCCTACACACTCATTTGTGATGAATTCATCGCTTGTATTCATTTTATTTTATTTAAAAAGGAACGCCCGAGATTATCCACAATAGCCAATAAAATGGTAGAGAAGGTAGGTCAGTAGTATTTAGATGAACACTCAACCTATATCAGGGTGTTCGAGGCCACTAGAATGCCACATATGCTACCCACTCACATCCCAGACTAACTCATTGTGTGATAAACCTGCTATCAAACTATCCTACAGGGCTATAATGCCACACTAGTCAAGGAAAATAAGCGGGCTTTCATACCCTACGATTTCCATGTGGGGTTTTATTTGGTAAAGGAAACTGCTCAAGCCAAGCAAGAAGGTCTGAGCCAACTTGAATTTAGGTTCCTGGTAGGCCGATTCCATAAGAACGACCCTAAAGGCCTGGTCCTCCAACATGATTCACTAGTATCATCATGTTGGCCATACACACATGATAAATTTGAGGATGAAATTTTCACAGAGTGTGCTCAGAACTGGGAGGAGGTAGTAAAGAGGATGGCCAACGCAAACATGACCAGGTTCAAGGCTATGAGCATGGACGAACAAGTGGATATGATAGAGCAGTCAAATCAAGAGGCCCTTAGAGTTTAGGAAGAGATCATAGTGATAGAGACTATAGAGGCACAAAGAAGATGATTGATCTTGCTAGAAGGGGAACTGAGAATCATTGATCAGTTGAAAAATGACCCTAATATTGTAGAAATGTCGAGGATTCCCATTGATGATCCAATCAAAAGGAGAGGAGAGCCAAGTGGCCTAGAGCCAATACAACTTGAGTAAATCACCAGGCCAGAAAACCTTGAAGTTCCACCACCATAGATCAGATCACTAGGGGGAATTTCAACCCAGCTTGATATAGCAAGGACACTAGGTAGGAAAAGTGTACCAAACCCCTTATTCAACTTAATAACCATATATGATGATGAGGAGAGTTTGTAGGTGTCCTTGGTGACTCCAGTGCATATTACCGAGGAAAAATAATCTGAGAGAGCATTTACCTTAGGTCTCGATGCTACAATTCAAAGTCGTCCACAGAGTGACCCTGAGGTCGAAAGTGTCTTAGACGCTGAGCTAATTGACTTGTCAGGAACCCTAATGGACAACTTGAGGAATGAGCTGGGATTGGGAGGTCAAAAAGAGGAAGTTCCATAGCAAGAAATCAACACATCAACAATCGATTATGAAGTAAGTACCAGACCTATCCTTGACTCTTCAATTTTAGTTGATGCCTCACCAGCTGATGCACAAAAAATGGAGGTTGAGCCATCAAGACATATAGAATAAGTCCAGAAACCAATACTAGAATAGATACATACAGTCGGGAGCCTGGGAAATACTCTAACCTGGGGAGAACAACAAATCCCCGAACTTGTTGATCAGGTCTCTGACATACAAGTGATCACCTATGACAGGAAGAGAAAATCCATCATGAAGAGAGCCACTAAGAAGAGGAGGATGACGTTGGATAGTTCGATTCTCATCACTATAGAGGAGAAGTTGCTCATCACAGAACATGCCAAGATGTCTGAGCCTATCGGTGTAGGGATGGATATCACACATTACACATTGGATAGAGAAAGAAGAGATAAAAAGGAGTTGGTTGTTGGACTTAAGGAGTTGGAGAATATGCACCATTTGGAAAAATACTATCAAGACTCCACACAGGCCACAGTGTTTTTGAGAAGTGATTTCCAAGATGCCTATGCCAAATTCACAAATGAACGATACATTTTCACTGCAGGTATAGCTGATTTCCAGGAAGACACCCTTATGGAACTAGTGACCTACAAGGACATGGAAAGGTGATATGAGAAGGCTCACCAAGCCATAGAAAGGATTGATTACATCAACGCGGTTCAAAAGGGCCGAGACGTCGAAGAGAATGACATTTAGGTGCTAAGGGACAAAAGCATAGATTGGATCAAGAAAGTGGCCAAATACTGGGTAAAAATGGCCTAGGAACCTCAGTGGGAGATTTAGGAGAAGTTGGATGAGATACAAAAGAGTTGGGAAAATATTAATCAGGAGGTGAAATACATCAGACTCCCAGAATTCATCTCACCCAAAGACTTTTTCGACCTACATGACATAGTCAAGAAACATGCAGAGAAAGACTCGGCATGGACACTAGAGACAACAAAGGTGGCGAGCATGGCACTAGGTCAAGTACAACAATTCATGGAGCGTATGATTAAGGCTCGAGCAGTGTTGCAGTAGTTGAGTGTTAAAATAATCAAGTAGAAATCACCTGCAGTAGAAGTGAAAGGAATTATTTCAACCCCGATGCACCAACACAGGTTCCCGTATGCCAACACATGTGAGGAACTCTTTGTCAAATGGTCAGAATATGAGAAGAATCATCCACTTCAGTAAAACTATTTGATGATTCTTAGAGAACAGAGAGATGAAAGTGCCATGTGGCGATATTTTGTTTTACTTAGCTTGCACTTGTAATAACTATTTTTAGTTAATGATTCATTATAAATAAGAGGATTGAACTTTTAGCAAGGGTCGATGGTTTTTGTAAAGACCTGCATTTTGGAATTGTAAAGAACTATTTCTAAACTACCTTAATTGAGAAGTCATGTCTAGGACCAGAGACAAAC
Organism: Picea sitchensis; assembly: GCA_010110895.2. Lineage (NCBI taxonomy): Eukaryota > Viridiplantae > Streptophyta > Pinopsida > Pinales > Pinaceae > Picea > Picea sitchensis. The sequence goes on along the minus strand of SNQJ01S0000669.1, from coordinate 534,297 downwards.
TTTTGTTTTTCATCAAAGGCATTGTGTGATTGGATTTGAGGAGTAATTACTTCCAACTTTATTTCATGAATGGATGTTGTAATGAGTAAGAGTTTATAAATCTATTGATAAGTTATTTGTTTCAATATTTTTGTAGTTCTTGTCTCTAATGATGAAAGCAAAATGTTGTGTTAATGTGTGATTAATGCTAGAGCAAAGGACACTATTTTAATTTCCATCATTTTATTGCATGTATGTTTTCTTTTGATAATTGTATCTCAATCAATAATTGAAATACCAACAAGTTAATGTATTAGTACTAGGCATGTCACAGGTGTGAATATCTTTGTCTGCATGCGTGAGCACAAGGTTTATCCCAAGCTCAATCGTCTTCAGTACTTAATATCCACCTTTTATCAGCTAGTTTATACCAACACACATCTTTTAATCAGACCTATATAATAAAAGAAAAGACAAAAAGAGAATGTTTAAACTTGAGGAAATTTCATAAGAAGATATCTTGTCAATCACTACGTAAAGCCCATCGATAAATTGGATGGATTGAAATATCCGGAGAACCATTCCACCATCAAATTTTGTAGATTCTAATTGGGCCTATGTGGCGGGTTTGGTTCTTGATATTGAGTTAAAGGGATTTAAGACCCCTCAACAAGACTCTTGGCCAATTCCTCCTCAGGGCATAAAAAATTAACGGAGCATCAATTTTGAGTTTTGTGAGATGCTGAAAGCTTGTTTAGGCATGGATTATGTGACCACATTGTCCATCCACTCCTGAGGCATGGTTTCATAAATTGGACCCCTAAATCCAAATGTTGCATTGCTTCTTACTCATCAAAACCCTAGTTCTCAAAATTGATTGAAAAAAACACTTCAGAGGGATTGGACCGAGGGGTGAGGGGTGATCTAGCTGAAATCCTATGCCAAGAATTCAACAAAGACAACATTTCCTCAATACGAGTCTCGGTTTTATTTATATGCTCAATTTCAAGTCACATCCCAAACCATTTCAGGGATTCATAGCCAATTCCTCCTCATGGCATCAAAACCTAACGGAGCAACATTTTTGAGTTCCATGAGATGTTGAAAGATTGTTTATGCATGGACTAGGTGACCACATTTTCCATTCTCTCTCGAGGCATGGTTTCATAAATCGGACCCCTTAATCCAAATGCTATATTTCTTCAAACTGAGAAAAATAATAGTTCTTGAAATCAATGAGTAAAGCAACTTCTGAGGCATGGCACCCAGGAGTGAGGGATGCTATAGATGTAATCCTATCCTAGTAATCCATCTGATTCGACAGTTCCTCAACCCAATTCTGAGTTTTAATTTTATGCCCAGTGGCAAATCGCATCCCAAACCATTTCGGGGACTCTTGGTCAATTCCTCCTCAGGGCATAAAAGCCTAACAAAGAAACTTTTTTGAGTTTCATGAGATGCTGTAATATTTTTTAGGCATGGACTAGGTGACCAAAATTTTCATCCGCTCCCGAGCCATGGTTTCATAAATTAGACCCCTAAATCCAAATGTTGCATTGCTTCTTACTGAGCAAAACCCTAGTTCTCCAAATCGATGAAAAAAACAACTTCTGAGGCATGGGACAGGGGAGTGAGGGGTGATCTAGTTGAAATCCTACGCCAATAATCCAATTAAGATGATAGTTCCTCAATATTATTCTCGGTTTTCGTTATATTCCCAGTTGCAAGTCACATCCCAAACCATTTTGGGGACTCTTGTCCAATTCCTCCTCAGGGCATAAAAACCTGACAGAACAACATTTTTGAGTTCTGCGAGATGTTGCAAGATTTTTTATGCATGGAATAGGTGACTACATTATCCATCTACTCCCTAGGAATGGTTTCATACATTGGACCCCTAAATCCAAATGTTGCATTGCTTTAAACTGAGTAAAACACTAGTTCTCCAAATTGATAAAAAAAAAAAACTTTCGATGCATGGCACCCGAGAGTGAAGGGTCCTCTAGCTAAAATATTATGCTAGGAATCCAACGAAGATGACAGTTCCTCAACTGAGTCTCAGTTTTAGTTATATGTCAAGTTACAAGTGGTACCCCAAGCCATTTCGGGGACTCTTGGTCAATTCCTCCTTGTGGCATAAAAACCTAACGAAGCATCATTTTTTAGTTCTGTGAGATGATACAAGCTTGTTTAGGAATGGAATAGGTGACCACATTATCAATCCGCTCATGAGGGATGTTTTCATAAATTGGACCCCTTAATCCAAATGTTGCATTGCTTCAAAATGAGCAAAACACTAATTCTTGAAATCAATTAGTAAAGCAACTTCTAAGGCATGGCACCCAAGAGTGAGGGATGCTCTAGCTGAACTCCTATCCTAGTAATCCATTGGAGTCAAGGGTTCCTCAATCTGAGTCTCTGTTTTCATTTTATGCCTAGTTTCAAGTCCCATCCCAAACCATTTTAGGGACTCTTGGCCAATTCCTCCTCAGGGCATAAAAACCTAACGGAACAGTATTTTTGAGTTCCATGAGATGTTGTAATATTTTTTAGGCATGGACTAGGTCACCACATTGTCCATCCACTCTTGGTTTCATAAATTAGACCCCTAAATACAAATTTTACATTGCTTCTTACTGAGAAAAACCCTAGTTCTCCAAATCGTTGAAAAAAGCAACTTCTGAGGCATGGGACAGAAACAACGGTTCCTCCATCTAAGTCTTGGTTTTCATTATATGTCAAGTTGAAATTCGCATCCCAAACCATTTCGGGGACTATTGTCCAATTCCTCCTCAGGGCATAAAAACCTAATGGAGCAACATTTTTGAGTTATGTGAGATGATGAAAGATTGTTTAGGCATGGACTAGGTGACCACATTATCCATCCACTCACGATCAATGGTTTCATAAATTAGACCCCTTAATCCAAATGTTGCATTGCTTCAAAATGAGAAAAACACGAGTTCTCGAAATCAATGAGTAAAGCAACTTTCGAAGCATGGAACCCAAGAGTGAGGGGTTCTCTAGCTGAAATCCTATGCCAAGTGTTAGCATTGAGAGTCACCCTCGGACTGCTAGAGGATAAGCCCAGTACCCATCAAAATGTAAAAGATAATTTTGGTTTTGAATAGGTGGATCAACAAGACTTGAAAGAAATGAAAAGACAAAAGATATCACTCCAAATCAGTGATGGACCATTGGGAAATGGAGTCATAAGCATTCTTCTCATTAAAGGAATTTAAGCTGCCTATCCGACAAAATATTTGTGTAATGATGAAGAGAAGAATAAGAGAATTAACATAGAGATGGACATTCACTAAGAAAATATCCTCTCTGCAAAGAGAACTTAGATGTGCCTGAATAGTAAAAAATGATAGATATGCAAGTTTACAACAGATATTCTGTTGTATCAAGATTCCATCAATCAAAGACAAATTTTGATCCTTAAAATCAGTAATAAATTTAAACAAGATGAAGAATAGGACAAATAACATAGAAGACAAATCGGATATAACAACTGAAAGGAATCTTCAATAACATTCAAGTTCACAACCACATGCCCCTTAGGCTTACAATCTGATATCTACAGTCATTCCACTTATAAAACCCCTCTCGGGTCTTGGGCCGAACCCTTTTTACATGAAAAACATTATAATATATAGTTTCCAGGAGGTCGAACTCCTTTATATAGCTTTTGTTACAAAAAATATTTTTTTTCCAAAATAGAACAATTGTTTGATGAATCGTACCCTAAAATTTGGGAAGTTACAACAAAAACCCCAAAAAATAAGACATAATTGAGTTATCTTAATAACCTTATTTAATATGATATGAAAGTGATTCCAACATCTTGATAATGTGTCACAAATGAAAGGTCATTCTGGGAGTATTCTACATTCATGTTTTCTCTTTGAGGGACTGGTTGCGGCCTGCTAGCATTCTACTTCTCCTCGTGACCTTACTTTGATGATTTGGCTAAATGCTTAGTTTTCGTTGCCACATGTTGCTCTCAGATTAGACCCTAGACATGATATAAGCATGTGATTGCAAAAATTTTCAAGGGAAGTTTGGATCCACACCACTCTGACTTCCGCAATTCAACACCAACTGCCACATACCTCTCTAGCTATACCATGGTTTCGATTGCGGGACTTCTCTAGGATGTTAATGTTCGAGCATTTTTCATCTCCACAATGAAGTTTGGTCATCGATATTGTTGCAACATGTGATCTGATTAACCCCGCTATTTTAGTGCCCTTGCTAAAGTTTATCCGTTTGCCAACTCCAGAATCCTTTTAACCATGTTTAAAGATGGCGCCAATTTTGGAATTCAGGAGCTTTGAATGCTGAGTAGGAATACCTCCTGAAGGACTATCTCTCGAATCTGACATGGTGGCCTGAATTCATTGTGTTGAGGTGTCATGGAAAGAAGGGTTACACATGTCATGTGGAAATGAGCAAATGGTGCAACCAAATGACCTAGAATGAGTGCCACATGTTTCAACTGATGGTTTCCACATGATTCGACACTTCGGGCTTCAAGAGTTTTGGACTGAGTGCCATATGTCATGACTGATGAGTGTGCCATGTGTCTCAACTGATGGTTTCCACATGCTTCGACACTTCAGGCTTCGAGAGTTTTAGATTGTAAAGCATGAAGTTCTCCCAGAGTACATGAAGTTCTCCCGGAGTAGTACGTGCCCAGAGTGACGTGGTGGCCTAACGTTATGTGATGTCACAACTGATGATGTGTCACAAAAGTAGAGTGATACGTGCCACTCAAGAATAAGAAAATGACATTCCTAAAGGAGCCTGAATTGAGTGCCATGTGTCAGCTCCAGATAGATGCCACGTGTCTCTGATGGATGAGCGCTAAGCGTCTAAGTTGATGAGTGCCAAGTGCCTCTGGCACTTTGATGCTTCCACACTTAGGGGATTTTGTCTGGTTGTTAAGCCTTGCACAACTTTGAAACTCCGAATGCATGAGAGTCATTAATCTGAACTATACATGGGATCTCCACCATTGAAAATTGAACCTGTCTGTTTGCTTGTATTTCAAGCCTGAAATGGACTGCTCTCAATGTTGTGTTTTGTGCTCATGGTTGTTTCCTGTGCAAACAAAGGACTTGGTAAACCTGTTGTGAGTTGAATCAATCAAAAATAAGATGATAAGTAATTCGAACCAAATCACGATATGTGTTTATCCTTCAAGAAAAATAGAAAAACTTTGTGCAAAGAATTAATCAAGCAAGAAAATAAGGAAAACCAAGTCATTGAACAAAAGGGAAACCGACTTTATCAACTAGAAGAGGAAACATTTCTAGGAAGGTATGCGGAAAAGAGAGATATGGGGAAAGGATGCAGACTTAGGTCTTAATAACATCTACATGTGACCCTTAACAACTTCGCATCCCAAACCATTTCGGGGAATCTTGGCCAATTCCACCTCAGGGCATAAAAACCTAATGAAACAACATTTTTGAGTTCCATGAGATGTTGCAATCTTGTTTAGGCATGGACTAGGTGACCACATTATCGATCCACTCACGAGGCATGGCACCCAGGAGTGACGGGTGCTCTAGCTGCAAGGAATGCAAAGGAAAGGCATGTCATAACATGGCAAGGAAAGGCATGATATGGAAAGGCATGGTATGTAGAGATAAGGCATGGCATTGAAATTCATGATATGTAGGGGCATGACATGGAAAGGCATACCATACGATAGCAAGGCATGGCATGGCATGGCATGGCAAAGCAAGGCATGGCATGGCATGGCATGAAAGGTGATGTAGGAGCATCACCATAAAAGCATGAGTGGAGGACATCTAAGAACACTAGCACACATTTTGAAGTGAATTTTTGAATTTTAAATTGGTGTATCATGTAAATATTTTGAAAGGATTGAAATTTATGAACAATCTTTAATGTTTTGGAGATGGATGATCGTATGAGATAATCAGAGAATGTATTTTCTTTTAATGAACCCACTTGCAATACAGATTCGATGTGTTTGATCTTATCTAATTGTCACAAATATTTATTGTAATAAATCCTAAGTAGTTTTATTCTTTTATTTCGATAGGATAGCTCTAGAGTAGTTGGAGGGAAATGCTTGAATAGCCCCTCTTGTATAAATATTTGTATTGTTTCCCAGGAGAGGTTGTTGAAGTTTTTAGCATTCTAGTTGTTGATAGTTGTCACCATTGTAGTTGAGAGTTGAGAGCTACTGAGAAGCATTTTATGAACCCATGTATATAACAATTGAATGAATATAATATAGGAGCATTGTCCCAAATGTGTGGTGTTGTTGTGTCTATCTGAATGAATCAATGGTAGGATTTTTATCTATTTGAAATTCTATTTTATTTCTTGTTCTTTTGTTATGAATGAATTTACATGGTTGAATGTATGAATTTGTGAATATTTAGATAGGTTCAATTGTTTCTCTTCTACGATCAAGTGCAAGTGTGAATAGTGTCTGCAAGGTGTGCATTGACAGAGTCTATTTTGACTCATAAACTCAAAAGAGATAATGTGAACTTTATATGTGCAAAGAGTGCATAGCATCTGTAAGGTGTGTGTGGCAGAGTCCATTTTGACTAAGAAAGTTCAGGAGAGATAGTTTGAAGGTGTGCGTAGACTGGAACGCACTCGAAACCATATTGTTCAGAGGGAAAAATAGAGTGTGGAAGGACTATTGCAAGGATTGTGCAGTCATCCTTCAAGAGTTAATATTGAAGGAAGTTTGTTGCAAGGTGTGCGCAAAACCGATGTTGGGTATCGAACAAATCGTTCTAAGAAGTTCAGAGTGTTGGGGAGAAGCAAGTCCAAGAGAGGTAACTTGGAGCTTTGCATGCAGAGAGTGCATATTGTCCGCAAGGATTGTGCGACAAAGTATTTTGACTCAAAATTTCAAGAGGAGTAGCGAAAGTCATCCACAAAAAAATGGAGTCATTGAGGAGGACCTGTTGCAAGGCGTGCACAGGATGAAATTCTACTAAGTGTCGAAGAAAGCGCTCTAAAGAGGCAAAATTTGAGAAATAAAAATCTAAGGAAGAGAAGCGATAAATCTTCAAAGGGAGGAGTTCTTTAAGGTTTCCCCAATTTAACGAGAAATATTCGTACAGGAGGGACTGAGATCATTCTGGACCGTCAGATCTAGGGAAACCTGCATGGAGGTTAGCCATGAAGCATTTTGGCACTTTGTAGTTCGGAGTGTTTAAAGTGTTTGTGAAGCGAGTTCATCAAAGTCGCGAAGTGATCTTAACCGTTTGTTGTGAGGAGATGCGTGGCAATGGATTAGAAAATCCAAGAGATAGAGTTCTAGAGAAGTTGCGTCTGGATTAGGTGAAATTTCGCGAAGTTGTGAAATTTGAAGTACGGCTAGATCATCATATCTAGGGAGACATGTGGCAGAGATCTGTGAATTTGGAGTAAATCGTTTTGGAAATATCCAAGGGCGGAGGTTGTAAATATTGCGAAGCCTGAAGTTCGAAGAGATGACCCAGGATCACAGCCCGTGGTCACATAGGAGAAAGAGTCTAGTGGGGGGCTAGAAATCCCAAGGTTGGTGTTGCCAAAAATGCCAGAGAATAGGGTTGTGGGTAACCCGAACCTGTAGGTAACATGAAAGGGACTTGTGTGTATTGATTGTTCAGGGTCTTTTGAAGGCCTGAAGAGCTAATTTGGCTCAATAATTTGAAGATCCAAGACCGCGAGGTCGTAGAATCCCTGGGAGGGAAGGGGGGTTGCATTAGAGTTGTATCAGGACATGAATTTGTTTTCAGGTAGAGGAGAAAGGAGAAAAATAAGTAGGATGATATCATCAAGTGGTATCACATACATCATCACAATGCCACCTAGGAGACATGCAGAGCCACCTGTAGAAAATAGAGCTATGGAAAGGGAAATGAGAGAACTGCGAGCAAGATTAGATGCCATGGAGAAAACGCAAAGGAGAGCACATGATGTTGGAGACATCAGTGATGCAGAGAATGAAGAAGTGGAAGTTGAAGAAGTTGTAGTAGAGGATGTTGCATAAGAATGCTTCCTAAAAATGGTTGTCAAGTTGGGAGCCAAAGAAAACATAGACATCACAATGTATGAAGGTAATTTGGACGTCGAAGAATTTCTTGATTGGATATGAGAAATGGACAAGTATTTCGACTATGAAGATGTCAATGAGGAGAAAAAGGTGAAACATGTTGTCACCAGGTTAAAAGCACATGTAGAATTGTGGTGGGATGAACTACAGGATGGCAAAAGGAGCAAAGGAAAACAAAAGATTAAGAGTTGGGATAGAATGGTAGCCAGGCTAAAGGCTAAATTCATACCCAAGGAATATCATATTAATCTATTCAGGAAATTGCAGAACTTGAGATAGAAATGAATGATAGTCAAAGAATACAAAGATGAGTTATATAGACTGAAATCAGGGCTAGACAAAGAGAGAGAGAGAGACACGAGGAAAAAATTGACAGATATATAAATGGCCTGAGGTATGAAATCCATGATGAAATCAACATGATGACCATCAGGACAGTGGAGGATTCTTATAAGATTGCACTGAAAGAAGAAGAGAATATGGCCAGAAAGCAGAGTCAACAAAGCAGGGGTAGAAGTTTAAACAGAGGCAAGGGAATTTCCCATGACAAGGCGTAGAATCCCAAAGGTGAGACTGAGAAACCACATAGTCACTCTGAAAGAGGAGGAAGTTCCCGAGGGAGACAAAGTGGTGGTAGAAATTGTTTTTCCCGAGGAAGAGGAAGACGTAGAGGAGGAGAGGTAAAGTGTTATGCATGTGGAAAGATAGGACATGTGTCTTAGGAATGCACTGAAAGAAAGAAAGAAGGAGGTGAAGCTCACATTTCGGAAGCACAGAAGCGGGATGTTGAAGCAGAAGGAGCCAAATATGGAAGATCTTTGATGATGAAGAAATTTCTCTTAAATCTAGAGCCAGAAGTTGAAAATCCAGTGCAAAGGAAAAATTTGTTTAGGACAACTTTCAAGACTAAAGATAGAGTATGCAAGGTGATAATTGATAGTGGGAGAACTAATAATTTAGTATCCACAGAGATGGTGGAGAAACTGGAGCTGGATACAACTGCACATCCAAGTCCGTATAAATTCTCATCGTTGCAAAAAGGTCATCAGGTAACAGTAACTAAACAATGCCTAGTTGAATTTAAAATAGGAGGATATAGAGATGAGATTCCATGTGATGTGATTCCCATGGATGTATGTCATGTGTTTTTGGGAAGACCATGGCAGTATGACAAGAATGTCATTCATGATGGGAGAAATAATACTTATACTTTGGAGAAGAATGGTAGGACACACATGTTGCTTCCAATTGAGGAGAAGAAAGTGAAGGAAGAAGACAACACAAGCGTACTTTTGATGAGTGGGAAGGAACTCCAGAGTGAAGTTAAGAAGGAACAGGAGATGCAGTTTGTTGTAGCGAGGAAGATGAAAGTTATCCTTACAATTACTTCTATGGAGGATATTCCAGAAGAAGTTCAGGAGTTGTTAGATAATTTTTCTAACATAGTAGTGGATGATTTGCCAATCTCATTGCCACCTATTAGGAGTATTAACCATAACATTGACTTAATACCAGGAGAAAGTATGTCAAACAAAGCAGAGTACATATTGACACCTCAAGAGAATGAGGAGGTAAAAAGACAAGTTCAGGATCTGTTAGACAAAGGTTTGGTCAGAGAAATCTTGAGTCCATGCATAGTACCAACTATGTTGGGTCCGAAGAAGGATGGAGGATGGAGAATGTGTATAGATTTGAGAGCCATAAACAAGATCACCATTAGGTACAAATTTCCATTTCCAAGGATGGATGACTTAATGGATTGTTTAAGTGGAGCAAGCTATTTTTCAAAGATAGATTTGAAAAGTGGATATCACCAGATAAGGATGAGAGAAGGTGATGAGTGGAAAATAGCCTTCAAGACAAATGAGGGATTGTATGAATGGCTTGTTATGTCGTTTGGATTAACAAATGCCCCGATTACTTTTATGAGGTTGATGAATGAAGTGTTGAAAGATTTTATTCGTAAGTTTGTGATCGTATATCTGGATGATAGACTGGTCTTCAGTAAAACTGAAGAAGAGCATTTGAGACACTTAACATTAGTGATGAGGAGGTTACAGTGGGAGAAGTTGCTGATAAATTTAAATAAATCCTCTTTTATGAAGAAATAACTCATTTAATTGGGTTTTGTGATCTCTTTGAATGAATTAAAGATGGATCCTGAGAAGCTAAAAGCAATCAGAGAGTGATCGTCACCAAGGAGCATATTTTAAGTGAGAAGCTTCCATGGATCATCAAGTTTCTATCGAAAGTTCATTAGAAATTTCAGTGAAATTGGTGCACAAATGATTGATAAAGTGAAGAAAAGACATAATTATTTCAAATGGACAGAAGAGGTTGAGAAAAGATTCAATATATTAAAGGAGAAGATAACAAAACAATTGATTCTGGTCTTTCCAGATTTCAGGAAGACATTTCAAGTGATATGTGATGTGAGTGGAGTTGCAATTGGAGCGGTCCTGAGCCAAGATAATAGACTTGTTGCATATTTCAATGAGAATTTGAATGACACTAAGAGAAAGTATTCCACATATGATAAAGAGTTATATTCCATAATTAAATCCTTGAAGAAATGGAGGCAGTACCTTGTTCCAAAAGAGTTTCTTTTGTATAGCGATAATCAAGCTTTACAATTCATAATCAGACAGGAAAAGTTAAATCAAAGACATGTTAAGTGGATAGAGTTTATGCGAAATTTAACTTTTGTCGTTAAACACATTTTTGGTAATGCTAACAAGGTTATTGATGCATTGAGTAGGAAATGTTTGATTCTGCGTGAATTTCAAGTGAAAACCTTAGGGTTTGAACACCTTAAGGAAATGTATTGTGATGATCCAAATTTCAAAGAGGCGTATGAAGCATGTGCAAATCCTGTTCTTAGAGACAGAACTTAGTGGGAAAAGTACATGATTCAAGATGGGTTGATGTTTAAGGGGTGCCAGTTGTGCATACCAAAGTGCTCGATGAGAGAGAATTTGTTGAAGGAAAAACATAGTGGAGGTCTAGTCGGACATTTCGGCCATGAAAAAATGTTTTCACAGTTGAACAGTTCATACTATTGGCCAGGTATGAGGGCAGACATGAAAAGGTTTTTGAATAGATGTAATATTTTCCAGCATGCAAAGGGAAAGAGACAGAGCATTGGGTTGTATCAACCATTTCCTATTCCAAAGAGGCCTTGGGATGTAATAAGCATGGATTTTGTGTTGAGATTTCCAAGGACACAAAGGGGAAGTGATTCCATATTTGTGGTAGTTGATAGATTTTCAAAGATGGCACACTTTATCCCATGCCAGAAGACCACTGATGCAATGCATGTTTCTAACTTGTTTTTCAAGGAAGTTGTGAGACTTCATGGATTTCCCAAGAGTATTGTCTCAGACAGAGATACCAAATTTGTTGGTCATTTCTAGAGGACATTGTGGAGGAAAATGGAAAAAAAACTATCCTTTAGTTATGCATATCACCCTCAAAAGGATGGACAGAATGAGGTGGTGAACCCGAGTTTAGGAGATTTGCTGACAAGTTTGGTCACTGAACATCATAGTCAGTGGGATCAGATTCTAGCACAAGCGGATTTTGCAGAAAACGACTCAGTAAACAGAAGTACTAGAAATATCCCATTTCATATAGTATATGGAATGAATCTGAGGGGTGTGTCAGAGTTAAGAGATATGAAGCAGAGTGAATTTGGAAGCACTAGAGCCGAAGACTTCTCTATAGAAATGCAGGAGATTCATAATCAGATCAAAGAGCAGTTGCAGAGGAGCAACAACCAATATAAACGCAGAGATGATCAACATAGGAGGAAACTTCAATTTGAATTTGGAGATCAAGTTCTAACACATCTCAGGAAGGAGAGGTTCCCAAGAGGAACACATAATAAACTAAAGCTGAAGAAGATAGGACCGCGCAAGATCCTAAGAAAATTTGATGAGAACGCTTATGAGATAGAGCTGCCGACATATGTGGGTATATCACCCATATTCAACATTGTAGACCTGTATCCTTATAGGGAAGATGGAACCAGAGAATCAAAATATCAGAAAGAGATTTAGTGGAAAGATCATATGCCTATAGCAAAGAAGTCGCCAACGGAGAAGATTGTAGATCAACAAATTGGTAAGAAGACCTGGAGAAAACCATATTTTGAGTATTTGGTAAAATGGAAAAGATTCCCAATAGAAGATGCTAGTTGGTTAAATGAAGCGGATATCCAGAAGCATGGAAATTCAATGCAGTAGCTCATGGACATGAGTCCATGAATTTTTATCCAGAGGAGTATGATGCAGTAACATCGCCAACAAAGCATAAGTGGAGGACAACTAAGTGCACTAGCGCACATTTTGAAGTGATTTTTTGAATTTTAAAGTGGCGTATCATGTAAATATTTTGAAAGGATTGAAATTTATGAACAATATTTAATGTTTTGGAGCTAGATGATCACATGAGATCATTGGAGAATGTATTTTATTTTAATGAAACTACGTGCAATACAGATTCGAGTTATCGCCATTGTAGCTGAGAGTTGAGAGCTACTGAGAAGCATTTTATGAACCCATGTATATAACAGTTGAATGAATATAATAGAGGAGCATTGTCCCTAATGTGTGGTGTTGCTATGTCTATCTAAATGAATGAATGGTATGATTTTTATCTATTTGAAATTCTCTGTTATTTCTTGTTCTTATGTTATGAATGCATTTACATGGTTGAATGTACGAATCTGTAAAGATTTAGATAAGTTCAATTGTTTCTATTCTACGAGCAATTGCAAGTGTGCATAGTGTCCACAAGGTGTGCATCGATAGAGTCTATTTCAACTCATAACCTCAGAAGAGATAACGTGACTTTATATGTGAAAAGAGTGCATAGCCTCCGTAAGGTGTGCGTGACAGAGTCCATTTTGACTCAGAAATTTCAGGAGAGATAGTTTGAAGGTGTGCATAGAACGGAACGCACTCAGAACCATATTGTTAAGAGGGAACAATAGAGTGTGGAAGGAATGTTGCAAGGAGTGCACAATCATCCTTCAAGAGTCAATATTGAAGGAATTTTTTCGCAAGGTGTGCACAGAATTGATGCTTAGCTGGGTATTGAAGGAATTGTTCTGAGAAGTTCAGAGTGTTGGGGAGAAGCAAGTCCAAGAGAGGTAACTTGGAGCTTTACATGAAGAGAGTGCATATCATCCGTAAAGAGTGCATGAAAAAGTTTTTTGAATCATAATCTCAAGAGGAGTAGCAAAATTCATCTACCAAAAAGTGGAGTCATGGAGGAGGACCTATTGCAAGGCGTGCACAGACTGAAATTATACTAAGTGTCGAAGAGAGTGCTCTAAAGAGGAAAAATTTCAAGAAAGAACAAGCTCAGGAGGAAGAGAAGAGAGAAATATTCAAAGGGAGGATTCATTTAAGGTTTCCCAAATTTAATGAGTAAGATCCATCCAGGAGGGACCAGGATCATTCCAGACCATCAGATCTAGGGAAAGTTGCATGGAGGTTAGCTGTGAAGCATTTCGTCACTTCGTAGTTCGGAGTGTTTAAAGTGTTTGTTAAGAGAGGTCACCAAAGTCGTGAAGCGATCTTAACCGTTGGATGAAAGGAGACACATGGCAGCAAATTATAAAACCCGGGAGATAGAGGTCCGGAGAAGTTGTGTGTGGAGTAGGTGAAATTACGCAAAGTCATGAAATATGAAGTACAGTTGGACCGTCATATCTAGGGAGACACGCAACAGAGATCCGCAAATTTGGAAGAAAGCGTTTCGGAAAGATCTGAGGGCAGAGTTCATAAAAGTTGTGAAGCCCGAAGTTACGAAGAGCTGACCCATGGTCACAACCCATGGTCACATAGGAGAAATATTCTAGCACAGGGTTAGGCACTCACAAGGTTGGTGTTGCCAAAAAATCCAGAGAACAGGGTTGTGGGTAACTCGAACCTGCAGGTAACATCAAAGGGACCTGTGCGTATTGATTTTCTAGGGTCTGTTGAAGGCCCAAAGAGCTAATTCGGCTCAATAATTTGAAGATCCAAGACCGAGAGATCCTAGAATCCTTAGGAGGGAAGGGGGGTTGCATCAAAAGACATGGTATGGAAAGGCCAGACATGCAAAGGAAAGCCATGGCATGGCATGGAAAAGTATGGCATGGTATGGAAATACAAGGCCAGGGATTGTAAGGCATGGGATGGAGGGGCATGGCATGGAAAGCAATACCATACGATAGCAAGGCATGGCATGGAATGTCATGGTAAGGCAAGGCATGGCATGGCAAGGAAATACATGGCATTGCATGGAAATGAAAGGCATGGCAAGGTAAGGCAGGCAAAGGCAAGGCATGACATGGCATGGTAAGGAAAGTCAATGCATGGAATAGAAAGACAAGGCAATGCAAGGTATGGCATGGAAAGGCATGAAAATGCAAGGCATGACATGGCATGGGATGGAAAGGAAAGGCATGATATGGAAAGGCATGGTATAGAAAGACATGTCATGGCAAGTGAATGCAAGGCATGGTATGGAGAGACATATCAAGGAAAGGCATACCATACGATATCAAGGCACGGAATGACATGGCATGGAATGACAAGGCATGGAACGGAATGGAAAGGGAAGGCATGAAAAAGGCAAGGCATGGCATGGCAAGGAAATACAATGCATGGCATGACAAGGAAAGATAATGCATGGCATGACAAGGCAAGGGATGACATGGCAAGGCATGCAAAGACAAGGCATAGCATGGCATGGTGAGGATATGCATGGAAAGGCAAGGCATGGCATGACATGGTAAGGCAAGGAAATGCATGGAAAGGAAAGACAATGCAAGGCATGGCACTGCAAGGCATGTAAAGCCAAGACATGGAAAGACATGGAATGGCATGGCAAGGCAAGGCAAGGCAAGGCAATACACCTTGACACCTTCTATTAAATTTTTGTCATAATTTTCAACCCTTTAGGGCTTGATGTATTTAATTTTTTCTTTGAAAGGATTGACATTTGGATGTGGTCTAGTTGAATGAGTATCGAGAGCATCTTCAAAATTACCTCTAAACCAATTAATTCTCAAATGACCTTTGAAGCATCTTACAATGGGCCAAAATGTCCTAGAAAAATATTCATTTGTGAAATAAAGAGAAGAAGATATATAGACCAATTAATTGTCAAAGGATTTTTATAGGCAAACATAATCATATATAGCACAAAATGGAGAGGGTTAGCACTTACGGTTATGTAATAGAATTTACAATTGATAGTTAAAATGTATAACACACTTTTTTACGATCTTTACTAATGTTTATTGGAATTGTTGCATGTTTTACAACATTGGAATGACTTCTTATTTGTAACTTATTTGAAATT
>SNQJ01S0000669.1:468079-518848 GCA_010110895.2 Picea sitchensis | reverse complement strand
CATCATTCTAACTCAACAATTAAGGTCGAGAAAAGACTTATCAGAATCAGACAATGTGAAGCGACTACTGGAAGGGGTGCCCATTTCCACCCAACCGCAGGCTCAGTCACACCAAACAAATTTACCACTAGCCACCCTCGAGTTAGACCATGATGCTCTAAAACACATCCTTTTCTTCTCTCTCAGCCACAATAGGGACAGAGGTTACTCTCCTCTTCCCACAGGATCCTGGCAATGGTTTATATGATACCAAGCAAGGAGGACTAGCCTTGTTTATTAGCTTGTATCATAACCTTCTCTGCCATTTCCTGTATCCAAAGCGCTTAGTTTTTCCATTCTTCCTTGAATCCCGGAGATTCACTTCCCGTCTCTGCACTCTTCACAAGCGTGTTCTTCCCTCTGCCCACAACACCTTCCCTTCTTGCCTCTTTCAGTAGGGTCGCATGTGGCCCGGACTCCCAGTCAACGGTCAAGTCTGGAAGCCTTACCAATGAGTTCTTACACAACCCATCCCTTATTAACTCTTGAGGAGGTCTTCCCACCCACCAACCTAACTGTAATTCATTTATGGGTCAGAGGACGGTTATGTTCCTAAGCAATTAAATCTAGTAATGTACAGGTTTGGTGAAGGTTAACACAACCATTCCTGGTCCCCTTCCTCTTTCATAGCATTCGTGGTCTTTCTAAGTATAGCCTCCTTCCATTAGTCATGCAACACTTGTCCATTTTCTTAGTAAAAAATTAGGTTCAGATTCGTCTACCTTTCAAACAAAGTTCCATCGAATCAATATTCATAGATATAAATGTTTTCACAGTCTTTTGGCCATTTATAGTTATATTTACAAACTGGGGGAAACATGGTGTCGAAATATTGCTCTATAAAAAAGGTGTAATGAAAATGGAGTCAGGCAGTTACACTTCCCTGTGTACATGGGGGGAGGGGAGAAGCATTGATAGAAAAAGGATAAATGGAAGGAGAAAGAGATAACGGAAAGAAGGAGGAATCCTTGGAACCAATCATGATGGACGATGAACAAATCAAGTAGATCATGGTGACAATGGAAAAGACGCACAGTGGAGTACCCTACCAATACAAGGTGAACACCAAGAAGAGAGTTGTATCCATGAGGGAGGTCTTTCCAAGGGATGAAGAAGAGGTAGAGGATCTCCAGGCTGTGGATCATATTGAGGAAATCTTGCATGCAACATATGAGAGGAAGACGAGAGGTCCAAGAGTGGGAGGAGAAGGAAAAAATCCTATCCATATTAATGTCAATGTGGAACCCATAAACCCATGTGTGACTAACACACCAAAGAGAGCACCACCATTTAGGCAACCGAATTTTTGAAGAAGGAAGAGAGCATGAAGTACATCTACACAAGGAACAACAATTGGGGGAGCCAATTCAGGAAGCATTAGTCAAGTATCTACATGGCACAGAGGTAGTAGTTCAACATTCAGGATGGCAGGACATGATCCCACCATTAGGTTACCAGAGTTAAAAGAAGAAGTGTCGAAGGACCTGGAGAAGAACCTGTTTATCTGTGAAAAGATCTCGGAAGCAAAATAGATCACATACGAGGACACTAAACTTGCACAGCTAGAGATCACATTAAGGGATTGTGCACTGGATTGGTATATGAGTTTAGCCACAAACAATCCACCAGGGATAACCAGAACGATTGCAGATATCAAGAAGTTGTTGATAAATGAATTTCAGAAGCCAACTTCAAAGGACCATTACATGAACTCGAGGATAGAAATCCGAAAGAAACTAGGAGAATCTGTATGGGAGATTGACTAGAGATTCAAGCGAATGAAAGGAAAGTTGAAATATCTCATGACAGATATGGAGCATAGGCACCTGTTCGTCAATTCACTATTACCACACTTAAAATATCCAATGCGACAAAATTTTTTTCAGACATAGGCAGAGGCTCTATAGGAAGCCCTACAACTAGAAGAAAACCAATATCAGAAGACAAATCCAACCATCTAAGAGTTGAAGGAGGATATGTAGAACTTAACATTCCAACTAATCTAGAACAAAAGTAAGGACAAACGAGAAGTCGTTTGGTGTACCACATGCATGACAGAAGGACACTATAAGAACGAATTTCCAACATTCACGTAGTACATGGCAACATGAATTCCAAATCCATTACCAACAAGCAGAATATGGTGCAAAATATGTAAGAAACAAGGCCACAATCCATGTCACTGCCCAATGATGCAAAAGTACTAGACAATCCCAAAGAGCTCATATTGCATCTTTTGCAAGTCAGTAGGCCATGATGACAAAGACTATAGAACGATGGAGTTGATGAGAGAGAGGACATGAGATGCATATAGGGTTCAGGGAGAATTGTTGACCGGGAAAGATGCACCTCAGTTTAACAAGGTACCAACCCCATACTACACTATGCAGTAGCAATATAATACTGCACAACAACCATATAACACAACACAACCATAGTACAATGCAACGCGACCCCACTACAATACCGCACAATATAACCAAAAACCTCAATATAGCACGTCACGAGGGGATCAAGCTAGCTACAGAAGTAGAGGTGAAAGTCATTTCAAAAGAATACTGAATCAGATGACAAGAAGGTGAGAGAATGTGCCGCTAGAAGGGGATGTTGAGACCGTGGAATCCCACAAAAGAAGAGATCGAAATCTAGATAAAGACAAAGGAGCTAGAGTTTGCACAGAAAGACAACATAAACCCTAGAGTAACATAGCACAAATATCTTGAGAAGTATGTGTTTACCGATCTGCATGAAGTATTTTTCTATGATTTTCCACACTTATTCCATGAGTGGATATTGAAGTTGAAGGATAACCACGCAACAAACAGGATCCGACAGTTAGAGTGGACCTCAATTCAGATCGCGCAGTTACAACAGGTGAATAACAAATTCACCTGCGCAGTAGATTTTTGGCTCGACGACATTGTAGAAGGCTTTATAATAGAATTTGTAGTAGATACCGTGAAGTCATACAACATATCATAGCAAGAGTTTCTATGCAGGCCTAGGGGAAGGTACATTAGATCATTGTATACTTCTATTAAGATATTTGTAACACACCCACCCTTCTGAAGGAGCTTCTATAGTGTAAAGCCTCTAAATTTTCTTTTTTGTTCTCCTGTGTGAACAAGCACCAGGCACAAGCCCCCCCCTCCATGTGACCACTACCCGTGATCACAAGCCTAGCTAAAAGGTGCTTCATGACTCCTTTCATTGGGTATTCAGATTCGAGCCAGCCTTGAATCACCCGACTCCCAAACTCCCAAACGAAGAGCCTAGCCCAGTGCTAGCTCTGTTCCTTAACCTCCATTCATATGACCCATTGTTATGACTTGGGGCCCAACCCTCGAGCATTTTAGGGCTTCACGTATCACAAAGGTGGAAATTAGTCCATATCCTTTCTTCAGAATCCAAAAATACGAACTCCCGATGTCAGATCAATGATCCACAATCTCTCGCGACCCAACGGCTTAGATAGACTCTTTGTGAATCAGGAATTCATTTTTATTGAAGATGGAAGGTCACTCACCTTCCTTCTCCCAATCCCTGATATATCCTTGGAAAATCAACGGTCCACGTCCTCTCTTCGATCGATGGCTGCGATCAAATCGTGAACTTAGATTCATGAGTTCTCATGATTCCTATCTTTGACTTCCCGAGTTGTGAGTCAGTAAAATATCAATCTCTCCCCATGTTTCCCTTCACGACAGATGGCTAGCATTGTTGTGGCTCCCAGCTTCCTAGGTATTCGACTCTACTCCTTGAAAATATTCCGAGGTTTGAATCCCTAAACTCTCAGATCTTCTACCACCTGTCCTCTGACAATGGGCGGTTCCTATTAACTTCAAAAATTTGGGACTTCACGAAAGTTCACTCTCCTGTGCACTTTCAAAGGGTTAGGCCTCGTGCACTTTCCTATGGATCTCATGTCTATGTTCCTCTGTGCATAGATCCGACGAACGTGATCTATCCTCTCCCTGTGTGTGAACTCTGAACTCACAGATACAACGACTGAGGTTACTTCACAACTTTGGGTTTCAAAGGTTTTGTTCGCACCAACCCATGACCTTCTCGATACGCGAACTCAAAACTTGTGGATCCGAGGGCTAGAAGGGGTTAACTCTTGCACTATTTCCCATAGCCAACGTCCATGACAACCCTTGGCTCCTTTAGGACGAATCTCATCTGTCTGTTCTTCGGATAAGGAAAACCTTTCCCTTTCGTTAGTTTCCTATCACTATTTTTCTAAGTTCTCACCCCAAATGGGTTAGGGACTTGGGTCTGGAAATTCACACAACACGGGGTCAAGGGAGAGTATTCTCTTCATACTAATGGTTTCAGGTCTACACAATATTTCCTATCTCGACCATTTTACGACTTATGCCTAGGAAGCCCTCAGGAGTGAAACTGGGCATACAATTTATTAGTGGGAAGTATGAGTTCCCAAGGAGATGGAAGCATGTGCATAACAAAGTCATTTCACACATAAATGGTCATACATNCATTCTACCTCAACAATTAAGGTCAGGAAAAGATTTATCAGATTGAGACAATGTGAAGTGACTATTGGAAGGGGTGACTGTTTCCCCCAAACCGTAATATTAATCACTCCAAATGGATTTACCAATAGCCACCCCCGAGCTAGACAATGATTCTCTGCAACACAAACTTTTATTGCTGCTTAGCCACAATAGGGACACAGGTTACTCTCCTTTTCCCGCATGATCCTAGCAATGGTTTATACGATACCAAGCAAGGAGGACTAGCCTCGCTTATCAACTTTTATCATAGCCTTCTCTGTTATTTCCTATTTACAAAATTCTTAGTTTTTCCATTCTTCCTTGAATCCCCAAGATTCACTTCCCATCTCTACACTCTTTGCAAGCATGTTCTTCCCTCTGCCCACCACACCTTCCCTTCTCTCCTCTTTCATCAAGGTCGCATGTGGCCTGAATTCCCAGTCATTGGTCAAGTATGGAAGCCTTATGGATGAGTGCTTACACACCCCATCCCTCATTAACTCTTGAGGAGGTCTTCCCACCCACCAGCCTAACTGTAATTCATTTCTGGGTCAGAGGACAGTTTTGGTCCTGAGCAATTAAATTTTGTAATGTACTGGTTTGGTGAAGGTTAATGCAACCATTTATGGTCCCCTTCACCATCTCTTTCATATAATTCATGGTCTTTCTAAGCACACCCCGCTTCCATTAGTCATGCAAAACTTGTCCATTTTCTTAGTAAATAATTAGGTTCACATTCATCTACCTTTCAAACAAAGCTCCATTGAATCAATATTCACACATATAAAGTTTTCCATAGTCTTTTGGCTATTTATAGTTATATTTACAAACTGGGGGAAACAGGGTGTGACAATTCCCTCCCCCTTAAAGGAACACCATCCTCGATGTACTATCTATTAGGATGTTCTGTATGTACAGAAGTGAAAAAAAATGGGTATGTCTGTCTCATGGCATCCTCCATTTCCCATGTGGCCTCATCTGGGCCAAAGTGTTTCCACTGCACCTTGACCTGTGCAATGGTTCGGTTCCTGAGTGGGGTTTCCTTCCTGTCTAGTATGCATTGAGGTTTTGGTAGGAATTCTCCCTCGGGTTCTACCTGGATCACAGACCAGTCAATTATATGATTAGAATCATGTACATATTTCTTCAGCAATGAAACATGGAAAACATTATGTGCTTTTACTGTGGGAGGAAGTGATAGCCTATAGGCTACAGGTCCCACAATATCTAGAATTTCAAAAGGTCCAGAATACTGAGGTTCTAACTTGGCACAAGATCCCATCCTCAGGGAACTCTTCCTAGGCCTAACTTTGAGATAGACGTGGTCTCTTGTCTTGAATTCTCTGAGGGTTCTCTTTCTGTTGGCATAAATTTTCTGTCTATTCTGAGCGATTTTCATATTTTTCTTTATCTGAATCACTTGTTGTTCCATTTATTTCAACAAATCGGGTCCAATCATAATTTTGTTCATGGGCTTACTCCAACTGACTAGAGTGTTTCAAAGCCTACCATAGAGGGCTTAGAAAGGGCTCATCTTTAGTGATTCTTGGTAGCCATTGTTGTAGGCAAATTCCATCAGTGGTAGGTAATCTTCCTACTTTTTAGGTTGATGCATTACATGTTGTTAGGACCACACAATGTACCTTTTTGCCCACACTTTTTTCCACTATTACAATCTTGATCACCCACACTTAAACTCATATTATCACTTTATCTGATCATTCCAAAGGTATACAATGTCCCTTCTCATTACTATACGTTTAATTTGTTTTTCATAATATTTTACATCACTCTCGTACTTAACCATTGATTAGAAATATATAAGTGCTGAAATAGTTTAAACTGTAGATTAGCATTTGAAGTCTGTTGTTGAAACAACAATTCACAGAAGTTGTTACACAGTCCAGGGTCGCAGATGCTGTAACACAGAAGCTGTTACACAATCCAGGGTCACAGATGCTGAAACACAGAAGCTGTCACATAGTCCATGGTCGACGATACTGAAACATAGAAGCTGTTACATAGTTCATGATCTATGATGCTAAGGAAGCTATTACACAGTTCATGGTCACGATGCTGAAACATAGAGGAAGCCATTACACAGCCCAGGACTGACGATGATGAAACACAAAGGAAGTCGTTACACAGTCAGTGGTCAACAACAACTCCACAACAGTTGCACCGTGAGCCAAGCACAAACCATCATTGCTACATGAGAATTCTAAGACAGTCAAGAGCACAAATCTCGTGGCTGAAACAACCCGTGATTTGCGGTGTTGAAACAGCATGCAAGAAACTGTCACTCCAGCCGTAACAGCAACACCTCCTTCAACACTCGTAATAACATTCTATTGCGAGACACTAGGACATCCTATTCCGGTTTAGAAAGTCGATCTAACTAAGAATAGGACTCAGATATACACCTGCAATTTTTAATCAATTGTATCGAAGAGATTCCCTCTTTAAATAAGAGGAAATCACCATTCGAGAGGATCCAGTTTTTGGTACTAAGAAAGTTTCAGAGAGAAAGACGTACTTGATTTATAGATTGTAATATGATACCTTGATAGATGAATAAAAGACTATTTTGAGCATCCTTTTCTAGCCCTTTCGTCTCAGGGGAATCTTGTGAGAAGGGAGGGCCCACCTTCTTCACANAGTGTGTTAGTATAATTTCTGTTTATGCCTTGATTAACTTTTGTCTTGCTGAAACACTACTGTTAATGAATTCTGCTTTGTTGAAACACTACTGAACTCTGTCTTGTTAAGAACCTTGTTTTATTGAATGTTACATTGTTTTCATGAAGTTCATAATCATTTCAATTAGCAATCTTGTGTGATGAATTTATGAGATTCTGCTAATCAGAAACCAGAGCTAAAGGTTCCTGCTTAATGGAAGGGATTAAGGGTTCTGCTCTCTGTTAGAAGTAATCAACTTTCAATTATTTTCCCTGAGTATGCCAATCAAAGAATAGAGCTAAGGGTTCCTGCTTAATGGAAAGGACTAAGGGTTCTGTTTTCTGTTAGAAGTAGCCAGCCTTCAATTATTCTCATAAGTATGCTAATCAGAGACTGGTACTAAATGTTCCTGCTTAAAGGAAGGGATTAAGGGTCATGTTCTCTGTTAGATAGAGTTAGCATTCAATGCATTAATGTTTTCATGAAAGTGTGTTAATTAGAAACAAGGTGTTGGAGTTCTTGCTTGGGAATAGGGTCTTGTTCTCTGGTTACAGAATAGTTGTTCTTTCCTGTTGCAGTTGTTATTTTAATGTAATTTAGGATTCTTTAGATTAATCTTTAAATCTTTGCAATAGGTAGGTTGCTTTCCTATAATTCAAGTCAGAACTTCAGTTTATTCAAGGCAAGTGTGAATGATATAGTTTCCTTTACTAAAACTCTAGGTTTCTTTTGGAATTGAGAATATATAGTGCGTGGTTACCTTTGAAATAAATAGACTTCCCTGGGTTGACAATTTATGTAGCACTTGATTGTTTTAATTAAGCAATTATAGTGACCAACATTTTGGCGCCGTTGTCGGGGAAGGTAATTTTAGATTTCAAAAAGCACTTATGATTTCTCATATACAAAGATTGCATGAAAGGACATGGATACCCCAAGGATACTAACCCTATAGGTGGCAAGGGAAAAGGAAAAGGAGGAAGAAAGACTTACATTGATGAGATTATATCAAAGTCTAAATCGGCTACCCAATGACCAAATTTTCAGAAACAAAAGTCTCAGCCTTCATTTCAAGAAAACTTTGAAATAGGGAAAGAAGTTTGGAGTCATGAGACAGTCCAGAAGCCAGCAGGAAACATTGAGGACAGAGCAAGCGCAACAGGGGAACAGACAAAAGAAAACATGGATGAGTACAATGAAGAATTGCATCACGAAGAACAGACAGGTCCTGAAGGAGAGGTAAATGATGAAAACTCTTTCTCTACATTAGGATTTACTATTGGCGATCTTCCTAGAGGAGTAGCCCCCATGAAAAACATTCCACTCTCAGCATTACCTAATTTTCATGGTTTGTCTTTAGAAGATCCTGATGAATTTCTTTTTGAGTTTGATATATTATGCAAAAGTTATGATTACGTTTCTAATGCTCAAAAATTAAAGTTATTTCCAGCAACACTAAAAGGGAATGCACTAAGATGGTTTATGAGTCTTGGAGGCCATGTAATCACAACATGAGACCAAATGAAATAGAAATTCCTGAACAAATACCAGGACTATTGCTGAACAAGAGAAAAGAGGGAGGAGCTATTCAAGATGATGCAGAAAGAGGATGAAAATCTGGAGGACTTTGTAGAAAGGCTACAATACAATCTACAAAGATCCAGTCACCCCAATGTAAGTAAAGACATTCTTAAAACTATATTATTAAAAGGAGTAAGGGATGACTATCTAGATATGATGAACATGCTTGGAAAAGGGGACATATCTAAAGAATCATACGATGAAATTGTTAACTTATGCAAAAGATGTTCAAGAGGAGCTTCAAGAAATAGATCAAACAACAGGGACACGACATTTTCAAGAGTCCAAAAATCAGCCAGTGGGTAGCAACAAGAGCCGAGATAGGTAATTTACTTGAAGGTTTTAAAACTGAAATGTTAAGCTCTTTTGCCTCACAAATTGACACCCTGCAGATTAAGAAGAAGCAAGCAGAAGCAGAAGCAGCCCTATCCATCTTTTGTTCTCAATGCAGAGACAAGCACCCATGAAGAGAATTTCCATTGGACAAAAAGCCAATCTGCACCATCTGCGATAAAGATCATGACACTCAAGAATGTCCATCTTTACCAGGAATCAAGGCAACATTACAACCAACGGACGAAGAAGCTAAAGCAGTCTATCTATTGACACAAAGAAGGCAATGGAAACCGCGAGGACAAGGTATGAATCCTAACATGCCATTTGCATCTTCTAATCATTGGAATAATTATCCTTCTTTCAATCAAATGAGTTACCCCCCCTATAATCAAATGCAATACACTAATCAAATGAATTACCCACCCATGCAAAAAACTTACCCACCCATGCAACAAACTAACCCCCCCTTTGTTGATCCATCAATGTGGACCCCTTGGCCTCCACAACAACAACAACCATATCAAAATCAATGGAATCAAAACTGGAGAGGACAACAACCCCCCTTCCAAATTCAATTACCTCAATCCCAATTCTTGCAACCACTCTCCTTACCAGCAGGTACTCCACCGAACAATCAAACGATGAGACCCCAGCTACCTGTACAACCTAACCCTAACCCAAATAATAAATTTGTGCAGTGCATTGATATTTATAACCAGCCTACACTTTCTCTTCTCCCTGTGCAATGCAATGATATTCATTTACGATCTGGGAGAATAGTGGAACCTGCCATAGCTGATGTTACCTCTTCTGATAAAGAGGAAACAAAAGAGCATGATGTACTTTAAGAGGTACAATCATCCTCTAACAATGCTGCTAAAATAGCAAAACCACCATTTCTAGAGCATTTAGCCTTGACTAAAACCCCTGAACCACCAGCCTTCAATATTCTAGGGGAATTACAAAATTTATATGTCAAAATTCCTCTACTACAAGCACTCCGAGACGTACCAATCTATGCCAGGACGATGCGAGACATTTGTGTTAAAAATCCTGGTAGGAAAATTAAGGATCCCCTTACAGTCCATGTTATGGGAGACTTGTCTGCACTAATGTCAGGTAAAACTCCCCCAGTTAAATATGGTGATCCCGGCCACCCTACTGTTTCAGTACAAGTTGGAAAAATGATAATCCCTCGAGTCCTGGTAGACCTAGGTGCAACTATCAATATCATGACTCTGGAAACCTTACAACTACTACAATTGCAAAATAAAGTTAGAGACACCCCAACTATCTTAGAATTGGCTGATCGATCTACAATTAAACCAGAAGGAGTCATTGAAGACCTTAGTATCTCTATAGAATCCTGGAATTATCCAGCTGACTTTACAGTACTACAACCCAAAACAAAGTTGGGGGGCCACCCTCTAATTTTGGGTAGACCTTGGCTGGCCACAACAGATGCTTTTATCAGCTGTAGATCAGGTTCAATGACAATTTCAAACGGTTATGAAACTAAACAACTTACCCTCTACCCTCACGCTACACCCCTGCTTAATAATGATAGTTTTGTATGTGTATATTTTGATGATCAACCTACTCGACCCTTTTTGACTATCAGACAAGCTCTAAGCCTGAAAGACTCTACCGAGGATGAAGTAATCAATAATTTTATTTGTGAACCCTCCTCTGTGACTCCAGAAACTCCTAACCAGCTAACTGCACTTTTGGAGTCTGATAATCAAGAAAACCTCAACTCGGAAAGCCCACCTCAAGCATCTAACACCATCTCCTCTAAAAGCATACCAGTGGAAATTGAAGCTGGCAAAACATTGAACATAAACCCTAATTTGACAAATGCCGAAACACAACAATTAATGAAGTTACTTCTGGAAAATAAAGAAGCATTCGCATGGGATTACACAGATATGAAAGGAATCTCTCCTGAATTATGCACTCATCAAATATATATTAAGGAAGATTGTCGGCCAATCTACCAACCTCAGCGACGAATGAACCCGAATTTAAGAGAAATCCTCAAAGAAGAACTTCAAAAATTGCTCAATGCAGGGTTTATTTACCCTATATCAGACAGTGAATGGGTTTCCCCATTGGTAATAGTTCCAAAGAAAAATGGGAAATGGAGAGTATGTGTAGATTATAGAGCTTTAAATAAAGCTACTCAGAAAGATCACTTTCCATTACCATTCATTGATCAGGTATTAGATAATTTATGAGGGAAGAAATTTTTCTCATTTTTAGATGGTTTCAGTGGGTATAACCAGATCAAAATTGCACCTCAAGATCAAGATAAAACCACTTTTACTAGCCCTTGGGGAACCTTTTCTTATAGAGTCCTTCCATTTGGACTATGTAATGCACCAACAACCTTCCAAAGAGCAGTTTTAGGAATCTTTTCTGATATGCTTAATGACTCTATGGAAATATTTATGAGTGACTTTACTCCTTATGGTGTTTCTTTTCAGGAAGCACTACAAAACCTTGAGAAAGTACTTAAACGATGCATACAAGGCCAACTCTCCTTAAGTACTGAAAAATGTCATATGATGATGAGTGAAGGAATAGTGCTTGGACATTTTATCTCATCTCAAGGAATTCAGGTAGACCCATCCAAAATACAAGTCATTAAGGATATTCCTACTCCCAAAACTCAAACAGAGGTAAGAAGTTTTCTAGGACATGCTGGATACTACAGAAGATTTATCAAGAATTTTTCCAAAATAGCTTCTCCCCTGTTTGTATTACTGATGAAAAATGTTGAATTTAAATGGACTAACTCTTGCCAAGAAGCATTTAATACACTTAAAAATCAGTTATCTACAGCTCCTATTCTTAGAGGACCTGATTGGACACTTCCCTTTCATATATCCTCTGATGCTTCAGATACTGCAATAGGATTTGTCTTGGGACAAGAAGAAAATCATATCCCTTATGCTATCTATTTCATCAGCAAGAATATGACCCCTGCTGAACTCAATTATACAGTCACCCAGAAGGAATTCTTAGCAGTTATCTATGCAATTAATAAATTTAGACATTACATTATCGACTATTTTACTTTTGTCCATACTGATCACTCAGCTATCAAATACTTAATGAACAAACCTATCACAAATGCTAGAGTAACCAGATGGCTACTATTATTGCAAGAATTTGATATTACAATTGTAGATAGACCAGGAAAAGAGAATGTAGTTGCTGATTTCCTTTCTTAGTTGACACCTGATGATGATACCCCAATAGATGACTCCTTTCCTGATGAATATCTATTTTCAGTTTCTTCCCACTCACCTTGGTATGTAGACATTGCTAACTACTTGGTTGCAGGGAAGTTACCACCACACCTATCCCACCGAGAGAAAAAAGTATCATTCATCAAAGTGCTCGGTATAGTTGGATAAGTGGGTGTCTTTTCCATATAAGAGCTGATCAAGAAATCCGAAGGTGTATTAGAGAAGATGAGGTTTATGATCTACTAAAAGCTTGTCATGATGGCCCTTGTGGAGGGCATTTTGCTGATAAGATAACAGCACACAAAATTCTCAGGATGGGGTACTATTGGCCCTCACTCTTCAAAGATGCAAAGAAATATGTCAGGGCCTGTGATAGCTGCCAAAGAGTGGGCCAACCTAATCATAGAGATAAAATGCCATTAAACCCCTAGATAGTACTTGAACCATTTGAAAGATGGGCCTTAGACTTTGTAGGACCCATCAACCCCCCATCCAATAAAAAAGTTTACATAGTGGTCTATACAGACTACATGACTAAATGGGTGGAAGCCAAAGCACTCCACAGAGAAACCGAAGAAGCAGTTATAAATTTCTTATTTAAAGACATCTTCATCAGATTTGGAGTGCCAAGAGAATTAGTTACAGATGGAGGACCTCCTTTCACTTCTCATGGTTTCAAAGCTACCCTTCAAAAATATCATATCCAGCATAAAATGACTACAGCATACCACCCCCAAGCTAATGGACAGGTGGAAAGCACAAACAAAGTAATATAAGCCATTCTCACAAAAACAGTGAAGGAAAATAGAAAGGATTGGTCCTACAGGCTCCCTGAATCATTATGGGCCTACAGAACTACCTGGAGAAATACTATAGGATTCTCTCCCTATGAATTAGTCTATGGAAAGAGTGACGTCTTTCCTATGGAATTTGAAATAAAGACCTTAAGGACTACCTTAGCTGTCAACCTTGATTTGACCGATGCACAGACAGCCAGGTTGCAACAACTTAATGAATTGGAGGAGAAAAGACTAGATTCCATTCAGCAGACAACCATAATTCAACAGCAAAGATCAAAATGGCATGACAAAAATATCAAGAACAAGCAGTTCCAAAAAGGTAATTGGGCCCTACTGTATGACTCTCGGTTCAAGGAATTTCAAGGGAAACTGCGCACAAGATGGCTTGGACCGTATGAAGTAGACACTATTTTCCCCAATGGAACAGTAAGGCTCCTCACAATCGATGAATCCAAAACATCGTTACTTGTAAATGGTCATCGTCTCTGTCTGTACCAGTGCCCTATTTCCAAAGAATATTTTAAGGTTGTATGCATGGAAGAATCCCATTACCTCTTCTTAGAGGAGGCCTCTACCCCTCATTGCAATTAATTCTTTTAAGTTAATTTCTTTAGCATTAGATTAGATTAGATTTTATTTACTAATAATCCCTGTCAAGAAATACCATGTTACAATTGATTTTTGTAGATTCCCGATCGAAGCACAGGCCACTAGGAAAGGACGATCCTACTTCACAAAGAAACGAGCTTGCCCGATGCTGAAACACCACTGTTCAACACTTTTTCACTTTCCTCTATTGCTAAAACACCATTGTCAGCAACTTTTCATCACTCTCCCCATCGCCGAAACACCGTCGTCAGAAACCCCACGTCATTTTCCCATTACCACGATTCAACAATTCCTCACTTTCTTCATCGACGAAACAACACCATCCAGCAGTTGTTTCGCCACGTTCTTTCTAGTGCTAAAACACCATTGCCAACAAATTTTTATCATTTTTCCCAATGCTGAAACACCACTATTCGGTACTTTTGATTTTCCCCCGATACTGAAACACCACTGTTCAGCACTTTTGACTTTTTTTGTTGCTGAAACACCACTCCGTTCCCTTTTCTTCATTACTAAAACACCACTATCAACAACCCCACACCTTTTTCCCTCATCATTGCTCAGCAACCTTTTATCACTTTCGCTGAAACACCATTCATAGTAATTTTTCGCCTTCTCCCTATTGCCAGAACACTACAGTTCGACAATTCTTCACTTCCTTCAACAACGAAACAACACCGTCCAGCAATTGTTTCGCCCCATTTTTCCTGTTGCTGAAACACCATTGTTCAGCAGTTCTTCACATTTTCTCATCACCGAAACAACATCGTCCAACAATTGTTTCGCCTCGTTCTTCTCTGTTGCTGAAACACCAACTTTTCAACATCATCTGTCAGTAGGATTTTATGCTCTCATACTATAGTTTTTCCTTCCAGTCAGCAAATCCTTGATACAATTCATCTAATAAATCAAAGTCTCCACCACGACTGCTGAACAGGCATGATATTTTGTTTGCAGAATGAATCAAAAGGTAAGGCGAGGTATGTAAATTTTATGTAATACAATTAGGTTATAGTTAATGAGAAGATTCTAAAATCATTATGACCACTCAAGTGCAATCATTACTAGCCGCACTTGATGGGAGGGGAGGACACATCAAATCCTCGATACCATCATTTCATAGAAATTCACCGCCACCATTCCTATTTCACCACCCTTTCGTGTATTTGACCACATTTTGCATACCGTCGCTCGGAAAACTCACTCTGCACAAAAGCTTTTACTCAAACTCTTTGAAGCTACATTTTACCAAGCTGGTAGCTATGGGAGGCTCTGTTATACGGAACGAACCCGCCACGACAACCCTGTTAGAACATTATCTAGTAGCTTATCAAATCTTTCAGGAGGTAGGATGGCTCAGTTATTTTCAAAGACTCCAGTGGTATAATGAACAACAGGTTCTGCAATTTGCTCAAAACCTTCAGGAAGACCATTCTATTGTCCAAGGGGTCTGAACTTCAGTAACAGAAGAAGATATAGCACAGGTCTTAGGCCTCCCTACCGATGGCACTTGTATGTTCAGCCGTAAACACATCATTCAGAATGCCCAACAGAACTTCTTCTTGCCAGAAGAACGAATTGACTTTAAAGGCCGGGGTGTTCAACTTAGCTTGTTGCCGCCCCCATGGCCAGAAGTTGCAAGATTAATCAAACATTACCTAACCTGCGAGGGACGATACTAGGTAGTTTACCAGCACGAATTTCTTCTGTTATCTCATTTACGGCATAATAGATGGGTAAATATTCCTTATTATTTGCTGGGTTGTCTGAAAAATATGGCACATTACTATAGAAAGGCTAAAGATCCCACCCTTTCACTCACCCATCACCGTCTTGTCCAACTGCTTATCCAAAGGGGTTTTTCCCAACAAACCTCCCACTAAACAACCCACCTATAAACCCCCAAAGAGCTGCTGAAATTCCTGAAAACCTCCAGGAGAAGCAACCGCAAAACCCCCCAGACTCTCTAGAAGTACCCAATAGCCCGCCCACAGAACCAATCATTCCAATTAATCCCCCTACCATACCAAGCCCGCCTCATACCTTACCAGAATTATCCACCCACGCCCTTCATATTCTTAGTGATGATTCTGAGCCAGACAATTCCCTCTGCCCCATCATTGAAGAAAAACCCCCACAGAAAAGAAAACGAATTCCTTTCTTTCCGCCCTTCTTACAAAAGAAGCAAACAAGGGACTCAACAAGGCCAACCATTATTGCCACTACCCTAGACTCCCAACCCATCTGACTAATACCCCATACACCTCCAACCTCCCAAATCCTGGAATCTTTGCCTACTCCACCTACGGGTACTGTAACACAAGAACCAGATGCCCAGGGTGTTGCGCCATCACCTGTTTCAAACCCAGTAGTTGAAACACAACCAACTACCCATTTCGTAGCTGAAACACAAGAACCAACTACCCATTCCATAGTTGAAACATAAGAACCAGCCATAGCTACCACACAAGAACCAACTACGGCTGAAACACAAGAACCAATTGCTAATATTGATACTGAGATGCAGGAATCAGAGGTCTAGGGTGCTGCAACATTACTTTCCTCAAATAAAGTAGCTGAAACACAAGAACCAGCTACCCATTCAGTGGCTGAAACATAAGAACCAGCTGTTGATATTGATACTGAGACACAGGAATCAGAGGTCCAGGGTGCTGCAACATTACTTTCCTTACATAAAGAAGCTGAAACATAAGAATCAGCTGCCATTCCTGTAGCTGCTCCACAAGAACCAGCTAGTGAGGCTGTGACTGCCACACAAGAACCAGTCATCCCTCAACCAGAACCAAAAATGGCCTCTGTCTTGAAAGAAAATGAGTTTTTAAAGTCTGAACTTGAAGCATACAAGCAAGAACTAGCCAGGGCAAAGGAAGCATACGAGAAGGAACTAAATTTGTACACCCTAGCTCGCACAGCAACCATGTCAGAAGGGACTACTACAGAGAGCCTGTGTAAAGAATATATGTGTTGTCAATGTGGGGATATTTACTATCAAGCGGGCTATAAGGTAATTCAAGTCTGAGTGTTAGGAGCTCCCCCTACTCCTTCAAATTTTGTAGTCAAAAAGGAAGAACCTGCTGTTACACAAGAACCAGCTATAGTTGTCACACAAGAACCAGCTACAACTGAAACACAAGAACCAGCAGGACCTCCCAAGTTTAAGACTGAGCCCTACATTGCAACAAATGAAGCCCCTTCTCTTGTCAACAAATCTATACAGACAATGCCCATGGAAGAATTCACACCTCCCAGCCAGATCAATCTCCACACTTTCATGGAACAATCTACTCGGACCTTACCTCATCCCACTACTTGCAACATTGAAACACAGACTCAGCCTTGAGATGAGCAGGCAGTAATACAAAAATGGAAGAAAGAGTATGCTGCAACATAGGCTAAAAGCCTGCAAGAGCACAGACAAACCTGGATAAATCATACTTACTCAAATTGGAAAGCTCTAGAGCAGACACGTTAGGAAGCTCGTACCCTGAATAAACAAAACAAAGAGTTCAAAGGCAGATTGGCCCTGGTATTTGACCTAACACAAAAGCTATTGGCCACAAAGAAACCATCTAACAACTACTCCTTTTTCCTTATGGAACGACTCACATGGTTTCAGATCAAATAAATCATAGTAGGTAAACCCCACGCAGTACTACACCCAACAGATTTTGTCAAAACTTTTACAGAAGCATTTACTAAGGATCAACACCTCCTCTGTGAGGCATATTTTCATAATGAGTCCATTCTCGAGAACAGGTAGTTGAACCTTATTCCTCTTGTTGGGGACATCCAGATTTGGGCATTTACTTCCTTTCTCCACAATCAAATTATTTGGCAAGATGACTTCATGGCTGCCAAGCACAATGAAGACAATCGCCTTCTCTGGATAAGACTAGAACCACAGAATGCAACCACCTTTGTCACAGAATATCATCAGTTCTTAAAGAAACCAGGAATGACTGAACATGTCTAGTAGCTACAATCAACAGTGCTTTAGGATTGTCATCACTTCATCAGATCCCTAGAGATTGCTTCCCTCCAGGAAAATAACTTTTTTTGGCAGCAATCCACTAAGAAAAGATAGGAATACAATCCTTTCAACCCCACTAACCTTGAGGTAGCAATCTCCAGGGTACCTAACTACATCCAGTGTGTTCAGCAATGTGTTGAAAACTAGATAGGGTACCTGTTTTATTTTCCTATCCTCTGGTTGCCAATAGAAATATATCAAATCCATTATAAGCTTCCTAAAAAGACAGAAACAACAGCTTGGCAAAGATTACAATGGGTCCAAGGGTTTTGAACGCCAACGGATAGTACCTCCCAGAGCTATTGCTTGATTAACTTACACGCTCAGAGTCGGTATTCAGACTTTGATTTAGAGTGAAGTTGCCTGAGGACATGCAACACCTTGAGTTGGGGGGGATGTTAGGACCACACAATGTACCTTTTTGCCCACACTTTTCGCTACTATTACACTCTTGATCACCCACACTTAAACTCATATTATCACTTTATCTGATCATTCCAAAGGTATACAACGTCCCTTCTCATTACTATACGTTTAATCTGTTTTGCATAATATTTTACATCACTCTCATACTTAACCATTGATTAGAAATATATAAGTGCTGAAATAGTTCAAACTGCAGATTAGAATTTGAAGCCTGTTGCTGAAACATCAATTCACAGAAGCTGTTACACAGTCCAGGGTCGCAGATGCTGAAACACAGAAGCTGTTACACAGTCCAGGGTCGCAGATGCTGAAACACAGAAGCTGCCACACAGTCCATGGTTGACGATGCTGAAACACAGAAGCTGTTACATAGTTCATGATCTACGATGCTGAGGAAGCTGTTACACAGTTCATGGTCACGATGCTGAAACACAGAGGAAGCCGTTACACAGCCCAGGATCGACGATGTTAAAACACAAAGGAAGCCATTACACAGTCAACAGTCAACAACAACTCCACAACAGTTGCACCGTGATCCAAGCACCAACCATCGTTGCTACATGAGAATGCTGAGACAGTCAAGAGCGCAAATCCCATGGCTGAAACAACCTACGATTTGTGGTGCTGAAACAACATGCAAGAAACTGTCACTCCAGCCGTAACAACAACACCTCCTTCAGCACTCATAATAGCATTCTGTTGTGAGAGAATAGGACATCCTATTTCGGTTTAGAAAGTCGATATGACTAAGAATAGGACTCAGATATACACCTATAATTTTTTATCAATTGTATCGAAGAGATTCCCTCTTTAAATAAGAGGAAATCACCATTCCAGAGGATCCAGTTTTTGGTACTAAGAAAGTTTTAGAGAGAAGGACGTACTTGATTTACAAATTGTAATATGATACATTGATAGATGAATAAAAGACTATTTTGAGCATCTTTCTCTAGCCCTTTCGTCTTAGAGGAATCTTGTGAGAAGGGAGGGCCCACCTTCTTCACAAGATTCACCCTTTAGTTTATAGTGTGTTAGTATAATTTCTGTTTATGCCTTTATTAACTT
Source organism: Picea sitchensis (assembly GCA_010110895.2). Classification (NCBI taxonomy): domain Eukaryota; kingdom Viridiplantae; phylum Streptophyta; class Pinopsida; order Pinales; family Pinaceae; genus Picea; species Picea sitchensis. The sequence continues at coordinate 499,491 of SNQJ01S0000669.1, read as the reverse complement.
TTGTCTTGTTGAAACACTACTGTTAATGAATTCTTCTTTGCTAAAACACTACTGAACTCTGTCTTGTTAAGAACTTTGTTTTATTGAATGTTGCATTGTTTTCACGAAGTTCATAATCATTTCAATTAGCAATCTTGTGTGATGAATTTATGAGGTTCTGCTAATCAGAAACCAGAGCTAAAGGTTCTTGCTTAATGGAAGGGATTAAGGGTTCTATTCTCTGTTAGAAGTAATCAACTTTCAATTATTTTCCTTGAGTGTGCCAATTAGAGACTAGAGCTAAGGGTTCATGCTTAATGGAAGGGACTAAGGGTTCTGTTTTCTGTTAGAAGTAGCCAACCTTCAATTATTCTCATAAGTATGCTAATCAGAGACTGGTACTAAAGGTTCCTGCTTAAAGGAAGGGATTAAGGGTCCTGTTCTATGTTAGATAGAGTTAACATTCAATGCATTAATGTTTTCATGAAAGTGTGTTAATCAGAAACAAGGTGCTGGAGTTCCTGCTTGGGAATAGGGTCATGTTCTCTGGTTACAGAATAGTTGTTCTTTCCTGTTGCAGTTGTTATTTTAATGTAATCCAGGATTCTTTAGATTAATCTTTAAATCTTTGCAATAGGTAGGTTGCTTTCCTATAATTCAAGTCAGAACTTCAGTTTATTCAAGGCAAGTGTGATTGATATAGTTTCCTTTACTACAACTCTAGGTTGCTTTTGGAATTGAGCATATATAGTGTGTGGTAACCTTTGAAATAAACAGACTTCCCTGGGTTGACAATTTATGTAGCACTTGATTGTTTTAATTAAGCAATTATAGTGACCAACAGATGCATCCTTAGCATGTCTTCTAGTATTTCATTCACTCTTTCCATCCATCCATCAGTTTGAGGATGATAAGCTGTGCTAAACAATAATTTGGCCTCCAGGCCAACCATCAAGGATTTCCAAAAGTTTGAAGTAAATTTTGTGTCTCTGTCAGTCACGATCTCCTTAGGCATTCTATGTAGTCTAAATATTTCCTTCATGAATATGTTCACAATATCTATTTCCTTTCAAGTCGATTTGACGGGAATAAAATGAGTGGACTTGCTCAATTTATCCACTACTACCATGATGGCGTCATTCTGCCTGGCCGATGTTGGTAATCCGATGATGAAATCCATGGAGATGGTCTCCCATTTCCATTCTGGGATTGGTAGAGGTTGTAATAATCCTACTAGGCCCGGGTGTTCTGCTTTAACTTTCTAGCACTCTAGACATTTAGCTAAATACTCAGTTATGTCTTTCTTCAATCCAATCCAATAGAATTGTTTCTTGGTGGCCCTGACCATCTTCTGATAGCTCAGATGGCCGGTGTATGTTCTCTTGTGAAATTCATCCATTATGAACCTCTTCAAGACATCACAACTTGGAATATATATCATGTTTCGGTAAGTCAACAGACCTCCATCTAGCATCTCGTATCCTTCATACTTTATCCCTTCAAGTTCTTGTTGCAGGTACAAGGTCACGATCTGGAAGAATGCGTCTGTTTCTTGTTCATTACTGACTCTTTCCTTGACATTCATCTCGCAAGTTCCCACCGCTTCCAGGTGAATTGTTTTCATACTTCTGCTAAGGGCATCAACCACCTTATTTTCCTTTCCTCTAATATGTTTGATTTCAAAATAAAACTTGCTAAGGAGGGCCATCCACCTAGCTTGTCTAGCATTGAGTTTTGGTTGGTAAAATAGGTGTTGTGATCCATAATGGTTTGTCATAAGTACAAATTTATTACCCAGGAGGTAATGCCTACACATTTTCAAAGCATGCACTATGGTGGCCAGATCTAATTCATGGGTCACATAGTTGATTTCATGTTCCTTCAATTTTCAAGATTCATAGAAAACTACGCTTCCTTCTTGCATAAGGATTCCTCTGAGTCCGTCCTTGAAAGCATCTGTGCACATGAGGAAGTCCTTATCGGGATCGATGATCTTCAACATGGGTGAATGGGTCAGAAGGTGTTTTAGTGAATGAAAAATTTCTTCACATTCCTGTGTCCAAATGAATTTAACCCCCTTCCTCTGGAGGGCAGTGATTGGACAACCAATATTGGAAAACTCTTTTATAAAACTCCTATATTATCCTGCTAAGCCCATAAAGGATATGATATCCAAAACATCCTTTGGGGTAGGCCATTCCATGATGGATCTGATCTTGTCAGGGTCTACTACTACCCCTTCTTCAGATATGACATGGCCCATGTAATGTATTTGATTCTGGAAAAAGGCACACTTGCTAAATTTGGCATAGAGTTGATGTTGATCTCTTAGCACTTGAAGTACAAGTCCAAGATGTTCCTCATGTTTCTCTCTATTCTTGTAGTAGATTAAGATATCATCAATAAAAACCAATATAAAATTGTTTAGGAATTTGCTGAGTACATTGTTCATCAAGCACAAAGGTGGCAGGGGAATTGGTTAATACAAATGGTACTACCACAAATTCGTAGTGACCATATCTTGTCCTGAATGTGGTTTTGTTGATGTTTTCATCCTTGATTCAGACTTTATGGTATCCATATCTCAAGTCAATCTTTGAGAAAATGGTAGCACCCTCCAATTGTTAGAAGAAGTCATCGATTCTGGGTAAGGGGTATATGTTCTTTATGGTTACCTTATTGAGATGACTATAATCTATGCACAATCAAAATGTGCAATCTTTCATCTTCACAAACAGGACTAGTGCTCCCCATGGAGACATGCTAGGTCGGATGTAGCCTTTGTCCATCATTTCCTTTAGCTTTAGTTTGAGTTCAACTATCTCGAGTGTACTAATCCCATAGGGGGTCCTAGATACTAGTACCGCTCCAGGTGCAAGTTCTATTGAGAATTCAATGTCCCTTCTCGAAGGTAGACTCGATACCTCCTCTGGAAACACATATCTATACTCTCTTAGTATGGGGTGGTATTCTAGGCTTGGCCTGTCATCCTCAACATATCCCAACACCTGTATTGGATATAGAGGACACCCCTTTCTGCAATACTTTTTCATTTGAAGGGCTGATATTCGTCTCACTGAGACATGCTTCTGAATCCCTTGGAGGTTTATCTTTCTTCCTTTCTCATTTACACATTCTAAGATTTTGTGGTAACAATACAACTTAGTTTTATATGCATATAGCCAATCCATACCAATTAGCAGGTCATACGATCCTATGGGAAGTATGTTAAGGTTAGCTTGGGTGGGAAATACATCCACAGTGAATTGGCAAGCTGGTATGACCTCCACTATTTTTATTTTGGTGCCAGTGGATAACTATACCAACCATGGCTTAGAATGTTTATGTGGCTATAATTTACACTTATCAACAGCTCAAGGGGCTACACAACTCAAATTTGAACCAGGGTCAATTAAAATAGATACTAGATGGTTGGCAATCATACCTTCCATCTCCACCACTAAAGCTTGGTGGGTTTCTTGTTTGTTATCCATGGCTGCATAAATTCGTGGCATACTCCTAGCCACCTCATTGATGGTGGTGTCTTCTTGGATGTTTTAAATTCTCCTACTGTTCTGTTGTCTGTGCGGATAGTCACTTAGTAGATGTTCTTCGCACAACCCCAACATTTCAAGGGTTCTTTCTTTGGGTTATTCGTCTTTCCTGGGGTTGATCCAAGAGGTTTATTTTTGCTCTGGGAGGGGAAATTATGTTGGCGTACACTTTGGGAAAGAAATATAATCCTTGAATCCTTTTTATAGTTTTTAAATCTTGGGGGTTTAAACCCCTTTTTCTAGAACCCCGAACTATTCTTCTGCTTCCAGCCTTTAAGAGGTTATGTCTGAAGCCCAAGCTATTCATAACAATATCTTGCCTTTCAGATAGTGTCTTCTAGGGTCTTTGGCTCACCAAACTCAATTCTGTTATGATAGTCCTTAGGTGGTCCACTGATAAATCGCTGCACCTTTTCCATTTCCTCTTTTATGTAGGGTACGTACCTCAGGAGCTCAAGGAATCTACTCACATATTCCTCTATGGTAAGTTTCCCCTGCTTGAGTTCATAGAACTCTTTAGTCTTCTCGTCGAGATATTTTTCCGACAGATACTTCTTCCTGAAGTATTTCTCAAAGCGTTCCCAATATAGGTCCTCTTCATGAATCCCTTTCACATTCTTAAGGTCTTCCCACCAAATGGAACCCTTTCCATTCAAGTTGAAAGTGGATATTTGGGCCTTCAAGTTTTTAGAGAAGCCATGGACTCTGAAATATGTTTTTAGTCCAAGCTGCCAGGCCTCTACCTCCTCTCTCTTCTTAATATCACCTTCGAAAGAGGGTGGTTTGGCCTTCCTGAGTTCTTCAAGATTATGAATTTTGGAATGCTTTCATTTCTTCCATTTTCTTTGAGAATTTGAACTAATTCTACTACTAGAAGATCCCTCTAAGTTGCCAGTTTCCTTTCCAGAGGATTCTTCTAACGCTTGTCCCCTGTCTCCAGGTTGGACCTTTCTCGAGGTGGTCCTCCTAGTGCGACCACTTAAAGGGCCATGTTTTTGTATCTCAGGTGGACTTTGACTCCTCTTTGTCTATCATCGATCCAGATGATTGGTGTCATGTCCATGCTTTAGTTGTCTTTGTATGTTGGATAAACTCTACAGCAAGACTACATTAATTTCCATTTTCTTCTCTTGCTCTTTTATCAATCTCTTGTTGTCGACCTTGCAGCTCTGTAATTCGACCACAAGACTCCTCACAATATAAGCCAGGTTCGAAGGGGTCTCTACCACCCTCCTCTCGTCAGACTCTTCATATCTATTATGGGATCCATCCCCCACTTCATGGCGTGTCACCATTCTATATGATTTCAGTTTCCCACGGTTGATTGACCGCTTGAATGCAGACAAAACACTTGTTGTTAGATAACATTATATTAGTTCATAACCAACACATAATTCACATTCTTTAAATACATACACACACAACAGTAAGTTGTCATATTTTTCTATACTAAAGGTTTAACCAGACTTTTTAGGAAGGAAGTAAGGTAGGATATCGCCCTTTAAACCCCTTAATTTGGTCTTTACGCAACTCATTTATGAGCCCAAACAAACCAAGTGTTGTAACCATGTTGTAACCAATTTGTAACACACCCACCCTTATGAAGGAGCTTATATAGTGTAAAGCCTATAAGTTTTTTTTTTTGTTCTCCCTCCCAAAAAAGTACTAGGCACAAGACCCCCCCTCCATGTGACCACTACCCATGCCCACAAGCCTAACTAAAAGGCACTTCATGACTCTTGTCGTCAGGTATTCACATTCGATCCCACCTTGACTCACCCGAATCTCTAACTCTCGAACTAAGAGCCTATCCCAACGCTAGCTCTGTTCCTTTACCTCCATCCATATGACCCCTCGTTATGACTTGGGGCAGAACCCTCAAGCGCTTCGAGACTTCACATATCACAAAGGTGGAAATCATTCCATCTCCTTTCCTTGGAATCCTAAAATGTGAACTCCTGATGTCAGATCAATGGTCCACAATCTCCTGCGACCCAATGACTTAGATCAACTCTTCATGAATCAAGACTTCACATTTAATGAATATAGAGGGTCGCTCGCCTTCCTTCTCTTAATCCCCGATATCTCCTTGGACAATCAATGGTCCACATCCTCTCTTTGATCAACGACTGCGATCAAATCACAAACTCGGACTTCGCAAGTTCTCACGATTCCTATCTCTAACTTCTCGAGTTGCAAGTCAGTGAAATGTCGATCTCTCGCCATGTGTCCCTTCATGACGGATGACTAGGATTTTTACAACTCCCATATCCTTGGGTATTCTCCTCTCCTCCTTGCAAATCTTTCGATTTCTGAATTCTCGAACTCCCGGATCTGTTGCCACCTATCCTCTGATGATGGATAGTTCCGATTAACTTTGAAATTTTGGGACTTCGCAAAAGTCCACTCTCCTATGCACTTTCAAAGGCTTATACCTCATGCACTTTCCTTTGGATTTCACGGATATGGTCCTTCACACATAGATCCGATGAACAATATTTTTCCTCTCCCTATGCACGAACTTTGAAATCATAGATACAACGGTTGACGTTACTTTGCGACTTTGGTTTTTGAAGGTTTTGGTCACACCAACCCGTGACCTTCCCGATACACAAACTTGGAAATCATGGATCTGAGGGCTATAAGGGGTTAAATCCCATGCTCTTTCCCATATATAATGACCATGACAACCCTTGTTTCCTTCTATACGAATCTCGTCTGTCCGTCCTTTGGACAAAGAAAAACTTTCCCGTTCGGTATTTTCCTATCACTATTTTCCTGAGTTCTCACCCCAAACAGGTTAGGGACTTGGGTTTGGAAATTTACATGGCATAGGGTTAGGGGAGAGTATTCTCTTCATACCGTTGGTTTCAGATCCAAATGATATTTCCTATCTCGACCATTTTACGATTTATGCCAGGGAAGCCCTTCGGAGTGAAACTGGGCATACAGATTATCAATGGGAAGTATGAGTTCCCAAGGAGATGGAAGCATACGCATAACATATCCATTTGACACAGAGATGGTCATACATGCATATATATATATATATATGTAAAAACCGAGAAATCATTCATCATTCTAACTCAACAATTGAGGTCGATAAAAGACTTATTAGAATTAGACAATGCGAAGCGACTACTAGAAGGGGTGCACGTTTCCACCCAACCATAGGCTCAGTCACTCCAAATGAATTTATCACTAGCCACCCCCGAGCTAGACCATGATGCTCTGCAACACATCCTTTTCTTCTCGCTCAACCACAATAGGGACAGAGATTACTCTCCTCTTCCCGCAGGATCCTGGCAATGGTTTATACGATACCAAGCAAGGATGACTAGCCTCATTTATCATCTTGTATCATAGCCTTCTTTGCCATTTCTTGTATCCAAAATTCTTAGTTTTTCCATTCTTCCTTGAATCCCCAAGATTCACTTCTCGTCTCTTCACTCTTCGCAAGCGTGTTCTTCCCTCTACCCACAACACCTTCCCTTCTCACCTCTTTCAGCAAGGTCACATGTGGCCCGAATTCCCAGTCAACAATCAAGTCTGGAAGCCTTACAGATGATTTCTTACACACCCCATCCCTCATTAACTCTTTAGGAGGTCTTCCCACCCACTAACCTCACTGTAATTCATTTCTGGGTCAGAGGATGGTTATGTTCCTAAGAAATTAAATCTAGTAATGTACTGGTTTGGTGAAGGTTAACGCAACCATTCCTGGTCCCCTTCACCATCTCTTTCATAGCATTCATGGTTTTTCTAAGTACACCCCCCTTCCATTAGTCATGCAACACTTGCCCATTTTCTTAGTAAAAAATTAGGTTCAGATTCATCTACCTTTGAAACAAAGTTCCATCAAATCAATATGCACACATATAAAGTTTTCCATGGTTTTTTGGCCATTTATAGTTATATTTACAAACTGGGGGAAATAGGGTGTTACAATATTACTCTATAACAAAGGTGTAATGAAAATGGAGTCAGACAATTAAACTTCCCTACATGCATGGGGGGAGGGGGAAAGCATTGACAAAAAAAGGAGAAATGGAAGGAGAAAGGGATAAAGGAAAGAAGGAGGAAGCCTTGGACCCAATCATGATGGATGTCAACTAGATAAAGCAGATCATGGCGACAACTGGAAAGACACGCAGTTGAGTATCCTACCAATACAAGGTGAACACCAAGAAGAGAGCCGTATCTGCGAGGGAAGGCTTGCCAAGTGATGAAGCGGAGGTAGAGGATCTTCGGGCTATGGAGCATATTGAGGAAATCCTTCGTGCAACATATGAGAGGAAGACGAGAGATCCAAGAGTGGGAGGAGAAGGAAAAAATCCTATCCATATTAATGTCAGTGTGAAACCCATAAACCCATGTGCGACTAACACACCAAAGAGAGAACCACCGTTTAGGCAATCGAATTTCAGAAGAAGGAAGAGAGCGAGAAGTACATCTAAACAAGGAACAACAATTGGGGGAGCCAGTTCAGGAAGCATTAGTCAAGTATCTACATGGCGCAGTGGTAGTAGTTCAGCATTCAGGATGGAAGGACACGATCATAGACGATGACACTAAACTTGCACAGCTAGCGATCACACTAAGGGATCATGCACTGGATTGGTATATCAGTTTAGCCACAAACAATCCACCAGGGATAACCACAATGATTGTGGATATCAAGAAGTTGTTGATAAACTAATTTCATAAGCCAAGTTAAGAGGACCAATACATGAACGTGAGGATAGAAATCTGAAAGAAACTAGGAGAATCTGTATGGGATATTGACTATAGATTCAAGAGAATGAAAGGAAAGTTGAAATATCTCATGACAGATATGGAGCATAGGAACCTATTCATCAATTCACTATTACCACACTTAAAATATCCAATGAGACAAAAAAAGTTTCAGACATAGGTAGAGGCTCTGCAATAAGCCCTACAACTGGAAGAAAACCAATATCAGAAGACAGATCCAACCATCGAAGAGTTGAAGGAGGATCTATAGAACTTAACATTCCAGCTAAACTAGAACAAAAGTAAGGACAAATGAGAAGTCGTTTGGTGTACCACATGCACGATAGAAGGACACTATAAGAACGAATTTCCAACATTCGCGTAGTACATGATAGCAGGAATTCCAAATCCATTACCAACAAGCGGAATATGGTGCAAAATATGTAAGAAACAAGGCCATGATCCATATCACTGCCCAATGATGCAGAAGTACTAGACAATCTCAAAGAGCTCATATTGAAACTTTTGCAAGTTGGTAGGCCATGATGACAAATACTGTAGAACGATGGAGTTGATGAGAGAGAGGACATCAGATGCATATAGGGTTCAAGGAGAAATGATGATTAGGAAAGATTCACCTCAGTTTAACAAGATACCAACCCCATACTACACTATGCAGCAACAGTATAATACTGCGCAAAAACCATATAACACAACACAACCATAGTACAATGCAACGCAATGCCACTACAATACCACGCAGTATAACCAAACACCTCAGTAGAGCACTCCATGAGGGGATCGAGCTGGCTGCAGAGGCAGAGGAAGAGAAAGAGGAGGATTTGGAAGAGGTAGAGGACTAGTGGTATGTCACAACTATCAATAACCAGGAGACTATGCTAGAGAATTTCCATTTCCACTAGTGACTTGTATGTGTTGTTGCGCATCAGCTAATGACACGGAAGAATGTCCTACGTTATTATGGAAGATACAGGAAAAGAGGAATCAGAACAATTAGAATGTTCAATGGATTTTAGCAAAAGTGAGGGATGAAGGAAGAAACATCAACATAGTTATGTATGGAGGAGCTAAAACATGGAACAACGCAGTACGACTAGAGCCAGTACAACATCATTGGGTGAAGAATAATGTCGGATCAAGGAAGCAATTTGACATGCAGAATGAGAAGGATATATTTAAGCAAGCAAGACAAGAATTTTTTAATCCTGACACAACGTCAACCTCAATTGTGCAACATAATAAGGAAGTACTAGAGTACGAGATGCCTCCATCATTCGATCATACCAAAGAAATGCAACCCCTGGGAAAAGTAAGTACAATAGAAGGATTTTTTCAATCATGCGTAAAATTACTAAATGATCCATCCTCTATCATTGTATTGCAAAATATGCTAGAAAGATGTAGCATAGATATGGAAGGAAAGTTAGAATAGAAAACAATCAACCGCCTACATATAAGGAGAAGAACAAGTAGTGAGTTTAGGCCGAATGGAAACATTGGAGATTTGAACATGGGAGATATCATACTGGATATAGGATCTGAAGTCAATGTATTACCCAAGAAGACATAGAAATGTATGGGAGAGACCATGTTAGGATATTCACCCATTGAGTTGAAACTGGAAAATCAACACAGAGTTCCTCCAATAGGGAGGCTGAAAGGAGTAACAATAGATCTGGACGGAGTGTGGACTAAAGCTGACTTTGAAGTATTAGAGACAGTGGATGACACAACACCTTACCCATCATTGATTGTCTTGTATTAGGAATTTGATAACCAGGCCATAATCAACTTAAAGACACAGAAAATGACCTTCGATTCAATAGAATATAGGGTCATTGCGCCATTAGACCCATCATAAGGGGAAAGATTCATAGAGCCTACTTGATTGAACTTGGAGGAAATTAGCCAGTTGTACAGAACAATTGCGCAAGATGAAGATTACGTAAGCCCAACTGCAAATGGGATACTAAGTTGGCAGAGCATCACTTCATGTGTGTCAGACTCAGATATGGGTTTAGAGAACTGGCAACAGAGGCTACACGAAGTTTCCATAAGAAGATGCGCAAGAATAGATCGCATTGCAAGATGGGTAGGTATGGAGATAAGGGAACCACCCAGCTTCCATGGGGTGAATGATATAGAAGCATTCTTGACACATTACGAAGACAAAGTGTTATAAAATTAGAGACTCTTAGCACTAGATATAGCACTCAAGGCCACACCCGCAATATGGTGGGGAGCACATAAGAAAACAATCAAGTATTTGTACCAATGTAAGGTGTTACTGCACATTAGGTTTGGTGCAGAACAAAGAAGCAACCAACATCATAAATATGATGGACAGGGGGCACCAAAGGAACACTTGGAGAAGTGTAGAGCACTGTGGAAAATAACACCCCCAAAGAAATGGCATCATCATTTCGTACACACATTAGAGGGTATCCAAGAAAACTGGTATATAGACCAGGAACTACGTAGAGGAACTACGAGCTGGACAGTACTACAACATAACTTTATAGTTACTTTCTCATTTGAACATGAGAACCCCAACATAGATGCAACACTTAAGAAAATAAGAGGGGTGATATTCATTAAGGAACTAGAAGTCTAACTCATAACAGAGGAACAACGGCGGAATAGACAGACAGTTAAAGAACTGTTGTCATGCTACCATGTGCAAGAAGAAGTACTAGATGAAGACAATCCACATGATATTTAGATTGAGGAAGCCGAAGGAGAAAGAGAAGTGAAAGGTCCACCTCTAGGATCATAAGTAATTTTTGCACCGATCAAGGTAAAAAAAGTCAACTTTGGGATAGCCGAGAACCCCAAAATGGCCAGCATTGGAGACTACTAGGATGAGCAAACAGTGGAAAGCATAACAAATTTATTGTGCGAGTACAGTGGCTTGTTCCCCACAACATTCACAGAAATGAAGGGCATAGCAGGAAATCTAGGCAAAATGAATATACCACTTAGAGCTGAGGCAAGACTGATTAGACAATGACCATATAGACTAAATTCTATATATAATCAAAAATTCAAAGATGAAATCGATAGGATGATGGAAGCTAGAATCATAGAACCCATGGAAGAATCAGAATGGATAAGCCCGATGGTAGTTCAGGAGAAAAAACAAGGCAGGATAAGAATATGCGTCGAATTGGGGAAGATGAATGGTGTGTGCCTGCATGACCCACACCTTACACCATTCATGGATGAGGTTTTGGAGAACGTAGGAGGAGAGGTAGTTTATTCATTCACCATGAGATTCTTGGGCATAGATGATTTTAGGGGTGAAAATTTTCTCATGGACGAAATTAAGGGGTTCTAAATTTTGATTGGGGTGAATTTTTTGTATTGTATTGGTTTTTTTATTATTTTATTACTATCCCTTAATTTATTTAAAAAAAAAATTGTTGATAGGGTTAGCCCAGGATTTTATGAGAGAAAGGGATAAAAAATTAAATTTTGTCCATGAAATTTCCAACCACAACCTCCATTCACCCGATTTCTACAGATATGGGAATTACTGATAACAAATTCTCCCTCCCATTTGATATATTTCAGTATTTATTCTTTAATTCGCCTGGATTTCGGGTTATAAGGCAAATACAAACTTTCGTTCACCCAACTTTAAAAAAAGGGGGATTTTTTACCAAGCAAGAAAAGATTTCCTTTGTTTTCTTTTCAATTTATGGAGAGTTAACGAATTCTTCTATTGGATTTTCCAGATACGAAAAAATTAGAGATTATTGGATGCAATCAGTTTCAATTTCTGTAAAACAACTTTGGCATAGTTTGGATTAGATGGGGAATGGGGGAAAGGGGGAAGTGGAATGCAACGATATGAAGGAGGTGGTGAAACTGAGACTGTTATGCCTACATGGATTCAAGACAAGTGAAAGAATTATGCAAAAGAAAGTTGGGAAAGGGTAAAATTTGGTGTTGGAGAGAATGGATCTTTGCTTTCCAGATGCACCTTTCCCTACCCAAGGAAAATCAGACGTGGAAGAACATTTTCCTCCCCTTATTATGAATGGTTTCAATTCAACTCTGTAACCTCACCCAAGGAAAATCAAACGTGGAAGAACATTTTCCTCCCCTTATTATGAATGGTTTCAATTCAACTCTGTAAGTACTTATTTTACTACCACGATTCCCTATTGAGAACTTCAATTATATAAATTTTGGTGTTGTTTCTCTATGAGGGAAAATTTTAGGATACTATGGTGTTCATCTTCCAGCTTAAATCTTAATGGAAATAATTTTTTTATATCAATGAATTTTCATAAGTTAGTTTCTAGTCTTTTTGAATGGAAAACAGAGATCGGAAAATTTGGTGACTATATTTTTTCAAATCCATGTAAATATTTTCTTAGTTGTGATGCATATCATGCCCAATTTTTAAAACCCTAATTTTAATGAGCATATTCCTTCATGTATGAGATGAATAAATAAAGTTATATCTCTTATAGAAGACATATCCTGAGAGATGTATGCCAAAAAGGCACCAACAAGAACCTTGAAAATGTATATTGATTTGTTTGATTAAAATATTTAGAATTTTAAAGAGTCTTTGTCGATGATATATGTCCAACAACCTCTAGTAACCTTCTTAGTTTTTTAATTTTGACTTCGAGCTGGTGAGACTCAATGCTAAAATGTGTCTCTCCATTTATTAGATGAACATGTTCTCTCAATGGCTTGGGAGGTTCAAACTACTCCCATGTCTAACTATGAATGGTCTAGTGAATGCATTTTAGCGATTGCCTATGGTACTGATAATTCTCTTATTCGTCCCTTCTGAAGGCTAGGACTCTGGCGTTTGCTAGAGCGTTGACCTTCAATTAGTTTGTGGTTGACCAAATATATTTTTGTATGATCTTCAAAGTTTTGAATAGGAAAAATAATATAATCATTTTTTAAATATTTTATTTACTTTTATTTGACGTCCTATTGGTTAATAATCTTCAACTCTTATTGCCGAGTTTCTTTTATGCATTTACATATACCTTTATGTATCATAAGTTTGGACATTTACATTATGGGAAATCNCTAGTAACCTTCTTAGTTTTTTAATTTTGACTTCGAGCTGGTGAGACTCAATGCTAAAATGTGTCTCTCCATTTATTAGATGAACATGTTCTCTCAATGGCTTGGGAGGTTCAAACTACTCCCATGTCTAACTATGAATGGTCTAGTGAATGCATTTTAGCGATTGCCTATGGTACTGATAATTCTCTTATTCGTCCCTTCTGAAGGCTAGGACTCTGGCGTTTGCTAGAGCGTTGACCTTCAATTAGTTTGTGGTTGACCAAATATATTTTTGTATGATCTTCAAAGTTTTGAATAGGAAAAATAATATAATCATTTTTTAAATATTTTATTTACTTTTATTTGACGTCCTATTGGTTAATAATCTTCAACTCTTATTGCCGAGTTTCTTTTATGCATTTACATATACCTTTATGTATCATAAGTTTGGACATTTACATTATGGGAAATCTCGACAAGGATTTGGAAATCTTGACACAAAGATCTACATTATATTGATTGCCTAGTGTCTTCCTAATGTTTTTGGAAATCCTGACATACATATTTTTAGTTTCTTGGAAAATATCTACATTATATTGACTATCAAACCCACAGAGGGCTTTAATAATTGTAGACATTTTGTCCACCGCCTTGACAACACCATCAAACCGATCAATCTGTGTATGCGAGGGATTTAATAATTGTGGCCACATTAAAAATTGTGGCCACCATCTCCACCGCCATAAGAACATCATCAAACAGATCGATCAATGCATATCAGGGATCCATTTTACCACCTCAATAGTACAAGATTTTCAAAATACTTCTCTGCAGCGCCTCACCGCATTTTATATTCATTGTGATTGATTGCTTGCTACTCTTCCATCCATAGATTTAGTTTAATCCGCTGCATCCTGGTGGGGCGATTTCTACTCTTCCATCCATAGATTATTTTAATCCCCTACATCTCGGTGGGTCAAGAGAGAAGGTGGGATGGATGGAATAGTATTCAGAATCACAAGATTGGCTTGCATGTAAGATTCATGAATATTACCATAATATAAATTTTGTGTTCTTCTTCTTTTCAGTTTCTATGATATCATACACTTACAAGTAAGTGTATGATCTAATTCCTGTCCCTGTAAATATCATATAATGAATGAATAATGAATGACTAACCATCAATAACGAATGAGTTACAATTTTATATTTACTAGCATAATTCATTGAAGATATTTATCAATATGATGGAGTTAGAATTGTGCATTTTGAAAAAAAATCATCCAAAATATTGATTTCAAACTTGTGACTTCTCTTCAGAGTTTTCAGAGTAGCTTCATTTTTTGGAAGAATCGTTCCATTCTTCTTCTTCTCAACCCCACTGTCCAAGCCAATGTGTTCTTTTGCATTTCTCCTGTAGGTAACTTATTTTACCATTTCCAGTTGTTGCTCCTCCAACTTCCTACAACACCACTATATGATATTGATATCGATATTGCCTTTCCATAGTATTCTAACGTCCTTGGAGTCAAGATCTAGCTCCCCAAGTTGCTCACTAAGTGGAATATATCTTTGTTGCGATTCAGAAAGTCGACTAAACCTGGCATGGATTTGCAGTCTCCTTGTGTTGAATATGTCGGGACTAGTATTTCTATGGACCATGTTGTTCCCAGGAAGAATAGATGGTTCACTGTGAAATTAAAGGTCATGGAAGTACCTCTAGTCTCTCTTTTCACTCGAGGTAATTCAAAGTGTTCCAAGAGAGATGACAACAATCATGGGTTGCAGAAGAAATCAGAGGATTCTGGTGATAGAGAAGGAAAATGTAAGAACATGGATAGAGATATCATTCCATGTGCTTTTTCTTGTACATAAAACTAGTGTTCCAACCTATTAACATTAGACATTCACTCCCCTTCAGTGGGTGCTTGTTCCTATATAGAAAACTGGTGTTCCATCCTGTTAACATTTGTTGTACAAAAGACTAGGGTTCGAGAATTGGTTCGAGCATGTTCATGTAAATGAATCGGTTGTGTCGAGGCTTGTTGGGAATTGCAAATTCAAGTTATAGATACAACTTCAGAGCATGTTTTCCTCACCACTTGGTAGGCATGTGATATTGGTGTTGCCATTTTTGATAAGAACAGACAACATAACAATAACATATGTTGCATATTCCATTTTTAATATTTCACTCATAAACTGGTCATTCTACACAGTTACCAAGTCTGATATGTCATAGGTTAGGTGGTGGGTCCATGTAGCAAAGCTTGAGCAACCACCTTGTCGGTCAAAATTTTCGAAAGCTTCACTAAATGACAAGTCTGTGGTTCGAGTCTTTATCCACAAAAAATTTTCAATCAAACAAAAGTTAAACCAGCCTAGCGCTGGATGTAAAGGTATCCTCCTCTCACTTTCCTTGCCAATGTAGCTTCAGGACTTCTGTCAAGAAGACATAAAAGTTCTGTCAAGAAGTCAGAAAATTTAAAGATTTTGTCTATCAAGAAGATGGATAATTTATGTCAAGAAGTCGAACAATTTAAATATTTTTTTCTGAAGCAGAATTCCAACTCTGCTCTGAAAAATGTAGTGGTAGCACTAGTTGGAAACAAAAACTCCTTTTAAATTTCATGAGGATGCACATTATCCATAAAAAACTGCTTTTACTTTCCATGAAAAGTCCGCAAAAACTGTTTACAAAACCAGAAATCTCGACCACTTCATGATGATAATAATAATAAGAAATTTACTACAACCTATGTTGGTTCAAAATGCATGGAGTTGGATTCCCAACTATCCTTTAGACACCACAACAAGTACATCAGAAGGCTATGAGATTGTCATGGCCTTTGAACTTAGTCTTGACATGAAGGTTGGATGAATGTATGTGTTTCTTTTTCTTTTGTTCCATTGATTCATGTCCATCCCCAATTTAGAGACTTCAATGGAGCATCGGGCTTCATTTGGAATTTTATTTCAATGACTCGAAGCCACTAGGTCTCATTCAATCACACATAAACTATAAGCTAAGGAGATTCATCCCACCAACTAATAACAATAATTAGGGTGTAAATGATGGAATATTACGTATAAAAGTTGACGTAGTGTGTTTACTGATTGGCTACAATTCATTTATTCCTCTCAGGAGTAGCTTGTTTCGGATTGGATCATTTCATGTAACAGGTTTGTATGGCCCTGGGATATGGGTCAAGTGGGTTACATCATTTTGTCATTCAGATTTAGTTAATACCATTATGTGTTTCAATAATTGCAGTAATCTAGCAGTAAATGCAACTGGAGAAGATGTGATTAGTAAAGGATCTAAGTACTTTTCAATATTTTGGGAAAGGTGTTTTTCCATCTACCCCAAAAGGCTTACCATGAGTGCCTAGTAACTACAATCCTATTGATTTGGATTTTATAGCTTCCTCATACTCTAGTACGTTAGCAGTTTTGGTGTTTTTGGCATTGATACTTCCCTGCCCTTCTAAAGGGTATTCTCCTCTGCTCCTTACAAATATTCCGAGGTATGAATCCTCAAACTCTCGGATCTATTGCTACCTATCCTTTGATGATGGATGGTTTCGATTAACTTCGAAACTTTGGGACTTTACAAAATTCCACTCTCCTGTGCACTTTCAAAGGCTTATACCTCGTGCACTTTCCTCTAGATCTCATGGCTATCTTCCTCTACATATAGATCCAATGAACAAGATCTGTCCTCTCTCTATGTGTGAACTTCAAACTCATAGATACAATGGTTGAGGTTACTTCGCAACTTTGGTTTTCGGAGGTTTTGGTAGCACCAACCCATGACCTTCCCGATACACAAACTTGGAACTCGTGGATCTAAGGGCTAGAAGGGGTTAAATCCCACACTCTTTCCCATAGCCAATGACCATGATATCCCTTGGCTCCTTCCAAATGAATCTCATTCGTCCATCCTTTGGACAAGGAAAAACTTTCCCTTTCAGTATTTTCCTATCACTATTTTCCTGAGTTCTCACCTCGAATGGGTTAGGGACTTGGGTCTAGAAATTTACATGGCACAGGGTTAGGGGAGATTACTCTCTTCATACCGTTGGTTCCAGGTCTACAGAATATTTCCTATCTCAACCATTTTACGACTTATGCTCGGGAAGCTCTCCGGAGTGAAACTGTGCATACAGTTTATCAATGGGAAGTATGAGTTCACAAGGAGATGGAAGCATACACATAACATATCCATTTCACACAGAGATGTTCATACATGCACACACACACACACACACACACACATATATATAGATATATAGATATGTAAAAACCAAGAAATCGTTAATCATTCTTACTCAACAATTAAGGCCAAGAAAAGACTTATCAGAATCAGACAATGTGAAGTGACTACTAGAAGGGGTGCTTGTTTCCACCCAACCATAGGTTCAGTCACTCCAAAATAATTTACCACTAGCCACCCCTGAGTTAGACCATGATTCTCTACAACACATCCTCTTCTTCTCGCTCAGCCACAATAGGGACAAAGGTTACTCTCCTCTTCTCGCAGGATCCTGACAATGGTTTATATGATACCAAGCAGGGAGGACTAGCCTCGTTTATCAGCTTGTATCATAACATTCTATGGCATTTTCTGTATCCAAAACGCTTAGTTTTTCCATTCTTCCTTGAATCCCCGAGATTCACTTCCCGTCTCTGCACTCTTCGCAAGCGTGTTCTTCCCTCTGCCCACAACACCTTCCCTTCTCGCCTCTTTCAGCAGGGTCACGTGTGGCCCGAATTCCTAGTCAACAGTCAAGTCTGGAACCTTACAGATGAGTTATTACACACCCCATCCCTCATTAACTCTTGAGGACGTCTTCCCACACACCAACCTGACTGTAATTCATTTCTGGGTCAAAGGACATTTATGTTCCTAAGAAATTAAATATAGTAATGTACTGGTTTGGTGAAGGTTAACACAACCATTCCTTGTCCCCTTCACCATCTCTTTCATAGAATTCATGGTCTTTCTAAGTACACCCCCCTTCCATTAGTTATGCAACACTTGTCCATTTACTTAGTAAAAAATTAGTTTCATATTCGTCTACCTTTCAAACAAAGTTCCATCGAATCAATATTCACACATATAAAGTTTTCCATAGTCTTTTGGCCATTTATAGTTATATTTACAAATTGGGGGAAATTGGGTGTCGCAATATTGCTCTATAACAAAGGTGTAATGACAATAGAGTCAGGAAGTTAAACTTCCTTGCGTGCATGGGGGGAGGGGGGAAGCATTGACAGAAAAAGGAGAAATGGAAGGAGAAAGGGTTAAAGGAAAGAAGGAGAAAGCCTTGGACCCAATCATGATGGACGACGACCAGATCAAGTGGATCATGGTGACAGCTAGAAAGATGCGCAGTGGAGTACCCTACCAATACAAGGTGAACACCCAAAAGAGAGATGTATCTGTTAGGGAAGGCTTGCCAAGTGATGAAGAGGAGGTAGAGGATCTCCGGGCTGTGGAGCAGATTGAGGAAATCCTTCATGCAACATATCAGAGGAAGAAGATAGGTCCAAGAGGGGGAGGAGAAGGAAAAAATCCTATCCATATTAATGTCAATGTGGAACCCATAAACCCATGTGCGACTAACACACCAAAGAGAGCACCATCGTTTAGGCAACCAGATTTCAAAAGAAGGAAGAGAGCAGGAAGTACATCTACACAAGGAACAACAATTGGAGGAGCCAGTTTAGGAAGCATTGGTCAAGTATCTACATGGCGCAGAGGTAGTAGTTCAACATTTAGGATGGCAGGACATGATCCCACCATCAGGTTACCAAAATTCAAAGGAGAAGTGTCGGAGGACCCGGAGAAGAACCTGTTTATCTATGAAAAGATCTGGGAAGCAAAATAGATCACAGATGAAGACACTAAACTTGCACAGCTAGCGATCACACTAATGGATCGCGCACTGGATTGGTGTATGCGTTTAGCCACAAACAATCTACTAGGGATAACCAAAACGATTGCGGATATCAAGAAGTTGTTGATAAATGAATTTTAGAAGCCAAGTTTAGAGGACCAATACATGAATGCGATGATAGAAATCTGAAAGAAACCAGGAGAATCTGTATGGGAGATTGACTAGAGATTCAAGTGACTGAAAGGAAAGTTGAAATATCTCATGACATATATGGAGCATAGGCACCTGTTCATCAATCCACTATTACCACACTTAAAATATCCAATGCGACAAAAAAAGTTTCAAACATAGGCAAAGGCTCTATAGGAAGCCCTACAACTGGAAGAAAACCAATATCAGAAGACATATCCAACCATCGAAGAGTTGAAGGAGGATCTGTAGAACTTAACATTCCAGCTAAACTAGAACAAAAGTAAGGACAAATGAGAAGTCGTTTGGTGTACCACATGCACGACAAAAGGACACTGTAAGAAAGAATTTCCAACATTCACGTAGTACATGGCAGCATGAATTCCAAATCCATTACCAACAAGAGGAATATGGTGCAAAATATGTAAGAAACAAGGCCACGATCCATTTCACTTCCCAACGATGCAGAAGTACTAGAAAGTCCCAAAGAGCTCATATTGCAACTTTTGCAAGTGAATAGGCCATGATGACAAAGACTATAGAACAATGGATTTGATGAGAGAGAGGAAATCAGATGCATATAGGGTGCGGGGAGAAATGATGACCGGAAAAGATGCACCTTAGTTTAACAAGGTACCTACCCCATACTACACTATGCAGCAGCAGTATAATATTGCGCAACAACCATATAACACAACACAACCACAATACAACGCAACACAACCCCACTACAATATCATGCAGTATAACCAGACACCTCAGTATAACACGCCGTGAGGGGATCGAGCTGGCTACAGAGGCAGAGGAAGAGAAAGAGGAGGCTTTGGAAGAGGTAGAGGACTAGTGGTATGTCACAACTATCAATAACCAAGACACTATGCCAGAGAATGTCCACTTCCACCAGTGACTTGTATGTGTTGTCATGCATCGGATCATGACACAGAAGAATTTCCTACGTTATTAGGGAAGATATAGGAAAAGAGGAATCAGAACAATTAGAATGTTCAATGGATTTAAGAAGAAGTGGGGGATGAAGGAAGAAACATCAACATAGTTACATGTGGAGGGGCTAAAGCATGGAACGACGCAGTACGACAAGAGATAGTACAAGATCATTGGGTAAAGAAGAATGCCAAATCAAGGAAGCAATTTGACATGCAGAATGAGAAGGATATATTTAAGCAAGCGAGACAAGAATTTTTTAATCCTGACACAATGTCAACCTCAACCGCGCATCATAATATAGAAGTACTAGAGTACGAGATGCCTCCATCATTCGATCATACGAAATAAATGCAGCCCCTGGGACAAGTAAGTACAATCGAAGGTTTTTTTCAATCATGCATAAAATTACTAAATGATCATCCTCTCTCAAAGTATTGCAAAATATGATAGAAAGATGTAGCGTAGATACGGAAAGAAAGTTAGAACAGAAAACAGTCAACCACCTACATATAAGGAGAAGAACAAGTAGGGAGTTTAGGCCAAATGCCAACATTGTAGAATTCAACATGGGAGATATCATACTGGATCTAGGATCCGAAGTCAATGTATTACCCAAGAAGACATGGAAATGTATGGGAGAGCCCATGTTAGGATATTCACCCGTTGAGTTGAAACTGGCAAATCAACACAAAGTTCTTCCAATAGGGAGTCTGAAAGGAGTAACAATAGATCTGGATGGAGTGCACACGAAAGATGACTTTGAAGTAATAGAGATAGTGGATGACACAACACCTTACCCATCATTGATTGTCTTGGATTAGGCGTTTGATAACCAGCCATAATCAACTTAAAGACATGGAAAATGACCTTTGATTCAACAAAATATAGGGTCATTACGCCATTAGACTCATCAGAAGGGGAAATGTTCATAGAGCCTACTTGATTGAACTTGGAGGAAATTAGCCATTTGTACAGAACAACTGCACAAGATGAAGATTATGTAAACCCAACTATAGATAGGATACTCAATTGGTGGAG
Source organism: Picea sitchensis (assembly GCA_010110895.2). NCBI lineage: Eukaryota > Viridiplantae > Streptophyta > Pinopsida > Pinales > Pinaceae > Picea > Picea sitchensis. Next base: position 478,088 of record SNQJ01S0000669.1, on the reverse strand, counting down.
TAGCACCTCATGTGCATCAAACTCAGGTATGGGTTTAGAGAACTGGCAACAGAGGCTACATGAAGTTTCCACAAGAATATGTGCAAGAATAGACCGCATAGTAAGATGGATAGGTACGAAGATAAGGGAACCACCCAACTTCCATGGGGTGAATGATATAGAAGAATTCGTGACACGTTGTGAAGATGAAGTGTTAGAAAATCAAAGAATCTTAGTGCTACATATAGCACTCAAGGCCACACCCGCAAGATGGTGGGGAGCACATAAGAAAACAATCAAGTACTGGTACCAATGTAATGTGTTACTATGCATTAGGTTTGGTGCAGAACAAAGAAGCAACCAACAACATAAATATGATGGACAGGGGGCACCAAAGGAACACTTGGAGAAGTGTAGAGCGCTGTGGAAAATAACACCCCCAGAGCAATGGCCTCATCATTTTGTACACACATTAGAGGGTATCCCAGCAAACTGGTAAACAGACCAGGAAATGCGTAGAGGAACTATGAGCTGGACAGTAATACAACATAACTTTATAGTTACTTTCTCATTTGAACATGAGAACCCCAACATAGATGCAACACTTAAGAAAAAAAGAGGGGTGATATTCATTAAGGAACTAGAAGTCTAATTCATAACAGAGGAACAACAACGGAATAGACAGACAGTGAAAGAATTGTTGTCATGCTACCATTTGCAGGAAGAAGTACCAGATGAAGATGATCCACATGATATTCAGATTGAGGAAGTCGAAGGAGAAAGAGAAGTGGAAGGACAACCTCTAGGATTTTTTGTATTGTATTGATTTTTTTATTATTTTATTATTACCTCCTAATTTATTTAAAAACAAAATCGTTGATAGGGTTAGCCCAGGCTTTTATGAGGGAAAGGGATAAAAAAAAAAAAATTGTCCATGAAATTTCCAACCGCAACCTCCATTCACCTGATTTCTACAGATATGGGAATTAGTGATAACAAATTCTCCCTCCCATTTGATATATTTCGGTATTTATGCTTTAATTCACCCAAATTTCGGGTTATGAGGCAAATACAAACTTTCGTTTGCCCAGTTTTAAAAAAGAGGGGGATTTGTTACCAAGCGAGCAAATGTTTCCTTTGTTTTCTTTTTAATTTATGGAGAGTTAGCGAATTCCTCTATTGGATTTTCCGAATACGGAAAAATTAGAGATTACTGGGCGCAATCAGTTTCAATTTCTATAAAACAACTTTGGCATAGTTTCGATTAGATGGGGAATGGGGGAAAGGGGGAATTGGAATGCAACAAGATGAAGGAGGTGGTGAGAGTGAGATTTTTATGCCTACATGGATTCAAGACAAGTGAAATTATTCTACAAAAGAAAGTTGGGAAAGGATAAAATTTGGTGTTGGAGAGAATGGATCTTTTCTTTCTAGATGCACCTTTCCCTGCCCAAGGAAAATCAGACGTGGAAGAACATTTTCCTCCCCTTATTATGAATGGTTTCAATTCAACTCTGTAACCCCACCCAAGTAAAATCAGACGTGGAAGAACATTTTTCTCCCCTTATTATGAATGGTTTCAATTCAACTCTGTAAGTACTTATTTTACTACAATGATTCCCTCTTGAGAACTTCAATTATATAAAGTTTGGTGTTGTTTCTCTATGAGGGAAAATTTTAGGATACTATGGTGTTCATCTTCCAGCTTAAATCTTAAGGGAAATATTTTTTTTATATCAATGAATTTTCATAAGTTAGTTTCTAGTCTTTTTGAATGGAAAACAGAGCTTGAAAAATTTGGTGACTATCTTTTTTCCAATCCATGTAAATATTTTCCTAGTTGTGATGCATATCATGCCCAATTTTTAAAACCCTAATTTTAATGAGCATATTCCTTCATGTATGAGCTGAATGAATAAAGTTATATCTCTTATAGAAGACATATCGTGAGAGATGTATGCCAAAAAGGCACCAACAAGCACCTTGAAAATGTATATTGGTTTGTTTGATTAAAATATTTAGAATTGGCAAGAGTCTTTGTTGATGATATATGTCCAACAACCTCTAGTAACCTTCTTAGTTTTTTAATTTTGACTTCGAGCTGGTGAGACTCAATGCTAAAATGTGTCCTTCCATTTATTAGATGAACATGTTCTCTCAATGGCTTGGGAGGTTCAAACTATTCTCGTTTCTAACTATGAATGGTCCAGTGAATGCATTTTAGCAATTGCCTATGGTACTAATAATTCTCTTATTAGTCCCTACCAAAGGCTAGGACTGTAGCATTTGCTAGAGTGTTGACCTTCAATTAGTTTTTGGTTGACCAAATGTATTTTTGTATGATCTTCAAAGTTTTGAATAGGAAAAACAAAATAATCATTTTTTAAATATTTTATTTACTTTTATTTGACTTCCTGTTGGTTAATAATCTTCAACTCTTATTGCTGAGTTTCTTTTATGCATTTACATATACCTTTATGTATCATAAGTTTGGACGTTTACATTATGGGAAATCTTGACAAGGATTTGGAAATCTGGACACAAAGATCTGAATTATATTGACTGCCTAACGTCCTCCTAATGTTTTTGGAAATCCTGACATACATATTCTTAGTTGCTTGGAAAATATCTACATTATATTGACTATCAAACCCATAGAGGGCTTTAATAATTGTAGCCACTGTCTCCACCGCCTTGATAACACCATCAAACTGATCAATCTGTGTATGCGAGGGATTTAAAAATTGTGGCCACCATCTCCACCGCCATGAGAACACCATCAAAAAGATCGATCTGTGTATGTCAGGGATCCATTTTACCGCCTCAATAGTACAAGGTTTTCAAAGTACTTTTCTGTACTGCCTCACCGCATTGTATCTTCATTGTGATTGATTGCTTGCTACTCTTTTATCCATAGATTTAGTTTAATCCCCTGCATCCCAGTGGGGCGATTGCTACTCTTCCATCCATAGATTTAGTTTAATCCCCTGCATCCCGGTGGGTAGAGAGAGTAGGTGGGATGGCTGGAATAGTATTCATAATCACATGATTGGCTTGTATGTAAGATTCATGAATATTACCATAATATAACTTTTATGTTCTTCTTCTTTTCAGTTTCTATGATATCATACACTTATAAGTAAGTGTATGATCTAATTCATGTCCCTATAAATATCATATAATGAATGAATAACTATCAATAATAAATGAATGACCATCAATAACAAACGAGTTACAATTTTATGTTTACTAGCATAATTCATTCAAGATATTTATCAATAAGATGGAGTTAGAATTGTGCATTTTGAAAAAACTTCATCCAAAATCTTGATTTCAAACTTGTGACTTCTCTTCAGAGTTTTCAGAGTAGCTACATTTGTTGGTAGAATCGTTCCATTCTTCTTCTTCTCAATGCCACTTTCCATGCCGATGTGTTCTTTTGCATTTCTCCTATAGGTAACTTATTTTACCATGGCCAGTTGCTTCTCCTCCAACTTACTACAACACCACTAGATGATATTGATATCAATATTTCCTTTCCATAGTATTCTAACGTCCCTGGAGTCAATATCCAATTCCCCAAGTTGCTCACTAAGTGGAAGATATCTTTGTTGGGTTTCAGAAAGTCGAATAAACCTGGCATGGATTTGCAGTCTCCTTGTGTTGAATATGTCGGGACTAGTATTTTTATGGACCCTGTTGTGCACAAGAAGAATAGATAGTTCAATCTGAAATTAAAAGTAATGGAAGTACCTCTGGTCTCTCTTTTCACTCGAGGCAATTCAAAGGGTTCCGAGAGAGATTACAACAATCATGGGTTGCAGAAGAAATCAAAGGATTTTCATGATAGAGAAGGAAAATGTAAGAACATGGATAGAGATATCATTCCATCTGCTTGTTCTTGTACAAAAAACTAGTGTTCCAACCTGTTAACATTAGACGTTCACTGCCCTTCAGTGGGTGCTTGTTCCTATATAGAAAACTGGTGTTCCATCCTGTTAACATTTGTTGTACAAAAGACTAGGGTTCGAGCATTAGGTTTGAGCATGTTCATGTAAATGAATTGGTTGTGTCGAGGCTTGTTGGGAATTGCAAATTCAAGTTACAGATACAACTTTAGAGAAAGTTTTCCTCACCACTTGGCAGGCATGTGATATTGGTGTTTCCATTTTTGATAAGCACAAACAACATAACATTGACATATGTTGCTTGTTCCATTTGTAATATTTCACTCATAAACTAGTCATTCTACACAGTTACCAAGTCTGATATGTCATAGGTTAGGTGGTGGGTCCGTGTTGCGAAGCTTGAGTAGTTGCCTCTTCGGTCAAAATTTCTGAAAGATTCACTAAACAACAGGTTGGTGGTTCGAGTCTTTATCCACACAAAAGTTTCAATCAAACAAAAGTTAAACCATTCTAGCGCTGGCTGTAAAGGTATCCTCCTCTTGCTTTCCTTGCTAATGTAGCTTCAGGACTTCTGTCAAGAAGACATAAACTTTCCATCAAGAAGACATAAAATTTGTGTCAAGAAGTCGGAAAATTTAAAGATTTTGTCTATCAAAAAGATGGATAATTTATGTCAACAAGTCAGACATTTTAAATGTTTTTGTCCAAACCAGAATTCCAACTCTGCTCTGAAAGATGCAGTGGGAGCACTGGTTGGAAACACAGACTCCTTTTAAATTACATGAGGACACATAGTATCCAGAAAAAACTACTTTTACTTTCCACAGAAGGTCCACAAAAACTGTTTACAAAACCATAAATCTCGACCACTTCATGATGATAATAATAATGAGAAATTTACTAGTTACAAGTTTTATTTTTTGCAACCTATGCTGGTTCAAAATGCATGGAGTTGGATTCCCAGCCGTCCTTTAGACACCATAACAAGTACATCAGAAGGCTATGAGCTTGTCATGGCCTTTGAACTTAGGCTTGACATGAAGGTTGGATGAACCCTGGTATGCGTTTCTTTTTCTTGTGTTCCGTTGATTTCTGTCCATCCCCAATTAAGAGACTTCAATGGAGCATCGAGCTTCATTTGGAATTTTATTTCATTGACTCAGAGCCACTGGGTCTCATTCAATCACACATAAACTATAAGCTAAGGAGATTCAATACCACCAACTAATAACAATAATTAGGGTGTAAATGATGGCATATTGTGTATAAAAGTTGGCGTAGTGTGTTTATTGATTGGCTAGAATTCATTTATTCCTCTCAGAAGTAGCTTGTTTCAGATTTGGAGCATTTCATGTAACAGGTTTGTATGGTCCTAGGATATGGGTCAAGTGGGTTACATCATTTTTTCATTCAGATTTAGTTAACACTATTATGTGGTTCAATAATTGCAGTAATCTAGCAGTAAATGCAACTGGAGAAGATGTGATTAGTAAAGGATCTAAGTACTTTTCAATATTTTGGGAAAGGTGTTTTTCCATCTACCCCAAAAGGCTTACCATGAGTGCCTAGTAATTGCAATCTTGTTGATTTGGATTTTATAGCTTCCTCATACTCTAGTACGTTAGCAATTTTGGTGTTATTGGCATTGATACTTCCCTGCCCCTCTACAGGATTTATATTAGTAGTTTTGGTATTATTGGCATTGACACTTCCCAGACCTTCTAAAGGATTTGTGTATCCATTTTTGCTTCATGGTCAAGATATCGATTTGCATTCATATTCACTGTATATGTTTGACTGTTTGCAAAATTTAGATGTCATGGCCACTTCAAGTATTTGCATGAAATATGTTGTATTGATTTTGATATTATCTTAATTTGTTTTCATGTGCTTCTATATGGGTTCATCCAGTTCTTTACTTGCTAAACAATACCATGGAGATTTTGCATTTTCTGTTTGCATTGGAGTTCTACTACCTTAACTAGTACTTGAGCTGGACCATTTTGTGTACAAGCATTTGGTTTATTTGACAAGGATGGTATTAGAATTTTAGTCTATCTTCAATATATTAAATACCTTTTTTGGACTATCTGAGCTTCATTGTGTAGTTTTCAAATATATTAAGGTTCTCAATTGATAAGAGGTTTTGGATTTTTCCACTTCTGATAATTTTATAATTCTTTGTATATTCTACTAGGCAATGTATTTTGGCTACCCATGCTAACTGTGTATGTGTGGTATTAATTGAAGTAATCTTACTTGGTTTTTTCATTTTTTTCAAGTTGATATGGGGTTTCCAAATCTAATTATGGCTTTAGATTTGAAATAGTCAACTTCTAGTATTAGTTGTTGATCTTTTGTTTATCTCGATTGTTTTTTACATGGTATCCTATAGACTATATCTATTGTAGGCTAAGCAATCCCAAAATTTTGGAAGCTGCAGTGAACATGACAACAAAACCTACATGACAACATAATTCCTAAATGCAATAGTGAAGCCAGTGTAGGTAGGTGGGCCAAAGATGAGGGTTGCTAAGGGAAAAAGTGCATTTGTGGAATTAGCAAATGCATCAAATTATCCCATGAATGTAATTTCTTTTGCTAAGGGAAAGGTTCCAGAAACTCATCTTCATTTCATAGGGACTTACTGGGGTGTAGTAAGTACTTCATTTTGTGTTGAAATAGTTGTGTCTAGAAAAGCATATTTATTTGTAGGGCCAATTCTCAATGACTATAGTTCAATGGGATATTCATTACTATTGAGCTAGGAGAAAGCTATAATTGTCTAGCCTAACAAGGTGACTGTGGGAAATGGGCATATTTTTCGGTGCATTGATGAACTGTATCTTAGAATCCCTTCCGAAGAAGGTGCAACACAAACCCACATGTTTGGAAAATTATCGGCATATTTTTGTACCTAAATGTGTTTACTTACAAAGTGCACCAAATGAGCCCTTAAAGGTCAATGTGTTGTTCAAACACATCCAGACAAGGCCTCAAAAAATCTCACCAAATTATGAAGTAAAATTAGTCAAACAATTGTCTTTTAGTCAGCTTTGTTCTTATGAGGTACATTTGCAGTGGGATTATTTTTTATATTCACTGATATAAAATGCTTGGTTGTAGGGCATGCTAACAAATGAAATTGTTGTAATTGCTGAAACTGGTGACTCTTGGATCAATTGCTAGAAGATTAAATTGCTAGAAAAGTGTGGGTAAGTCAAACATCATTTCTCTGTAAAGGAAACTCCATAATTTAGTAATCTGTTTTTCCCAACAGGTGGAAACGTATTGCATATCATTTCTAGTTTCAAGGTTTTGTCTATGAAGAAAAATTACCCTTTATTCTTTTTAGCAAAATATGAATCACATAATGAAATGTTAAAGTTCAAGGTGTGTTTCGAATAGTATGGACAATAACGAATTTTTTTCTTCTCATGTCCATTAGTTTGTTAGCTTTACTCAGGAAATTTCGGAAGGACTAAATGCATAGGTATTCCTAATTTTCAAGAAAACTATTTCGTGCAAATGTATGTTACTATTTGAATTAGAATAACAACCTCCTACGTAAGTGTTTCATGCTAGCACTCTATCCATGGTCAAGCATCCCACCTAAATTGAGCCATCCATATGTCCATCACGCATCTCCAAAGGACTAGGAGACTTAGTGCTCTCCTAGCTACATGAAAACACTTTTCCAGTAGCCCCAAAAGATAATAATGTTATGTCTTCTTGTAGATTATTTGATGGTTTTGGTTCTGTCCTAGAGGGTTCTGCATCGTCTATGTTTGTGGTCGCTTCTTTGGCTATTGTTGATTTTGATTCCGGAGTTTTTTTTGCTGAGTTCACGGTCACTTACACCAATTCTGTTGTTTGTTGTTAGTACTTGGCCAGAGATGTACAGGTTCTGAATCATGCTTCAATGCAACTGAGTTGTCTGGCCACCTCCGTTTGGACCATGGTGCCCACATTAACTTTAGTATCTGATATTTCTTCATAATATGTCCAAGGATGGTTTAAGGAGTAGATGCTATCAAGTTTGGATCCCCAATAATGAAAGAGAGGATCTGACAATTACCATTAGAGATGGGTGTCATGAATTTTCACTAACTTGGTTTAGAGAATGCTCCCACTACATATGAGGTTGATGAATAATGCTTTTGAGTCTTTCTTGAGGAATGTTTTTAGGTTCACTGATCTTTAGAAGGAAATTTCTTTTTCTCTACTTATAGAAGAAATAAAGATCAAGAGGAAGGGAATGGATTCCTTTATCACTATGTCACAAGCATAGACAACAATCTTGCTCAAGTCTTTTTCCCAATTATGATAAAATATTAATTTCCTTATTTTATTTTGATCTAAAATCAACATTCTGGTATATGCTTAACCAAAAGGTGATTTAGAAGCTAAACTTCACAACCTTATGTTTTATTGTTGGTCGTGCCCATAGATAGATGTCAAAGTGATGGAAATATTTTTTGTCTCTTTCTCAATTCAAAGTATGATTTTAGGTTGCATTCATACAATCAGCCTAAAGGGGAAGGGTGATAGGGTTGGGTCTTCCAAATCTGTTGGATGCATACTTACTTTAAAATCCTTCCAAACATATCATTCAAATTATCCTTTAAGGAGTCAATTTAAAATTTAGACAATTTTTAAAGTGAATGTAAATAGATTCTAGGTTGTGTAGGTTTGTTTAAATTGTCCTGTAACAGATTGCATACAATTCTACCTTTGTCAATGCCTTCTAGCAGCATTGGTCATCTCGATTCTCTGTTATCTTCTTGGATGCAGAGGTACTGTATTCACCTGTAGGGATCTTGCACCTGCACTGGATGCATACTGGGTTTTGGGATCCACACCCAAAACTCCTTGTTTGGGGAGTTTCTTCACTCGGTGCATTTTCGATCATCTGAATGGCACACAGTTAGCATTCAATTTGTTGGGTGTGTTTCCCCTGTTAGAAAATTTTTGCAGCAAAGGTGTCAAATCTTGGAAAAAATGATAGAAAAAAGCATACATGGTCGGTGTCAATGTCTTGTCTCAAGAGGAAAGCATTCATCTTGTTAAAGGCCTGTCTTGTTGTGCCATTAAATTATGTATTCACACTGGCTTTTGTGGAAAAAAAACACATTAACTTTGTAATGTAATATATGATGAAATCATAGTTTCGCATGGAACTAAAAATTCCCACCTGATTTTGGTCAGAATATGAAGAAATAATTGTTGGAATAATGGGCCATATAGTGGTCCCATATCCCATGCCTTGGATGTGGCCTTCTTTCATGCCTATGCCTATAAAAGTATGGAGTTAGACTATGTAGCACAAGACCAAGTATAAGTTCTTATATACAAGTATGAAGGTAGACTAGGTAGCACAAGACCAAGTATAAGAGCCTATACAAGAGTGATACTAGTAAAAGGGTAGGACAAGAGTCAATACAAGAACTCGTACAAGATCCAAGCCAATAAAAGAACTAGGAAAATACAACAATGAGGCCAAGAGATAGTAAAAGAGTCATGCAATCTACATAAGCCTATCTACATAATTAAGAAAATCTCTCCAAAAATATGTCGGCAATAAGGGAGAAGTGTAACCTCGCCACTAGTACTTCGTAGAAGATTCACATCCTTTTCTTTGTAATCCAACATTGTTTAATGCATGATCTCATTCTATTATTTATTTTATTTCTTGGTTCAATTCACATCAAACATTGTTTCACAATCTATCTATGGGTATATCTATTCCTGTTTAATCAAGCTTGTGGCTTCTAGCAATGGAATCTTAGCTTGAATGGTTTAGTGGAATTAGTCTCTATACACAAATAACGTTCAACAATTGAAAACACAGACAAACCTGTCATGGGACAATGTGTAAGTAGAATTACCTTACAATGGCAAAGTTGTGTAAAGATAAAGAAGTGAGTTTTTGAAATCAACAAAAAGAGGAAAAGGGTCATAGAGAGAGAACATAGGAAAAGTGCATGAAAGAGAAAGCAGAAGTTGTTGGGAAAACATAGAGGATCAAAGAAATGAGGAAATCATTGCACGATATAAATTAAAATCTAACAATATATTGTCTTGGATAGGTAGCCTTGTTCGAATATTCACTAATACTAAGA
>SNQJ01S0000669.1:407830-464513 GCA_010110895.2 Picea sitchensis | reverse complement strand
TATATGTAAAAACCAAGAAATCATTCACCATTCCAACTCAACAATTAAGGTCGAGAAAAGACTTATCAGAATCAGACAATGTGAAGCGACTATTGGAAGCGGTGCCTGTTTCCACCAAATCGTAAGCTTAATCACTCCATATGGATTTACCACTAGCCACCCATGAGCTAGACCACGATTCTCTACAACACAAACTTTTATTCTCACTTAGCCACAATAGGGACATAGGTTACTCTCCTCTTCCCACATGATCCTAGCAATGGTTTATACGATACCAAGCAAGGAGGACTAGCCTCTCTTTTCAGCTTGTATCATAACCTTCTCTTCTATTTCCTTTTTCCAAAATGCTTATTTTTTCCATTCTTCCTTGAATCCCTGAGATTCACTTCCTGTCTCTGCACTCTTTGCAATCATGTTCTTCCCTCTGCCCACCACACCTTCCCTTCTCGCCTCTTTCATTAGGGTCACATGTGGCCTGAATTCCTAGTCATCGGTCAAGTCTGGAATCCTTACGAATGAGTGCTTACACACCCCATCCCTCATTAACTCTTGAGGAGGTCTTCCCACCCACCAGCCTGACTGTAATTCATTTTTGGGTCAGAGGACAGTTCTGGTCCTGAGCAATTAAATTCAGTAATGTATTGGTTTGGTGAAAGATAACGCAACCATTCATGGTCCCCTTCACCATCTCTTTCATATAATTCGTGGTATTTCTAAGTACACCCCATTTCCATTAGTCATGCAACACTTGTCCATTTTCTTAGGAAATAATTAGGTTCACATTCATCTACCTTTCAAAAAAAGGTCCATCGAATCAATATTCACACATATTAAGTTTTCCATAGTCTTTTGGCCATTTATAGTTATATTTACAAACTGGCGGAAACAGGGTGTCACAATTCCCTCCCCCTTAAAGGAACATCATCCTCTATGTTCTAACTATTAACATGTTCTGTATGTACAGAAGTGAACAAAAATAGGTATGCCTGTCTCATGGCATCCTCCATTTCCCATGTGGCCTCATCTAGGCCAAAGTGTTTCCACTACACCTTGACCTGTGCAATGGTTCAGTTCCTGAGTGGGGTTTCCTTCATGTCTAGTATGCATTGAGGTTCTGGCAGGGATTCTCCCTTCGGTTCCATTTGGATCATTGACCAATCAATTATATTATTAGAATCATGTACATATTTCTTCAGCAATGAAACATGGAAAACATTATGTTCTTTTACTATGGGAGGAAGTGCTATCATGTAGGCTATAGGTCCCACTCTATCTAGAACTTCAAAAGGTCCACAATACCGAGGTGCCAACTTGGAAAAATATCCCATCCTCAGGGAACTCTTCCTATGCCTAACTCTGAGATAGACGTGGTCTCTTGTCTTGAATTCTCTGGGGGTTCTCTTTCTGTCAGCATAATTTTTCTGTCTATTCTGAGTGATTTTCATAATTTTTTTTATCTGAATCACTTTTTGTTCCATTTATTTAAACAAATTGGGTCCAACCATAATTTTGTTCATGGGATTACTCCAACTGACTAGAGTGTTGCACAGTCTACCATAGAGGGCTTCGAAAGGGCTCATCTCTAGTGATTCTTGGTAGCCATTGTTGTAGGCAAATTCCATCAGTGGTAGGTAATCTTCCCACTTTTTAGGTTGATGCATTACATGCATCCTTAGCATGTCTTCTAGTATTTGTTTCACTCTTTCCATCCGTCCATCAGTTTGAGGATGATAGGCTGTGCTAAACAATAATTTGGTCTCTAGGACAACCATCAAGGATTTCCAAAAGTTTGAAGTAAATTTTGTGTCTCTGTCAATCACGATCTCCTTAGGAATTCCATGTAGTCTGAATATCTCCTTCACGAATATATTGGCAATATCTATTTCCTTGCAAGTCGATTTGACGAGAATAAAATGAACGGACTTGCTAAATTTATCCACTACTACCATGATGGCATCATTCTGCTTGGATGATGTTGGTAATCTGATGATTAAATCCATGTAGATGGTCTCCCATTTCCATTCTGGGATTGGTAGAGGTTGTAATAATCCTACTGGGTGTTGGTGTTCTACTTTAACTTGTTGGCACTCTAGACATTTAGCTAAATACTCAGTTATGTCTTTCCTCAATCCAGGCCAATAGAATTGTTTCTTGGTAGCCCTGACCATCTTCTGATAGCCCGGATGGTCGGTGTATGTTCTCTTGTGCAATTCATCCATTATGAACCTCTTCAAGACATCAAAACTTGGAATATATATCATGTTTTGGTAAGTTAGCAGACCTCCATCTAGCATTTGGTAGCCTTCATACTTTAGGCCTGTGGGTTCTTGCTCCAGGTACAAGGTCATGGTCTTGAAGAATGCGTCTGTTTCTTATTCATTCCTGACTCTTTCCCTGACATTCATCTTGCAAGTTCCCACCACTGCCAGGTGAATTGTTTTCATACTTCTGCCAAGGGCATCAACCACCTTATTTTCCTTTCCTCTGATATGTTTGATTTTGAAATCAAACTCACTAAGGAGGGCCATCCACCTACCTTGTCTAGCATTGATTTTTGGTTGGTCAAACAGGTGTTGCAATCCACAGTGGTTTGTCATAAGTAAAGCCTTCTTACCCATGAGGTAATGCCTCCACATTTTCAAAGCGTGCACTATGGCGGCCAAATCTAGATCATGGGTCACATAGTTGAGTTCATGTTCATTCAATTTTTGAGATTCATAGCAAACTACACTTCCTTCTTGCATAAGGACTCCTCCGACTCCTTCCTTGCATGCATTTGTGCACATGAGGAAGTCCTTATTGGGATCATCGATCTTCAACACGGGTGCATGGGTTAAAAGGTGTTTTAGTGACTGAAAAATTTCTTCACATTCCACTGTCCAAATGAATTTAACCCCCTTCCTCTGGAGGGCAATGATTGGATAACCAATCTTGGAAAACCCTTTTATAAACCTCCTATATTATCCTTCTAAAACCATAAAGGATCGGATATCTGAAACATCCTTTGGGGTAGGCCATTCCATGATGGATTTGATCTTTTTAGGGTCTACTACTACCCCTTCTTGAGATATGACATGGCCCAAGTAATGTATTTGATTATGGAAAAAGGCACACTGTCTAAATTTGGTGTAGAGATGATGTTGATCTCTTAGAACTTGAAGTAAAAGTCCAAGATGTTCCTCATGTTCCTCTCTATTCTTCATGTAGATTAAGATATCATCAATAAAAACCAATACAAACTTGTCTAGGAATTTGCTGAGTACATTTTTCGTCAAGCACATAAAGGTGGTAGGGGAATTGGTTAATCCAAATGGTACTACCACAAATTTGTAGTGACCATATCTTGTCCTGAATGTGGTTTTGTTTATGTCTTCATCCTTGATTCGAACTTTATGGTATCCAAATCTCAAGTCAATCTTTGAGAAAATGGTATCACCCCCCAATTGTTTGAACAAGTCATCGATTATGAGTAAGGGGTATTTGTTCTTTATGGTTACCTTATTGAGTTGCCTATACTCTATGCACAATCAGAATGTACCATCTTTCTTCTTCACAAACAGGACTGGTTCTCACCATGGAGACACGCTAGGCCAGATGTAGCCTTTGTCCATCATTTCCTTTAGCTGTAGTTTGAGTTCGACTATCTCGGGTGTACTCATCGTATAGGGGGTCCTAGATACTGGTACCGCTCCAGGTGCAAGTTTTATTGAGAAGTCAATGTTCCTTCTTAAGGGTAGACCCGATACCTCTTCTGTAAACACATATCTATACTCTCTTAGTATGGGGTGGTCTTCTAGGCTTGGCCTGTCATCCTCAACAGATCCCAACACCTATATTGGATATAGAGGACACCCCTTTCTACAATACTTTTTCATTTGAAGGGATGATATTCATCTCACTGAGACATGCTTCTGAATCCCTTGGAGGTTTATCTTTATTCCTTCATTTACACATTCTAAGGTTTTGTGATAACAACACAACTTAGTTTTATATGCATCTAGCCATTCCATACCAATCAGTAGGTCATATGATCCTACGAGTAGGGATGATTTTAAGGATGGAAATTTATTTTAAAATGTAGAAACCTTGGTTAATATTACCAATCCTTTATATGTTAACTATAAATGTTTGGCGATATTTTTGTAAAAATATTCAAATTTCTAAGTATTTAATATAGTTTTTATAAAATTTTGGTGATTTTTAAGGTAAAATAATTTTATCCTATAGAATTTGGGCGAATTATTTTTTAAATAGTGAATCTCTTTTTTGGAAAAACCATAGAAAATTAGCCCATGAGCGAAATTTAGCCCCTAAAATCATCCATGCCTATGGGATGTTAAGGTTAGCTTGGGTGGGAAATCCATCCACAGTGAATTGGCAAGTTGGTACAACCTCCACTATTTTTATTTTGGTTCCAGTGGATAACTATACCAACCATGGCTTAGCATGTTTATGTGGCTTTAATTTACACTTATCAACAGCTCGAGGGGCCACATAACTCAAATTTGAACCAGGGTCAATTAAAATAGATACTAGATGGTTGGCGATCATACCTTCCATATCCACCACTAAAGCTTGGTGGTTGTCATGTTTGTTATCCATGACTGCATAAATTTGTGGCATACTCCTGGACACCTCATTGACGGTGGTGGCTTCTTGGACGTTTTAAATTCTCCTACTATTCTTTGGTCTGTGCGGACAGTCCCTTAGTAGATGTTATTCTCCACAACCCCAACATTTCAAGGGTTCTTTCTTTGGGTTATCCGTCTTTTCTGGGGTTGTTCCAAAATGTTTATTTCCACTATGGGAGGGGAAATTCTACTGGCATACACTTCGGGAAGGAAATCTCATCCTTGAATCCTTCATATAGTTTTTAAATCTTGGGGTTTTAAACCCCTTTTTCTGAAACCCCAAACTATTCTTCTGCTTCCAGCCTTCACGAGATTCTGTCAGAAGCCCAAGCTATTCATAACAATATCTTGCCTTTTAGATAGTGTCTTCTAGGTTATTTGGCTCGTTAAGCTCAGTTATGTTATGATATTCCTTAGGTATCCCACTGATAAATCGCTACACCTTTTCCTTTTCTTCTTTTATGTAGGGTACATACCTCAACAACTAAAGGAATCTGCTGACATGTTCCTTTATGGTGAGTTTCCCGAGCTTTAGTTCATAGAACTCTTTAGTCTTCTCGTCGAGATATTTTTTCGAAAAATACTTCTTCCTGAAGTATTTCTCAAAACGTTCCCAATATAGGTCCTCTTCATGAATCCCTTTCACATTCTTAAGGTCTTCCCACCAAATGGAAGCCTTTCCATTCAGGTTGAAAGTGGATATTCGGTCCTTCAAGTTTTCAGAGAAGTCATGGACTATGAAATACATTTTTAGTCCAAGTAGCCAGGCCTCTGCCTCCTCTCCCTTCTTAATCTCATCTTAAAAAGAGGGTGGTTTGGCCTTCCTGAATTATTCGAGATTATGAATTTTGGAATGCTTTCATTTCATCCATTTTCTTTGAGAATTTGAACTGATTCTACTACTAGAAGATCCCTCTGATTCATCAGTTTCCTTTCCAGAGGATTCGTCTGATGCTTCTCCCTTGTCTCTAGGTTGGAGATTTCTCAAGGTACTCCTCCCAGTGTGACCACTTAAAGGGCCATTTTTTCATATCTCAGGTGGACTTCAACTCCTCTTTGTCTGTCGTCTGTCCACATGATTGGTGTCACGTCCATGCTGCAATTGTATTTGTATGTTGGATAAACTCTACAACAAGACTTCATGAATTTCCATTTGCTTCTCTTTCTCTTTTATCAATCTCTTGTTGTCGGCCTTGCAGATCTATAATTTGGCCACGAGACTCCTCACAGTCTCAACCAGGTCTGAAGGGGTCTCTACTGCCCTCCTCTTGTCAGACTCTTCATCTCTATTATGGGAGTCATCCCCCACTTCGTGGTGCGTCACCATTCTATATGATTTCACTTTCTCGCGGTTGATCATCCGCTTAAATGAAGACAAACTAATTGTTGTTAGATAACATTATATTAGTTCATAACCAACACATAATTCACATTTCTTAAATACATACACATGCAATAGTAAGCTGTCATTATTTTCTATACTAAGGGATTAACCATGCTCTGATACCAATTTGTATCACACCCACCCTTTTGAAGGAGCTTCTCTAGTGTAAAGCCTATAATTTTGTTTTTTTTGTTCTCCCACCCAAACAAGCACCAGGCACAAGCCCCTCCCTCCATGTGACCACTACCCGTGACCACAAGCCTAACTAAAAGGCACTTCATGAATCGTGTCGTCGAGTATTCACATTCGAGCCAACCTTGACTCACTCGAATCCAAAACTCCTGAACTAAGAGCCTATCCCAACACTAGCTCCGTTCCTTAAACTCCATCCATATGACCCCTCATTATGACTTGGGGCCCAACCCTCAAGCACTTCAAGACTTCTTGTATCGTGAAGGTGGAAATTATTCCATCTCCTTTTTTCAAAATCCCAAAATCTGAACTCCCGATGTCAGATCAATGGTCCACAATATCTCGCAACCCAACGACTTAGATCAACTCTTCGTGAATTGGGAATCGCATTTAGTGAAGATGGAAGGCCACTCACCTTCCTTCTCTCAATCCCCAATACCTTCTTGGACAATCAATGCCCCACGTCCTCTCTTTGATCAACGGTTGCGATCAAATTGCAAACTCGAACTTCGCAAGTTCTCACGATTCCTATCTCTAACTTCCTGAGTTGCAAGTCAGCGAAATGTCGATCTCTCACCATGTGTCCTTTCACAGTGGAAGACTAGGATTGTTGTGGCTCCCAGATCCTCAGGTATTCTCCTCTGCTCCTTGCAAATCTTTCGAGGTCTGAATCCTCGAAATCCCATATCTGCTGCCACCTGTCCTCTGATGATGAACAGTTTTGATTAACTTCGAAACTTCGGGACTTCACAAAAGTCCACTCTCTTGTGCACTTTCAAAGGCTTATACCTCATGCAATTTCCTCTGGATCTCATGGCTATGATCCTCCACACATAGATCCGACAAACAAGATCTATCCTCTCCCTGTGCGCGAACTTTGAACTCATATATACAATGGTTGAGGTTACTTTGCGACTTTGGTTTTCAGAGGTTTTGGTCACACCAACCCGTGACCTTCCCGATACACAAACTTGGAACTCATGGATCCAAGGGCTAGAAGGGGTTAAATCATGTGCTCTTTCCCATATCCAATGACCATGACATCCCTTAGCTCCTTTTGGATGAATCTCGTCTATCCATCCTTCAGACAAGGAAAAACTTTCCCTTTCTGTATTTTCCTATCACTATTTTCTTTAGTTCTCACCCCGAATGAGTTGGGGACTTGGGTCTGGAAATTTACATAGTACGGGGTCAGGGGAGAGTATTCTCTTCATACTGTTGGTTTCAGGTCTACACGATATTTCCTATCTCGACCATTTTATGACTTATGCCCGGAAAGCCCTTCAGAGTGAAATTGAGCATATAGTTTATCAATGGGAAGTATGAGTTCCCAAGGAGATGGAAGCATATGCATAACATATCCATTTCACACAGAGATGGTCATACATGCATATATATGTGTGTGTGTGTGTGTGTGTGTAAAAACTGATAAATCATTCATTATTCTAACTCAACAATTAAGGCCAAGAAAAGACTTATCAGAATCAAACAATGTGAAGTGACTACTGGAAGGGGTACCCGTTTCCACCCAACCGTAGGCTCAATCACTCCAAAATAATTTACCACTAGCCACCCCCAAGCTAGACCACGATTCTCTGCATCACATCCTTTTCTTCTCTCTCAACCATAATAGGGATAGAGGTCAATCTCCTCTTCCCGTAGGATCGTGGCAATGGTTTATACGATACCAAGCAAGGAGGACTAGCCTTGTTTATTATCTTCTATCATAACCTTCTCTGCCATTTCCTGTATCCAAAATTCTTAGCTTTTCCATTCTTTATTTAATCCCCAAGATTCACTTCTCGTCTCTGCACTCTTCGCAAGCGTGTTTTTCCCTCTACCCACAACACCTTCCCTTCTCGCCTCTTTCAGTAGGGTCGTGTGTGGCCCGAATTCCTAGTCAATGGTCAAGTATGGAAGCCTTACAAATGAGTTCTTACACACCCCATCCCTCATTAAATATTGAGGAGGTCTTCCCACCCACCAACCTAACTGTACTTCATTTATGGGTCAGAGGATGATTATGTTCCTAAGCAATTAAATCTAGTAATGTACTGGTTTGGTGAAGGTTAAGAAAACCATTCCTGGTCCCCTTCACCATCTCTTTCATAGCATTCATGGTCTTTCTAAGTACACCCCCCTTCCATTAGTCATGAAACACTTGTCCATTTTCTTAGTAAAAAATTAGGTTCAGATTTGTCTACCTTTCAAACAAAGTTCCATCGAATCAATATTCACACATATAAAGTTTTCCATAGTCTTTTGGCCATTTATAGTTATATTTACAAACTGGGGGAAATAGGGTGTCACAATATTGCTCTATAACAAAGGTGTAATGACAATGGAGTCAGACAGTTAAACTTCCCTGCGTGTATGGGGGGAGGGGGGAAGCATTGACAAAAAAAGAAGAAATGGAAGGACAAAGGGATAAAGGAAAGAAGGAGGAAGCCTTGGACCCAATCATGATGGATGACGACCAGATCAAGTGGATCATGGTGATAGACGGAAAGACGTGCAGTGGAGTACCCTAGAAATAGAAGGTGAACACCAAGAACAGAGCTGTATCCACGAGGGAAGGCTTGCCAAGCTATGAAGAGGAGGTAGAGGATCTCCGAGCTGTAGAGCAGATTGACGAAATCCTTCACGCAACATATGAGAGGAAGACAAGTTCCAAGAGTGGGAAGAGAAGGAAAAAATCCTATCCATATTAATGTCAGTGTGAAACCCATAAACCCATGTGTGAATAACACACCAAAGTGAACACCACCGTTTAGGCAACCAAATTTTAGAAGAAGGAAGAGAACAGGAAGTGCATCTACACAAATAACAACAATTGGGGGAGCCAGTTCAGGAAGCATTAGTCAAGTATCTACATGGCATATAGGTAGTGGTTCAACATTCAGGATGGCAGGACACGATCCCACCATCAAGTTACCAGAATTCAAAGGAGATGTGTCAGAGGACCTCGAGAAGAACCTGTTTATCTGTGAACAGATATGGGAAGAAAAATAAATCATAGGTGAGGACACTAAAATTGCACAGCTAGCAATCACACTAAGGGATCACGCACGAGATTGGTATATGAGTTTAGCCACAAACAACCCACCAGGTATAACCAGAATGATTGTGGATATTAAGAATTTTTTGATAAATGAATTTCAGAAGCCAAGTTCATAGGACTAATACATGAATGCGATGATAGAAATCTGAAAGAAACCAGGAGAATCTGTATGGGATATTGACTAGAGATTCAAGCGACTGAAAGGAAAGTTGAAATATCTCATGACAGATATGGAGCATAGGCACTGTTCGTCAATTCACTATTACCACACTTAAAATATCCAATGCGACAACATAAGTTTCAGACATAGGCAGAGGCTCTGTACGAAGCCCTACAACTGGAAGAAAACCAATATTAGAAAACAGATCCAACCATCGAAGAGTTGAATGAGGATCCGTAGAACTTAACATACCAACTAAAGTAGAAAAAAAGTAAGGATAAACGAGAAGTAGTTTGGTGTACCACATGCACGACAGAAGGACACTATAAGAATGAATTTCCAACATTCGCATAGTACATGGAAACAGGAATTCCAAATCCATTACCAACAAGAGGAATATGGTGAAAAATATGTAAGAAATAAGGCCACGATCCATATCACTACCCAATGATGCAGAAGTACTAGACAGTCCCAAAGAGCTCATATTGAAACTTTTACAAGTCAGTAGGCCATGATGACAAATACTGTAGAAAGATGGAGTTGATGAGAGAGAGGACATCATATGCATATACGGTGCAGGGAGAAATGATGACCGAGAAAGATGCACCTCAGTTTAACAAGGTACCAACCCCATACTACACTATGCAGCAATAGTATAATACTGTGCAATAGCCATATAACACAACACAACCACAGTACAATGCAACGCTACCCCACTACAATACTGCGTAGTATAACCAAACACCTCAGTATAACACGCCGTGAGGGGATCGAGCTGGCTACAGAGGTGGAGGAAGAGAAAAAGGAGGTTTTGGAAGAGGTAGAGGACTAGTGGTATGTCACAACTATCAATAACCAGGACACTATGCTAGAGAATGTCCACTTCCACCAGTGACTTGTAGGTGTTGTCGCGCATCATATCATGACACAGAAGAATGTCCTACATTATTAGGGAAGATACGGGAAAATAGGAATCAAAACAATTAGAATGTTCAATGGATTTTAGCAGAAATGAGGGATCAAAGAAGAAACATCAACATTGTTATGCGTGGAGGAGAAAAAACATGGAATGATACAGTACGACAAGAGCCAGTACAACATCATTGGGTGAAGAAGAATGTCGAATCAAGGAATCAATTTGACATGAAGAATGAGAAGGATATATTTAAGCAAGAGAGACAAGAATTTCTGAAGGTTGACACAACATCAACCTCAACCATGCAGCATAATAAGGAAGTACTAGAGTACAAGATGCCTCCATCATTCGATCATACCAAAGAAATGAAGCCCCTGGGACAAGTAAGTACAATCGAAGGATTTTTTCAATCATGCATAAAATTACTAAATGATCCATCCTCTCTCAAAGTATTGCAAAATATGATAGAAATATGTAGCGTAGATACAGAAGGAAAGTTAGAACAGAAAACAATCAGCCACCTACATTTAAGGAGAAGTGCACCAAAGGAACACTTGGAGAAGTGCAGAGTGATGTGGAAAATAACACCCCTGGAGAAATGGCCTCATCATTTCGTACACACATTAGAGGGTATCCCAAGAAATTGGTATACAGACCAGGAATTGCACAAAGGAACTACGAGCTGGAAAGTACTACAACATAACTTTATAGTTACTTTCTCATTTGAACATGAGAACCCCAACATAGATGCAACACTTAAGAAAATAAGAGGGGTGATATTCATTAAGGAACTAGAAGTCTAACTCATAACAGGGGAACAACAGTGGAATAAACAGATAGTGAAAGAACTATTGGCATGCTACCTTGTGCAGGAAGAAGTACCAGATGAAGAATATCCACGCGATATTCAGATTGAGGAATCTTAAGGAGAAAGAGAAGTGGAAGGTCCACCTCTAGGATCATAAGTAATTGTTGCACAGATCAAGATAAAAAAAGTCAACATTGGGACAGCTAAGAACCACAAAATGGCCAGCATTGGAGACTACTGGGATGAGCAAATAGTGGAAAGCATAAAAAAATAGCTGCGTGAGTACAGTGGCATGTTCCCCACAACGTTCACAGAAATGAAGGGCATAGCAGGAGAGTTAGGAGAAATGAAGATACCACTCAGAGCTGAGGCAATACCTATCAGACAATGACCATATAGACTAAATCCTTTATATAAGCAAAATGTCAAAGATGAGATCGCTAGGATGATGGAAGTTGGAATCATAGAAACCGTGGAAGAATTAGAATGGATAAGCCAAATGGTAGTTCAGGAGAAAAAACAAGACAGGATAAGAATATGCATCGAATTGGGGAAGCTAAACGATGTGTGCCTACATGACCCATACCCTACACCATTCATGGATGAGGTGTTGGAGAACATAGGAGGAGAGGTAGTTTATTCATTCACCAACAAATTCTTGGGCATAGATGATTTTAGGGGCAGAATTTCGCTCATGGACAAAATTAAGGGGTTCCAAATTTTGATTGGGGAATTTTTTTTGTATTGTATTGGTCTTTTTATTATTTTATTATTATCCCCTAATTTATTTACAAAAAACATCACTCATAGGGTTAACCCGGGCTTTTATGAGGCAAAGGGATAAAAAAATAAATTTTGTCCATGAAATTTCCATCCACAACCTCCATTCACCCGATTTCTACAGATATGGGAATTACTGATAACGAATTCTCCCTCCCATTTGATATATTTCAGTATTTATGCTTTAATTCGCCTGAATTTTGGGTTGTGAGGCAAATAGAAAGTTTTGTTTCACCCGGTTTTAAAAAAAGGGGGGGATTTGCTACCAAGCGAGAAAATATTTCCTTTGTTTTTTTTTCAATTTATGCAGAGTTAGTGAATTCCTCTATTGGATTTTCCGAATACGGAAAAATTAGAGATTACTGGGTGCAATCAGTTTCAATTTCTGTTAAAAAAATTTGGCATAGTTTGGATTAGATGGGGAATGGGGGAAAGGGGGAAGTGGAATGCAACGAGATGAAGGAGGTGGTGAGATTGAGACTGTTATGCCTACACGGATTCAGGACAAGTGAAAGCATTCTCCAAAAGAAAGTTGGGAAAGGGTAAAATTTGGTGTTGGAGAGAATGGATCTTTGCTTTCGAGATGCACCTTTCCCTGCCCAAGGAAAATCATACGTGGAAGAACATTTTCCTCCCCTTATTATGAATGGTTTCAATTCAACTCTATAACCTAGCCCAAGGAAAATCAGACGTGGAAGAACTTTTTCCTCCCCTTAGTATGAATGGTTTCAATTCAACTCTGTAACCTAGCCCAAGGAAAATCAAACGTGGAAGAACATTTTCCTCCCCTTATTATGAATGGTTTCAATTCAACTCTATAAGTACTTATTTTACTACCACGATTCCCTGTTGAGAACTTCAATTATATAAAGTTTGGTGTTGTTTCTCTATGAGGGAAAAATTTAGGATACTATGGTGTTCATCTTCCAACTTAAATCTTAAGGGGAATATTTTTTTAATATCAATGAATTTTCATAAGTTAGTTTCTAGTCTTATTGAATGGAAAACGGAGCTTGGAAAATTTGGTGACTATCTTTTTTCAAATCCATGTAAAGATTTTCCTAGTTGTGATGCATATCATGCCCAATTTTTAAAACCCTACTTTTAATGAGCATATTCCTTCATGTATGAGATGAATAAATAAAGTTATATCTCTTATAGAAGACATATCCTGAGAGATGTATGCCAAAAAGGCACCAACAAGCACCTTGAAAAGGTATATTGGTTTGTTTGATTAAAATATTTAGAATTGGCAAGAGTCTTTGTTGATGATATATGTCCAACAACCTCTAGTAACCTTCTTAGTTTTTTAATTTTGACTTCGAGCTGGTGAGACTCAATTCTAAAATGTGTCTCTCCATTTATTAGATGAACATGTTCTGTCAATGCCTTGGGAGGTTCAAACTACTCCCGTGTCTAACTATGAATGGTCTAGTGAATGCATTTTAGTGATTGCCTATGGTACTAATAATTCTCTTATCAGTCCCTGTTGAAGGCTAGGAATCTAGCATTTTCTAGAGTGTTGACCTTCAATTACTTTGTGTTTGACCAAATGTATTTTTGTATGATCTTCAAAGTTTTAAATAGGAAAAATAAAATAATAATTTTTTAAATATTTTATTTACTTTTATTTGACTTCCTATTGGTTAGTAATCTTCAACTCTTATTTCCGAGTTTCTTTTATGCATTTACATATACCTTTATGTATCATAAGTTTGGATGCTTACATTATGGGAAATTCTGACAAGGATTTGGAAATCTTGACACAAAGATCTATATTATATTGACTGCCTAATGTCTTCCTAATGTTTTTGGAAATCCTGACATACATATTTTTAGTTGCTTGGAAAAGATCTACATTATATTGACTATCAAACCCACAGAAGGCTTTAATAATTGCAACCACTGTCTCCACCGCTTTGACAACACCATCAAACTGATCAATCTGTTTATGCGAGGGATTTAAAAATTCTGGCCACCATCTCCACCGCCATGAGAAAACTATCAAACAGATCGATCCGTGTATTTCAGGGCTCCATTTTACCAACTCAATAGTACAAGGTTTTCAAAGTACTTCTTTGCACCGCCTCACCATATTTTATCTTCGTTTTGATTGATTGCTTGCTACTCTTCCATCCATAGATTTAGTTTAATCCCCTGCATCTCGGTGGGGCGATTGCTACTCTTCCATCCATAGATTTAGTTTAATCCCCTGCATCCCAGTGGGTCGAGAGAGTAGGTGGGATGGCTGGAATAGTATTCAGAATCACAAGATTGGATTGTATGTAAGATTCATGAATATTACCATAATATAACTTTTGTGTTCTTCTTCTTTTTAGTTTCTATGATATCATACACTTAAAAGTAAGTGTATGATCTAATTCCTATCCCTGTAAATATCATATAATGAATGAATAACTATCAATAACAAATGAATAACCATCAATAAGGAATGAGTTAAAATTTTATATTTACTAGCATAGTTCATTCAAGATATTTATCAATATGATGGAGTTAGAATTGTGAATTTTGAAAAAACTTCATCCAACATCTTGATTTCAAACTTGTGACTTCTCTTTAGATTTTTCAAACTACCTACATTTGTTGACAGAATCATTATGTTCTTCTTCTTCTCAATGCCACTGTCCATGCTGATGTGTTCTTTTACATTTCTCCTGTAGGTAACTTATTTTACCATGGCCAGTTGTTGCTCCTCCAAATTCCTACAACACCATTGGATGATATTGATATCGATATTTCCTTGCCACACTCTTCTAACGTCCCTGGAGTCAAGATCCAATTCCCCAAGTTGCTCAAAACTACTACTAAGTGGAATATATCTTTGTTGGGATTCAAAAAGTCGACTAAACTTGGCATGGATTTGCAGTCTCCTTGTGTTGAATATGTCGGGACTAGTATTTATATGGACCATGTTGTTCCCAGGAAGAATAGATCATTCACTGTAAAATTAAAGGTCGTGGAAGTACCTCTGGTCTCTCTTTTCACTCAAGGTAATTCAAAGGATTCCAAGAGAGATGACAAGAATCATGGATGGAAGAAGAAATCAGAGGATTCTGATGATAGAGAAGTAAAATGTAAGAACATGTATAGAGATATCATTCCATGTGCTTGTTCTTGTACAGAAAACTAGTGATCCAACCTATTAACATTAGACGTTCACTCCCCTTCAACGGGTGCTTGTTCCTATATAGAAAACTGGTGTTCCCTCTTGTTAACATTTGTTGTACAAAAGACTAGGGTTCGAGCATTGGGTTCGAGAATGTTCATGTAAATGAATTGGTTGTGCCGAGGCTTGTTGGGCATTGCAAATTCAAGTTACAAATACAACTTCAAAGCATGTTTTCTTCACCACTTGGCAGGCATGTGATATTCGTGTTTCCATTTTTGATAAGCACATACAACATAACACTAAGATCTGTTGCTTGTTCCATTTGTAATATTTCACTCATAAAATGGTCATTCTACACAGTTACCAAGTATGATATGTCATAGGTTAGGTGGTGGGTCCGTGTAACGAAGCTTGAGAAGCCGCCTCGTTGGTCAAAATTTCCGAAAGCTTCACTCAACGACAGGTCGTTGGTTCGATTCTTTATCTACACAAAAGTTTCAATCAAACAAAAGTTAAACCAGCCTAGTGTTGGCTGTAAATGTATCCTCCTCTCGCTTTCCTTGCCAATGTAGCTTCAGGACTTCTGTCAGGAAGACATAAAATTTATGTCAAGAAGTCGGAAAATATAAAGATTTTGTTTATCAAGAAGATGGATAATCTATGTCAAGAAGTTCGACAATTTAAACATTTTTCTCTGAAGCAGAATTCCAACTCTGCTTTGCAAGTTGCAGTGGTAGCACTGGTTGGAAACTCAAACTCCTTTTAAATTGCATGAGGATGCACAGTATCCAGAAACAACTGCTTTTTCTTTCCATAGAAAGTCTGCAAAAACTGTTTACAAAACCAGAAATCTCGACCACTTCATGATGATAATAATAATAAGAAATTTACTAGTTACATGTTTTCTTTTCTGCAACCTATGTTGGTTCAAAATGCATGGAGTTGGCTTCCCAGCCATCCATTAGACACCACAACAAGTACATCGGAAGTCTATGAGATTTTCATGGCCTTTGAACTTAGGTCTTACATGAAGGTTGGATGAACCCTGGTATGCATTTATTTTTCTTGTGTTCTGTTGATTCCTGTCCATCCCCAGTTTAGAGACTTCAATGGAGCATTGGGCTTCATTTGGAATTTTATTTCATTGACTCGGAGCCACTGGGTCTCATTCAATTACACATAAACTATAAGCTAAGGATCTTCACTCCCACCAACTAATAACAATAATTAGGGTGTAAATGATGGCATATTGCGTATAAAAGTTGGCATAGTGTGTTTACTGATTGGCTACAATTCATTTATTCCTCTCAGGAGTAGCTTGTTTCAGATTTGGATCATTTCATGTAAAGGGTTTGTATGGTCCTGGGATATGGGTCAAGTGGGTTACGCCATTTTGTCATTCAGATTCAGTTAATACCATTATGTGTTTCAATAATTGCATTAATCCAGCAGTAAATGCAACTGGAGAAGATGTGATTAGTAAAGGATCTAAGTATTTTTCAATATTTTGGGAAATGTGTTTTTCCATCTACCCCGAAAGGCTTACCAGGAGTGCCTAGTAACTACAATCCTATTGATTTGGATTTTATAGCTTCCTCATACTCCAGTACGTTAGCAGTTTTGGTGTTATTGACATTGATACTTCCCTGCCCTTCTAAAGGATTTATGTTAACAGTTTTGGTATTATTGGCATTGACACTTCCCAGACCTTCTAAAGGATTTGTGTATCCGTTTTTGCTTCACGGTCAAGATATCGATTTGCATTCATATTCACTGTATCTGTTTGACCATTTTAAAAATTTAGATGTCATGGCCACTTCAAGTATTTGCATGAAATATGTTGTATTGATTTTGAGATTATCTTAATTTGTTTTCATGTGCTTCCATCTAGGTTCATCCAATTCTTTACTTGCTAAGCAATACCGTGGAGATTTTGCATTTTCTGTTTGCATTGGAGTTCTACTACCTTAACCAGTACTTGAGCTGGACCATTCTATGTACAAGCATTTGGTTTATTTGACAGGGATGGTATTAGAATTTTAGTCTATCTTCAATATCTTAAATATCTTTTCTGGACTATCTGAACTTCATTGCATAGTTTTCAAATATATTGAGGTTCTCAGTTGATAAGAGGTTTTGGTTTTTTCCACTTCTGATAATTTTATAATTCTTTGTATATTCTACTAGGCAAGGTATTTTGGCTACCCATGCTAACTGTGTATGTGTGGTATTAATTAAAGTAATTTTACTTGGTTTTTTCATTTTTTTTCAAGTTGATATGGGGATTCAAATCTAATTATGGCTTTAGATTTGAAATAATGAACTTCTAGTATTAGTGGTTGATATTTTGTTTATCTCAATTTTTTATGACATGGTATCCTCTGGACTATATCAATTGTAGGCTAAGAAATCCCAAAATTTTGGAAGTTGCATTGGACATGACAACAAAACCTACATGACAACAGAATTCCTAAACGCAGCAATGGAGCCAGTGTAGGTAGGTGGGCCAAAGATGAGGGTTGCTAAGGGAAAAAGTGCATCTATGAAATTAGCAAATGTATCGGATTATCCCATGTATGTAATTTCTTCTACTAACGGAAAGGTTCCAAAAACTCATCCTCATTTCATAGGGACTTACTGGGGTGTAGTAAGTACTTCATTCTGTGTTGAAATAGTTGTGTCTGCAGATGCATATTTATTTGCAAGGTCGATTCTCAATGACTATAGTTCAGTGGGATATTCATTGCTGTTGAACTAGGAGAAAGCTATAATTGTGCAGCCTAACAGGGTGACTATGGGAAATGGGCCTAGTTTTGGGTCTGTTGATGAAATATATCTTAGAATCCCTTGCGAAGAAGGTGAAACACAACCCCACATGTTTGGAAAATTATCGGCATATTTTTGTACCTGAATGTGTTCCCTTACAAAGTGCACCAAATGAGCCCTTAAAGGTCAATGTGTTTTTCAAACACATCCAGTCAAGGCCTCAAAAAATCTCACCAAATTATGAAGTAAAATTAGTCTGACAATTGTCTTTTAGTTAGGTTTGTTCTTATGATGTACATTTGCAATGGGATTATTGTTGATATTCACTGATATAAAATGATTTGTTGCAGGCATGCTAACAAATGAAATTGTTGTAATTGCTGAAAATGGTGACTCTTGGTTCAATTGCCAGAAGATTAAATTGCTAGAAAAGTGTGGGTAAGTCAAACATCATTTCTATGTAAAGGACACTCCGTAATTTAGTAATTTGTTGTTGCCAATAGGTGGAAACCTATTGCATATCATTTCTAGTTTCAAGGTTTTGTCTATGAAGAAAAATTACCCTTTATTATTTTTAGCAAAATATGAATCACATAATGAAATGTTAAATTTCAAGGTGTGTTTCAAATAGTATGGACAGGAATGAAGTTTTCTCTTCTCTTGTCCATTATTTTCTTAGCTTTACTCAAGAAATTTTGGAAGGACTAAATGCATAGGTATTCCTAATTTTCAAGAAAGCTATTCCGTGCCAATGTATGTTACTATTTGAATTAGGATAACAACCTCCTATGTAAGTGTGTCATGCTAGCACTCTATCCATGGTCAAGCATCCCACCTAAATTGAGCCATCCATATGTCCATCAAGCATCTCCAAGGGACTACAAGACTTAGTGCTCTCCTAGCTACGTGAAAACACTTTTCGAGTAGCCCCAAAAGATAATAATGTTATGTCTTCTTCTAGACTATTTGATGGTTTTGGTTCTGTCCTAGAGGGTTCTGCATCATCTATGTTTGTGGTTGCTTCTTTTGCTGTTGTTGATTTTGATTCTGGAGTTTTTGTTGCTGAGTTCACAGTCACTTACACCAATTCTGTTGTTTGTTGTTAGTACTTGGCCAGAGATGTACAGGTTCTTAATCATGCTTCAATGCAACTGAGTTGTTTGGCCACCTCCGTTTGGACCATGGTGCCCACATTAACTTCAGTATCTAACATCTCTTCATAATCTATCCAAGGATGGTTTAAGGAGTAGATGCTATCAAGTTTGGATCCCCAAGAATGAAAGAGAGGATATGAAAATTACCATTAGAGATGGGTGTCATGAATTTTCACTAACTTGGTTTAGGGAATGCTCCCACTACATATGAAGTTGATGAATAATGCTTCTGAGTCTTTCCCGGTGAATGTTTTTAGGTTCACTGATCTTTAGAAGGAAGTTTGTTTTTCTCTACTTATAGAAGCAATACAAATCAAGAGGAAGGGAATGGATTTCTTTATCACTATGTCACAAGCATAGACAACAATCTTTCTCAAGTCTTTTTCCAAGTTAAGATAAAATATTAATATCCTTATTTTATTTTGATCTAAAAAAAATATTCTGGTAGATTTTTAACCAAAAGGTGATTTAGAAGCTAAACTTCACAACCTTATGTTTGATTGTTGGTCGTGCCCATAGATAGATGTCAAAGCGATGGAAATACTTTTTGTCTCTTTCTCAATTCAAAGTATGATTTTAGGTTGCATTCATACAATCAACCTAAAGGGGAAGGGTGATAGGGTTGGGGCTTCCAAATCTGTTGGATGCATACTTACTTTAAAATCTTGCCAAACATATCATTCAACAATTTCTAGCTTGGACAAAAGGTTAAAGTATCCTTTAAGGAGTCAATTTAAAATTTAGACAAATTTTAAAGTGAATGTAAATAGATTCTAGGTTATGTAGGTTTGCTTAAATTGTCCTGTAACATATTGTATACAATTCTACCTTTGTCAGTGCCTTCTAGCAGCATTGGTCATCTTGATTCTCTATTATATTCTTGGATGCAGAGGTACTGGATTCACCTATAGGGATATTGCACATGCACTGGATGCATATTGGGTTTTGGGATCCACACCCAAAGCTCCCTGTTTGGGGATTTTCTTCACTAGGTACATTTTCGATCATCTGAATGGCACACAGTTAGCATGCAATTTGTTGGGTGTGTTTCCCTTGCTAGAAAATTTCTGGAACAGAGGTATCAAATCTTGGAAAAATGATAGAAAAAAGCATATGTGGTGGGTGTCAATGTCTTGTCTCAAGAGGAAAGCATTCGTCTTGTTAAAGGCATGTCTTGTTCTTCCCTTAAATTATGTTTTCGCGTTGGTTTCTGTGGGAAAAAAACACAGTAACTTTGTAATGTAATACATGATGTGTTTTTCCAAAAAAATGGCACTCTGGTGGCGCATCGTTCTATGATGTAAAAAATTTCTTTAGAGTCTACTTGCTGCTGAGTGTCATTTTTTGGGTTCATACCCAGATTAATTTTTTCTGGCCCCTTACTGATTTTCATTTGTTGGGCTCATACCCATATTAATGTTTGTTGCCCCCTTAGTAAAGTCATATGTTATAAATTCAAAGTTTTTTTTTTTTTTTTTGTATCTGCCTGTTACTGTCATCATTTAATCAATAACAAAATAACACTAACACCAAAAATCCATTGTGTGATGAAAGAGAAATTATTTTCTTTGATGAGGGACCTACTCTCATGGCACTCTTTTTGCATGTATAATTGCCTGTTTATTTGCAAGAAGTTTGTTCCCTGTACTAAATGTGTGTTTGGTACGTATGAGTTCCAAATGCAGTATGGATCAATTGGTTGGTCTGTAGGAGCAACACTGGGATATGTTCAAGCAATTCCAGACAAGTGTGTAATTGCATGCATTGGTGATGGAAGCTTCCAGGTGCAGATGCAAGGATTTTTATTTCAAATTATGAAACATTGTTTTATGATTAACAATGACCGAGTACCAATGTCTATAAGATTTGAAATATTGAATTCCTTTGAATTATCTGTTTTATCCAAAAATTAGCGAGTATTTATCCCCAAATGTATTCTTCCTTATTTGAACAGGTCACAGTCTAGGATGTGTCTACCATGATTCGAAATGGGCAGAATCCTATCATTTTTCTGATTAAAAATGGAGGATACACTATAGAGGTCAAAATTCATGATGGAGCATACAATGTAATAAAGAATTGGAACTACACCAGCGTAGTGGAAGCCCTTCATAATGGTGAAGGGAAATGTTGGACTATCAAGGTGTTTTTTCTTTATATTATAGCATTGCCAACCCTTTTACAAGGATTTCTTATTTCTTTTGTGATATGGGAGTATTTGGTTGCTTGTCCTTTTTTCCATTTGCTGAGGCCCACTTCCTAATCAAATCCTTTTCCTTAAAAAATACATTGTTGTAGACTTGGGGACTTCCCTTTTAATTGGTCAGTACTCAACTTCATATTGGTGGACTGTTTTCTCTAATTTTACAAGCCAGTATGTCAGCTAAGGGACAGCTGTATTTCTTTTTAGGAACCTTTGTAGTTGTTACTTTCACTAGAAGTTTCTGTGTTTCTCAGCTAATTGAGGGACTAGTGAAGCAAGAAAATAACTTGTGCCTCAAGAAAATCAGAATGATCTGAATTTGCCAGTTTCTTTTGTTGATTCTTATCATGTATCATTTTTTTGCAGGGTGTGGATTTATGTGGGGTAGTGGGCTCTGGGCTGAAGCATGATGTTATAAGGTGTTGATACCGAGCTTATTACCATTTCTATTTTTATTCCCTACTATTCATTGTCACTGAGGCATGTGTTGTTGGCTTCCATATAATTGTTGAACTTTATTTTATAGGTCTCTGTTTGTTCATTTTTAGACTCGTCTAACTGGTTCTTTTATCATATCAAAATGGGTAATACTGAATCAATGATATTATGTTGGTTATGTTGGGGATAATGATGAAATTCTATTTTAAAAAACCATGAGTTTCAAGTATCCATTCAAGACTAGTTTATAGGACACAATGCATTTTATAGAGCTTGTTGTGTTTCCGTATTTGTAAACACGTGCTTCTTTTATCAGTCTCTACTCTGAGAAAGAAGAGATTGGTTTTTCCCTCCAAGGCAGTGTGTTCACCAGGGAGCAAGGAACGACTTTAAACCATCCGAGAGAGGAAGTGAGGGGAAGGCTCAATCTCACTGGTACTTTTTTGGTACGATTTGACGTAGAATTGAGGAGGGGAATTGGTCACTTATGATGTATGGTTGAACGGATATCCTGTAATGGGGAATTATCCTTCCTCTCCTGGTCTGGTGGTAATTTCTTCTCTTTTTTAATATAATGTAAGAAAGAAAGCAATATAGTAAATTTCCTTGCATATAATTCCCTTCAAATAATTGTATAGTTTCTCCAAAAAATCAAGAAACATTTTGATGACAGGCTTTCAGATTCATTCAAATAAGACCCATTTTTAAGCTATGGTTTTAACGAGAAATTTAACCTCTGAAAAACATGAAATAAGAACCCTTGAAACAGGGTTATGCATAAGCTTCTAAAATCTGCTGCGAAGGCTGGTTTTAAATTCAGTCATCCTCCAAATAATTTCCAATATTTTCAATATGTTTAGCTAGTTCATTGAAGTATATGTTGGTGATTGAATATGGATCATAAAATCATATTTAACACAGACAAGACATAATTTACTCAAACTGAAACTATATTATTTTATCCTAAGAATTAAGATATTGATGGTTTGAACTGATCAAGCCTCTACCTCTATCTCAATCCTCCATGTAGATCTTCTCCTCAACCACTTGAGCTAGACCCTTCTGAGTTGTAAGCTTGAGGGTTGTGAACATAGAAATAGTTTTTGGTAGAAAATTTATATTATGAAGGTAGGTTTTCAAACTTGGGACATCTCTCTCTTGATGGATATTGATAAATGAAAACATACACTTATATGTAGAATCAAGGGGAACATGTGATGAACTTTAGTAGTAGTGGCCTCATGAATGTAGAAACCAAAAGAAGTATTTGTAACTGAATTGAATGGGGCATTATTTGTGTCAAGAATGAATTATTAGAGAGTGAATTTGACAACCAATAAGTTCCCTAAGATTCCTTTGTAACCATTGTTTTTCAATTTCCAATGGGATGGATGCCTAAAAATGTCCTAATTGGAATAGGGATTGCAAGTGGCCATTTTTGAAATTTATTAATAAGGGGGTTTGGCACATGATTTGTCTCTAAGTCAATATTATGCTTGTTACCCCTCATATTGTAGGATGAGTAAACTTGTGATTTTCATCACATTACAAGTTTTTCAGGATGACATTTATGGAGAATTCGATGGATTAGGGGTACACACCTCTTTTGATGTTGGAGATGATGCTACCTTTTGATTGGATTGAGGTGGATTTTCATGGTTCCTCTATTGGATTTCTCGTCATGGTGACATATCATTGATGGATGGATTAGCTAGTTAGTGGATAGTTGGTGGTGATGCTTGCTTCTTCATATGACTTGTATTGGCATCATGATGTTGTGCCTTATATGTTTTTCATCATGTATTACTCCTATCACATATGTATAAGGCTTCTATCCCTCCCAAGGGGTTGGAAAATGATGGTGTGAATTGAAATATGATCACATTAGTGATTATTGATCATATTGGTGTCTTTATTTGGTTGGCATCATGGTAATGTAGAGTGCTTGGCATGTGCCCCTTTCTTTCACATGGTTTCACACTCTTTATGAGGTAATTTGGCATGCTTTAGGATGATTAGAGGCCTATTATTGGAGATCTCTAGATTATATGTCTTGGTTTGACACTTAGATTAGTTTATGATCCTATGTGGAGCACCCCACTTCATTGCAACATATGTGGAGGCACATACACACTTGTCATACTCTTGTTGCTTCAATAATGAGATCATCCTCCTCCATTGATGATATTCGATCTTGGCATGATGGACTCCTTGTTTGAGGAGAGCGCTCTTCCTTTACACTCATTTTTAGATTTTTTTTATCCCTCTCAATGATTATGTTTGACATGGTGTAACATAGTTTGAGTCTCATTATGTTGATTCCTTTTCTTGATTGGATACTCTTGGCACATGGATCAAGTTGAAGTACCATTCTTAGTGGAGTGATCCATTGATTCCATCTTATTTGCACATATGTTGAGGCATGGTCTCTTCTTTATGGGGTTGTCCCTTTGGTTTATGGATCGAATGGATGATTTAATCATCTTCACCTTTTAGGATCTACTATATTTATATTATATTTTCTTTGAAAATACTTATTGGTTATCTAGAAAGGAAAATGAGCTCTAGTTAGCTAAGCGAAGAGAAAAATGGTCTATGCACTAGGTTCCTATGTGTTCATCATAGGAGACCTATTAGCATGAGACCAACATTCCTCTAATGAAATTATACTTTTATACCAAGACTAAAAGAGAATTACATGTAGCCAGTGGAGGATGAGAGAATTCTTATTACACTATCATTCTTGAAGTCAAAGTTGAAGAACATGATTGAAAAAAAATCATTACATAGTTTCTACTAATAATGCACATGTTATGGAGAGTTTCATGTAACTAAGAAATAAATATGATTATTGGTTCTTGTATCACATGACAAAAATAACTTTATATATGCTTCATGATCATTTATTTCTTCATTACTTTTCTACAACTCAATTTTGGGAATCGGTATGTAGTAGGATCCAAGTGACATACATTTTATGTACTACCCTTAATGGGATTAAAATGGGTGATAGGACTTTGACTGTGCACCATACTACTACCAGGTATATATATACACAATGACATAATATCCCTTAACCTACATCTCTTATTTTTCATGCCTACTTATGACAATCTAACTAAGAATTTGTCTTTTTCTAAGGCCTAATCTATTCCCAATATTTATTACAAGTTATGTGTCCTTTTACTTTTTTATAAGAAAACAAAAATATATGGGATAAAAGAGACCTCTCATCCTTGGAAAGGGGTCAATTTTTAGTACAAATGGATGATTAGAAAGGATGTCATGCATGGAATGTGACCTATCAATATTCTTATACTTTTGGAGTTATTGATGGATAGAATTATGTGCTTTCCTATTTAAGAACATCTTGTGGGGAAATTGTTTGAAGGGTCCTTTCATAATTGATGAATTAGTAATAAAGAAAGCATAATAGAAGTGGTAGAGAAAATATTAATATATCCTGATCTTGACAGAAGTGGTGGTCACGATCAACACATATGAACTTTGTGGTAAAATATCATCAAAACTAATAGAGGGATATGCATAAACATAACCCCTAATGCTTGCAACATTGTTTGGAGGATGGAGAAATTACGTTTCTTTTTCCAAATATGTAAAATGAGTATATTACAGTTTAATGAATACATTTTCCTATTATTATACATGGTTTTATACATTATCAAAAAAATCACCAAGACTTTACAAGGTTTTATAACTCAGTGAAAGATTCACCAATATTTTATAAGAGTTTATAATTCAATGAAAGATTTGCCAAGTTTTTACAAGATTATATAATTGACTAAAATATTCGCTAAAGAATTATATAAACATATTATACATATAAATTTAGGGGGGGTTCTTAAAATCACCTATGTTCTTAGGATACCATCATATCAAGATAGCACCGAAAGATATATACAAGACCACTTTTTCTACAGAATGGGGATCCTACCAGTACACGGTCATGTCGTTTGGACTAAAGAATGCACCAGCAATATTTTCCACAGTAGTCATAGTTGCATTTAAAGAATTTATCCACCAGTTTCTAGAAGTATACTTGGACTATTGGACAATCTATAGTATGTTGAAAGACCATGTAGGGGTCTTGTGACTAATATTAGAAAGATGCAAGAAGTGCCATATATTGTTAAACATCAAGAAGTCCATCTTCGGAACACCTTTTCAGATACTATTGGGCCATATAGTATGCAAGCAGGGTTTACTAGTAGATCCTGCCAATATTGTAGTAATCGTTAACTTGCCACCACCAAAAAAAATCTGTCAACTAAGAGCGACATTGGGACACACAAGGTACTACAAAAAATTTATAAAAGGGCATGCACAGATCATTGCACCTATGGAGAAACTGCTAAGGAAAGATACAAACTTCCAGTGGAATGAGTATTGTCAACACGTTCTGGGTACGCTGAAAGAAAAGATGGTAACAAAACCAATACTAGTATTCCTATATTGGGAGAAGACATTCCACGTACATGTAGATGCCTCAGCCATAACACTTGGAGCTATTTTGGTGCAGCCGGGACCAGGAGAATTGGATCATTCTATAGAGTTTTATAGAAGAAAACTGTCAGAATCAGAGCAGAACTACAACATTACAGAGAGGGAAGGCCTGGCTATGGTCTACGCGCTTTAGAAGTTCAGACATTACTTACTAGGGAAACATTTTAAGATGTTCACAAATCATTCAACGCTTAAATACATAGTCAACAAGCCAGTGTTGGGGGGGAGAATTTGCAGATGGATATTGTTGTTTCAAGAATTTGAGTTTGAGGTAATAGTTAAACCAGGGAAGTTGAACGGAGGACCAGATCACCTGTCAAGGATCACGAATTGGGAAGAACCTAAAAATCTAGAGGAGGACTTTCCAAACACACACTTATTTTTAGTCCAGATCACCAATGAATAATTCTCAAACATTATCCAGTACTTGAGTACAGGGAATGCGCCACAGGAATATAACACCACGTAGAAGAAAAACCTGGTAGTTCGGGTTGCAAACTATCGACTGATAGTAGGACACTTGTAGAAAATGGGTGCAGATAGCATATTGAGAAGATCTGTGCTAGAAACTGAAAGAACAAGGGTTTTAGCAGAATCCCATGAGGGAATAGCAGGAGGACATTACATAGGCAAAGATACCACGTAGAAGGTATTGTGCGCAGTACTATGGTGTCCGACCATTCACAGAGACTCAAAAGAGTACTGCTAGAAATGCAATGTATGTCAGAGGGTTGGTAAACCGAATAGAAGGGATGAGATGCCCCTACGACCAAAGATAACTTTTCAGGTATTTGAAAAATGGGCAATAGATTTTGTGGGACCAATTAAATCACCAACAAAGAGGATAGGAGTAAGGTACATCATCACTGTGACAAAATACCTGACAAGATGGGCAGAAGCAGCACCATTCAAAGATTGCAGCACAGAGACAACAACAAACTTCATGTTCGAGCAACTGATCACTAAATTTGGTTTCCCCCGAATTTTGATGAGTGACCAAGGAACTCATTTAATTAACAATACTATTAAGGCTATGATTGAGGAATTTGAAGTCCATCATCAAAAGAGTACACCATATCATCCACAAGCAAATGGAACAGTAGAAGCCTTTAACAAAATTCTGGAAAATGCACTAACGAAGATCTGTAATTTTAATAGGGATGATTGGGACCTAAGGATACTAGCAGTATTATGGGAATACAGGACCACATGAAAGAAGTTGACAGGACAAATTCCATTCATATTGGTATATGTACAAGAATAAGTGGTGCCACTGGAATGCTCGGTACCCAGTCTATGTGTAGCAGCAATTACGAACATGAAAAACGAGGTGTAGCACAGGATAGGTTGAATCAACTGATGATCATGGAGGAAGATAGGATTCTAGCAGGGTTCCACCAGGAAGTCCAGAAAACAAGGGACAAATCTTGGCATGACAGACATATCAAGAGGAAAAATTTCAAGGAGGGAGACTTAATGTTGATGTATGGTAGTAAATCCCTTCAAAACCCAGGAAAACTCAAAATTCACTCGTTAGGACCATATGAAGTAAAAACTGTCACAAATGGGGGAGTTTTACATTTGAAGGACTTAGGAGGAATAGAACTCAGAGGGATTGTTATCACTGAAATTTCGTCCGCAAATGGTTACAAGAATTCAGCATCGTCAAACAGTTATGAGGTCACCCATGGACCAAAATTACCACAAAAGCAT
The DNA here is from genome assembly GCA_010110895.2 of Picea sitchensis. Classification (NCBI taxonomy): domain Eukaryota; kingdom Viridiplantae; phylum Streptophyta; class Pinopsida; order Pinales; family Pinaceae; genus Picea; species Picea sitchensis. Next base: position 436,653 of record SNQJ01S0000669.1, on the reverse strand, counting down.
TTCCAAAGGGTCAAAAACTATACAACTAGTGACAAAATTAAAGGGCACTATGAATACACAAGGCACGCGCACACATGCGCAAAACAGAAATGCAGGAATCACGCACATGTGCACGATGCACGACTGTTGTCGCAAAAAGCCGCGCACCTGAGAAACGACGCATTTATGAGAGTGGTCGGCCTCCCACCCACTTCTAGTTCAACTTCCAAGTTGATTTGACACTCAAATCTGGACTGGATTCGACTGGGTGGCTGGTCAAAGACCTAGAAATGCCCTAGTTAGCCTCTTTACACACTACAAACTAGTTGGACAATACCTCAAAAAAATGCTATAAAAAGGCCATGGATGCACTTCATTTTTCAAGGAATTCAATAGAAAAGTTATGCTGCCACTGTTCTCTTGAGGAATACTCTATTCCCATCAAGAGAATACTAGCATCATTGCATTGGGCAATCCATCTCACCCCTTGAGTGGATTAACAATGAATTCTTTCACCATTTTTCATTTTCAAAGTTGTAAGAAGAGCTTATTTGTGGGAGTCCAAGAGCCCTCCCTTAGAGGAAGAAGGGACTCATAGTCCTCGTTCTTCTCAGTGTTTTCTTTCACTAATATTAGCCTTACCATTGCTGACATGGGTCTCATTGTTTCTTTTGTCCTTATGTCCCTATGCTCATTAATTTAGTTGTTGTTTTATTTCTTAGTTGCTCTTTTATATTTCTTTCTCTAACCCTTTTCCTTACAGCTGTCCTGCTTAGCAAACCCAACTAAGCTTGCAAGCACCTCTATTTTTCTCACTAAGGTGATGAAAGAGGCACAACAGGGATGATCAATGGGAGCCAAATGAAGTTGTACAAGGAGATTCGACCACCCACAACATAAAAGTCACCGCACAGTTAAAAAAAAAAAAAAGATATAGTGCAAGACATCAAATTTAACAACAGAGTCATAGTGCATTGAAAATAGAAGGAGCACGCATGCTTGGCAATGCTAGCCCGATGATGAAAAATCCAATGGTCACTACAAAAAGAAACAAGTAGGAAAGGTAGATAGGAAAAAAGAATCCCTAACTGACGGCAACTATCAGAATTGAAATCTAGAAACGACTGATGGGACAACACATTAATCGTGCCAACTGGCGATGGTAAGGGAAATCAATGGAAAGTATGCGGGAACCGACGATTCAATTAAAACACAATCATGGTAACATCTCCAACAAGCTTCAAACAACGTTGATACAAAGAAATCATGTGGGAGTGGAAAGGTTATTATGAAATAAGGAACAGACACATGTCAAGGAGGTACAGTGCCCAAGAAACCAAGGACATATCAGAGAAAGGCAGATCAGAAAAAAGGGGGGACATGCAAGACAGACACATAGATGGGGAATAAGAACAACACATAGGTGTCATGGTAAAGTAGAATCAGGTTGAGGTGGCACAGGGAACTACATCAAGTGTTATCCCACAAGAGCAAGGCCAAACTAAGAGGCCAATCACCCAGACAGGGGGTGCACGCAAGAAGGTGAAGGCACACAAAACACCCCTAGAATACACAATCACTGAGGATGATGCATACATGGTGGACCAAATGATCAAGGATCACACAGTTGAGTATTTTGAAAGCGTTGCGTGCCAAAGGGAGAGAATTGAGAAAGAGTTGGAACACATGCGACAACTCCTCATGCAGCTCGAAGAAGCACATGCATCTCACAACAACGTAGAAAAATTCCCATCAACATCTCAAACATGAGGGTAAGTTGGATTAAGCGAGCAGGAAAGGATCCAAACGATAGCACAACCATGCTCGACATTTCACATCACACCCAACTTGCTGTGCTTGGAAACAAATAGTGGGCAAGACACCCCTAAAGGACTTAGCTCAAATACAGTTGGTATTGATACGAATACCAACCAAATACTTTTATAAAATGAAAGTCAACATTACACAGGAGATACAGTCTTGTGCATGCATAGATGCAGCAGAATTGCAGTAGGAAAAGGACACTTGAGACGTGCTGGAATTGGTACTCAAGCAGGCTAACCTCGAGACAAAATATGAGAAGGAACGCGTGAATGGAATGGAACATAAATTGACCGTAGCCTATGAGAAAATCCCAAAGAATGCATAGACGACTGAACTCACAATGATAGATAAGATTGATCAGATTATGTAGACAATCGATCAATACCAATAGGAGATCAAGCATCTCTGATATTAACTCACACCTACCACTCCACCAGAGGTGAAGGAGAAAAGGAAGCATGAGGCAACAAAACAAATAAAGGAGATAGAGCGACAATTCCATGTGGAGACCAACTTGTTCAAGAAAGAAGCACAACTATGGACGAAGCTAGAAGAGGATCAGGAGGTCCAGCGATGGGACCAGGAAGGAGAAAGGATAATCACATATATCCAAGACCTCAAGCAGAGGAAGAAGACAATGCCAATCACGGAGCACGTCAAAGGAGCACAGGATATGAAGAAACTGCAAGCATAATGCATAGCTACATAGACACAGAAAAAGGAGCACTGTGCTCAAATGGAACTGCTCTAGGAGAGAGAAGTAGAGGTCATTTCACAAGTGGAGGAAGCCAAAATGATTATGGCACAGACCAAGGCAGATTGTGCAAGGATAGTCAACAACGGGATTGCAGTGCAAGTATTAGATGCACTCAAGGAGAAGATCGTGCAGACCCAAATGCTAGAAACAAAGGTCACATAGAAGTTCCGAGCGATTGCAAGAGAGATCAACAAAGAACATAAGGGTTAGGTGGCTGGGGACAAGCTACATGTCAGTGTTGGGGGTCTGTTGGAAGCAGGCCAAATTAGAAAGAAAGGCTATTTTGGGAATAAAGACATGTAAGAGGAAAGCGACAACTAGAAGGAAACGCAACACATACATATGCATGGAAGAGCTAACGATGGTGGGGTTAGGGTTTTTGTAATACATTGTAATGGCTGATGAGCCAAAAATGCATACAAATAGATACCTAGGAGGTCTAGGTAAGGGGTCTGGAGTTGAAAGGTTCAAAATATGGGGTGTTACTCGCATGAGAAGGAGTAACTAGTCTGTAACATTGTTGTAATGAGATCCAATATTGTAATTTGTTGAGTTGTAGAGTGTCAAGAGGGTATATCTTGAGTGTTAGATCATAGTCTTAGGAGCTTCATGTGATCTAGTTTGCCTTATAATAGATCTCGACCCGACTGAGAATGAGTTGTAAAGAGCACGGTGTTGTAGTTTTGGAACTACCATAATAAAAGAGATTGAGAACCAGATCTTTGTGGATGTATCCTAGGAGGGGTGAGCCACGGTAAAACCTTTTTTATTTGATTGAATGTTTATATACCTCTTACTATTTATGAGAAGATGTTAGAATAATGTAGGAACAAATTACAGTACATGCATGAATTAAAATTAAAATATATTTCTTTAATAACTAGATAGAAGTCACAATGCACAAGTCACAGATCCCCATTCAGTCCTGGACTGCAAGCACTTGAGTATTACAGTCACCCATTAAGACTATCTCGGGTGAGACTGCACAGTACACTCTATGCATCGCGCTGCCTTCTAGTTTACCAAGAGGGCCAATAGTTTTAGAGGCTTTGTTGGATCCCTAATATACCTAAACCTGGTTCAATCATGTTAAAGGTATAACTCAGATAAGCAATAAACAATATGCCTCAAAGCATATACCAAAAGCTCCAAAATACAAGCCTCAAGACATATAGAAAAACATACATTTCAACATATAAAAAACCTAGTGCATGAGATATCATATCATCAAAACTAGGTACACATAGAAATTGGGTCCACAGAAAGATCCTAGGTCCACATGGGTCCACATATAAACCCCAACATCAGTTTTTAAATTTATCTTGAACACATGTTTGGAACTAGTTTTTGGATTAGTCACAAACCCTAACTTCTAACTAGCATAACTCTGTACATGTAATAAATCAAGGTCTGAAATTTGTACCCAATATTATTTGATATCTTCTATGAAATTCATCCAATTTTTTCTCCTTAGTTTATCACTAAAAAAGAGATATAGATAAAATGGAAGACCTTCCTGATTTTTTACCTATTCAAGAGAGAGAACTTGTACAACATTCCACTCATGCAATATTTAATATTTGATTATGAAACTCACACATGAAATACTATAGATTGTACTCTTCCAATGAAATTATTATCATAGAATATGGATCCTCTATGAAGAATTTATGAATGTTTTACATGAAACACTTGTTTGAGACTAGTTACAGGACTAATAAAAAACCCTATCTTCCATAGAGTCCAAAAGTACAATGACCCAAAAGTTGAAATTCGTACCACATGTACCTTGATATGTCTTCTCAATAGCCTCAATGTTTTACAATATGAATAATTATAGAACCAATGTTATAATGAAAATGGAAATATGACCTTTAAAGAACATATCTTAGAACACATCGTCAGAAGACTTCATCTTCCCTTAAAATTTCACCCTTCTTCACTTCATCTTCCCTCTTAAATTCTCTACCAAGATTGTGCTAAGAGATCACAATATTGAATGATGAAAATGAGAGCTTCTTAATGTGTATATATACTTTTCCAAGTACCTCCTTTACTTGACTTTAGGGCCAACTTGTAACTTCTTGTCCTTAGATATGGGGCTTCTTGACCATACTTTGAAGCTTCATCTTTAAGAAGGCATAAATTCTCAATCGTGAGGAACCACATGGTGTTCCACCTATCATTGGAAATGAATCGATGAAGACTATCAATCCATGGAGGTTTTTCATGCATTTGCAATGTCCTTCATACTCTTTTTCTTCAATCAACATTAGGCTTCATGATCACACCTTCAGGGTTTCTTAACCAATTAACCACTTAACTATATTTCTAGGGCTTGTTGTAGACTTTTTCAAAGTATCTTCCCATGAGGTAAATTCTTATAGATACGCCATATGGCAACCACTTTGGATACTCTCTAAAATAAACCCATCACTTATAGGGGCTTATGGACTTTCTTATGGGATTCTTCTAGGGTTGAAATCAATGACAACCAATTTTCCAACAATATCCCCCTTTGGAATTTAAGGCAACACTCATACTCTCCCTATGACCATTTCTCCCCCTATCTTCATGCATTTGTTCTTTCTCTTCCCCTTTAACATCAATGGAAAAGGGTAAATCCCCTTGGAAATTTCTTTCCCCCTGTCTTCTTTGCAAGATGTTTTGTAGATCAATGTTGGTATTCTTGTATATATTTTCTCTCTTCTGAGGCATCTTGTCCATTGGTACTTCTTGTTATTGTAATCCATTGATATATATTAAAATTGTTCATGTAAAGGTTCCTTCATCACTTGACTTCAAGTATTCATGGCTTGTTATGTCTTCACTGAGATGACAACAATGGCATAATTATTGAACAATTGGCTTTGACAGTATAATTCCTCCTGATGGTTTCTCTCCCCCTGTCTTGTTGTGTCCCTAATGGATTTCCTTCTTGTGACTAGATGGTTCTGTCTGTCAATATGATTCATTTATGATTCATATGCTTTACTGAATATTCCTCTTGATTACAATGACAATGAGTCCATCGACATTTCTGCAATCCCTCTTGAGCTCATCCTTTCATCCATTGTCATGCAACTTCTATGATTATGTCAAATATTATCTAATAGACCTACCAAATGTCTCATGAATTCATTTATGTCCATATGTCACAAATATGACCATGACTCTGTTACTCAACTACACACAATGTTGACCCATATATCACTTTACTATTTTGAATACTTCTCCAATTATGCTACAATTGATCTTCTTCTCAATATGAATCAAATATGTCCACTAGTCTTATCTATCTTCAAATCAAACTCTACAATTCTACAACAATTACACATTCTTGCATCTGTAATGAATATATCCCTGCTTGAGTACATGCTTGGATTACTTTATACAATCATGAATCTCTACCTCAAAAGTGTGCCAATGATATTCCTTATGTCTTCTAGCTAATCCCTTCATATCTACATGGATATGTGTTCTAAACTACATCTTGAAGTAGTTAACCAATCTATCACGAGACATTCTGCACTTCTGCCATCAAATCATTCAGAATTTGCTTTCCCAAAATCTACAAATACTTCATACTTCCCAAAATATAGTTTTCTAATCTGTGATAGCTATTGTTTAGACCCACCCTCTTCAATATTCACATTAATGGAAGTCTCCAAGCCAGATTGCTTAGAACAATATATAAACCTTCTCTATTGCAGAATCATCATTCTCAATTATAACATCTTCCTATTTACATTTTGATTCATCATGATCTCACACATATACAAATCATGTGAGTATGATCTTTGGGAGTTCTTCATTCACCTACTCTTCTTATTTTTTTTTCTTCTCCAAACCGTCTTGTACATGATGTCAGTATTTTCCTTCAAGGAAGACTCCATCATGCTTCTACAATCATGGATATGTGTCCATATTTTTGGCATTTGTAACATTCAATATTGTAGGGAGACACATAAACATTTCATGCTTGAACACTTCTTCCATATGCTTTGAAATATACAACTTTATGTTCAAAGTTATTACAAGTAAAACAATAACCAGAAAACAAAATTTGATACCTAGGAATGATTGATCTTTTTTGTAATGTAGTCCTTCTGAATTAATGCCATATCTGATCATGATCTTATTTTCTATTGTTTCCTTCACAATGATTGAAGCTTCTTTAATTCTTGGAGGTATAATATATTCTTGGAGATACACCTCTTCTTCATTCATTCCTCTTTGACTCTTGTTTACCATGATCCCTTCCCTTGAGAATGTATGCATAATTCTTATCCTTTTCTTCATTCTCCCTTTCCATCAACATGGAAAAATTATCTTCAACTTTATTTACTGTATGTGTGGAGCTTCCTTTATCTTCAATGCTCTTGCTAGGATTGGCATTTGCATCTTCTTTGATTGAGGCCTCACCAATGTACCCAAGACCTGCTTTATCGAATTTTGACATTTTGACAACTGAGAATGTCTTCTAGTACTTGAGAGCTCTTCAAGTTCTTGTTGATATTTTCAACTTCAACCCTTAATGAGATGATTTCGTCTTCAAGCTTCCCACAATCTTCTTCTTTCTTCATCATCTGGATATTCATTACTTCTTCTGTTCACTTTGATTCTTCAAGTTGGGTTATCAAGGATATGATTTCGTCTTCAAGTCTTCTTTCTTGTTGACTATATTATGATTCAATTTTTTTTAAGTCCTCAAATATTTCCTTAAGATGACTTGTCAAAATTTATTATGTCTTCTTTTCCTCCTTTCTTAGTGATACTATTTCATCTTCCAAACAATGCTTTTCTTCCAACTAATTTTTGAGTGTTTATTCAATCACTTTGGCTTCTTCTAGCTAAAACTTTACATTTATGATAATCTCTTGGACTTCTTCATAATTTTTGTTAGGGTTTTGAGAACCCTCTTTTAGCTTTATCAATTCTTCCTTGAGATACTTTTTTTCCTTCCTTTCTCTTTTTAGTTCACTTAAAGAACTGCTTAGTTCTGCCTTAAGATCCACTTCTCCTTCTTCATAATATTGTTTTTCATTTTCAATTTCTTCTTCTGGAAATGTTTGACATGATGAACTTATTTCTTCTTGTTCTATCTCAGCATCTTCTTCATCTTGATCAACATGCTCTAGATTTGTGATTGCAAGAAGAGATCCCTTAGAGTAGATATTATGTAGCTTATCCTAAATCACTTTGGCTAATGAGAATTGTCCAACTTTGACTTTTACCAAATTATGTAATGCATATAGGATGGAATCCATTTATATTTTGTTGTTCCCTTTTAATTCCTTTTTTTCTACAATATTTGGAGGTTTCTTTGAAGCAGTGTACAAATGAGTACCAGACGTCATACCCCTATTCCTCTAGAAATATTTTGATTATTCAGCTCCATATCTCATAATTATGACCATCAAACATTGGCATTCCATTATCTGTGTAATCCATGATCTACCTTCTAGTGGTTAGATTGATTTTGAAGGACCTGCTCTACTACCAATTGTTTGAATATTCACTAATACTGAGAGGGGGGGGTGAATTAGTATTCGACACTTTTTACCACTTTTAACCAAAACATGTAAACATTAAGTTATAAAAAAATTATCATTTATAATTGCATTCAATATATCATCAACATGTAACCAGAAATACAAAGTGCACAAAATTTTTACATGGAAACCCTAATGGGATAAAACCATGGAACAATTTCTTATATATCGGAAGATTACATTCATAGGAAGCACCAAATTACAAAATTATCTAGCACCAAATGGAAGGAGGCTCCAAACCCCAAGTTTACAGGCTCTGGCCCGAAGGAATATACAACTCCCTAGATTCTCCAGCTCCAACTAGAAGGAGGCTCCAACCCCCTAGTTTCTAGGATCCAACCTAAAAGAAGCTCCAACTCCCTAGATTCTCTGCCTCTAACTGGGAGGAGGAACCAACCCCCTATTTTTATGAGAAGCAACTCAAAGGAAGTTGCAAATCCCCTGCAAGAACCAACCTATTGTTTGAAGACACCAATATTCTTGTGCACCACCCAATCTCCCATAACTGAAAATGAGAGACTGAACTTGTCACTGTAACAATTACTGATATTTATACATCATCATCATCATACATAAGAAACTAAGCCCGTCACTATAACTGTCACTGATATTGATACATCTTCATCATCAAAATTGATACAACCCCAATAACCACATAAAACTCATGCCAATATCTCCAAGAATATCCTCCAAATCATGTTCTCAAAATCACCATGATATGCATCAAACCATGTGCCAAGATATTCCTCAATAAAGTCCCAAGACATAAAGATAGCCTTCATATTCCAAAAGCTCCAAGACGTGCCTCAAACATGTGCCATAACCTCCAATATATGCCTCAAATAATATACCAAAACCTCCAAAATACAAGCCTCAAGACATATGGAAAAATATACCTTTCAACATGTTAAAATCCTAGTGCACGAGATATCAGATCATCAAAACTAGATCCACATAGAAGCTAAGTCCACATAACGATCCTAGGTCCACATGGGTCCACATATAAACCCCAACATCACTTCTTAAATTTATCTCAAACCCATGTTTGGGACTAGTTTATGGATTAGCCAAAAACCCTAACTTCCAACAAGTATAACTTCGTACCTATAATGAATCAAGGTTTAAAACTTGCACCCACTATTATTTGATATCATCTCTAAAATTCCTCCAATTTTTTATCCTTAATTCATCTATGAAAAAGAGATATAGTGAAAATGGAAGATGTCCCTGAATTTTGTCCTATTCTAAAGAGAGAACTTGTACAACATTCCATACATGCAATATTAGATATTTTATTTTGAAACTCACATAAAAAATACTATAGACTGTATTCATTAAATTTCAATTGGTCTCACATAATTTGGATCCTCTATGAAGAAGTGATGACTTTTTTACCTGAAACACCTGTTTGAGACTAGTTATAGGACTAGTCAAAAACCCTATCTTCCACAAAGTGTATCTCCAAACATACAATGAAATTTGTATCACATGAAATTTGTATCACAACTACTTTGATATGTCTTCTCAATATCCTCCAAGTTTAGTTATTTTAATCTTTCTATAACAACAATTATAGAAAAAATGGCAAGATGAACTTTAAAGAACATACCTTAGAACACATCATCACAAGACTTCATCTTCCCTTATAGATTCTCCCTTCTTCACTGCATATTCACTCTAAAATTTTCTACCAAGATTTTGCTAAGAGATCACAATATTGAATGATGAAGATGAAAGGTTCTTAAAGTGTATCTATACTTTTCCAGCTACCTCCTTTACTTGACTTTAGGGTCAACTTGTAACTTATTGTCCTTAGATTTGGGGCTTATTGACCATACTTTGGGGCTTCATCTTTAAGAGGGCATAACTTCTGAACTATGAGGAACCATGTGGTGTGCCACCTACCATTCGAAACATATTGATGAAGACTATCAATCCATGGATATTTTGCATGCATTTGCAATTTCCGTCATACTATTTTTCTTCAATCAACTATAAGCTTCATGACCACACCTTTGGAGCTTCGTAACCACTTAAAAATATTTCTAGGGATTCTTGTAGACTTATTCAAAACAACTTCTTGTGAGGGCCATGCTTAGAGATACACCATAAGGGGACCACTTTGGATACTCCTTCAAACAAACCCATCAATTCTAGGGGCTTCTGGACTTGCTTCTATTCTTCTTCTAGGGTTGACATCAATGAAAACCAATTTTCCAACAAGCCTAAGACTTTTGTTAGTGTCACTAAAGGGATGAATTTTAACATAATTTATCTTAGCTTGATGATATAAAAAAAATTTCCACTCCACATATCTAATGATATAGAGATGTGTAGTTCACCTACTTATCTATGCAAACTATACCTACCACTTCAATAGTTATATAACCATCCTATTCAAAAGTTATCCTTGAATATATGAATTCAATATTGTGTCAATGATAGTGACATGTTTTTCCTCTTGTTGGATTTCAAGAAGGCAATCCAAACAGATGTATTCACTTGTTTCTTGCAAGTATAGGTAATACAAATAGATGTATTCACTTGTCTCTTGCAAGTATAGGTGATGGAATGGTCTCATGAATAACATTTGATTTTTCACATTGATAGAGAAATCAATAGGGGTAGTTTTGTTATCCAAAGAGAAATGAATTGGCATCAATTGAGTGTTGGTTATATCCTTAGTACAACTAAATTTATTGGAAGGAAATAATATTGAAACATGGTATTTCATTATAAGGAGTGGAGGTCTACTTTATGATAGGAAAGGAAAATTTCTCATCAAGTATAGCTAGTCATTGACCTTCCCAATAACTAACTCTCTGTATTTACGAACCTAACTCCTTTCACTTTATTTAGGGCCTATGGGTAAATAAAGTAAGTGACTTCTATTTCCAAGGATTTTTGGGTATGGTTTTTGAGCTATCACAAAAATAAAGTGCCATCAAGCATAAACAACCTTCTACTCAATTTGATTTTGGAGGTGAAGGTGGTTTCTCCATCCATGGACTTAACTAACACAAAAATGGGTAGCGGATACTTCAACTATGAGGTATATAAATTTAGGGTTATGATGGGTAAAAAATTAAGTTCCAAAGAGATAACAATAGGATGAACTATTATGAAGTGAGGTATGCATGAAAATTTATCACATTTTACACATTCAAGATATAGCTTAAATATTTGTATTACAATTCTCTTCTATACTAGTTATTTAGATACATTTAATAGAAGGAATGACGAAAAGGGGATGGAAATCACTGAGAATCACTATCCATGATGTTTTTACAAAAAATTCATAAAGAATCCAAAAATATATATAAGAAATTCTCAAAAAGTAATAAAATCTATAGTGAAAAGCCATGGTTGTTAGTGACTCAACCTTAGATGAAAGGTTTATTGCTTGAAAGCTTGACCAAAATGAACCCTAGAAAAATATTGAAATATTTAACACTTCCTTAAAAGAGTGTATAAATGATTGAACAATGAGGGAATTAAAAAGAGAAGCAGGGAAAGGAAGGAGTTTAAAATATTGGAGTTGATGACAATCAACAAAAGTAGTATATTCAAAATCCCATCCCTCCTTTTCAATTTCCTATATTCCTAATTCCTGATCGATTCCATTATTGTTTTTATTCATAGTATTCCTTAAGTCACTCTTAGAGTCTCTATATAAATATCTCCTCAAGTCACCCATCTATGAGAACTTCAAACATAAATGAGGAAGTCTCCAACTCATATGAGAAGTGCGACGAAGAAGAAAAAACATGCATAGGAGAAACCTCTAGGTTGCATGTGGATTTCATCTTTTCTCTAGCCATTACTTCTACAACTATCTCGTTTTCCATACTCTCAACTCCCATTCCTAAATATCATCTGCCTTCCCCTTCCATGACTACATCTCCCATTCCTATCATTCCCATTTCTTCCCACTTCCACTCTTCTTTTACTCCCAAATGCTCCCATTATGATTTCTATTTTTACTATAATTACTGCAATGGTTATTTCAAATGTTTCTATAAATGCTCAATTGAGTGGAACCCCGATGAATGCATTACAAGATAGTTATCTGATTTATTGGATACATAATTTCACAAAAGATGGGTAGGAGAAGGGTTTAGGAAAGAATCAAAAGGGGAGAAAAAACCAAGAGCACCATGGCATAATCAATTTCAGTCCCATGCAAATTCTTTAGCAGGAAAGGCACATTAGGTGAATCAAGACACACTAGGATTGAGAGTATCAAGGACACACCAAAATTACTAGAATCAAAGAAAATTCAATAGCCAAAATAATGTGGATTTGAGGTAATCCAATGTCCAAATGTGTATTTTTAATTATTATAAGAAGGAATGTCTTGGAAACATACAATGTTGAAAACACTCAAAGTGATGCTAGGTAAATCCTAAGGAGTTAGGATATTTTTTCTCAAGCATACTGTTGTGTTTATCTTGCGTGTTTTATTGCTTAATAAACAAACCATTATGTTCTCTATGGCACATAAAACAAGGGAAAACACATATCGGATAACAAATATTAAATGCAACTATCTAGCCAAAATGAAACCTATGTATGTTCTTGAAAGATTTCATGTGTTAAACTAGATTAAACAATTTCTTTGGCACCTTCATCAATTCTTGTTATTGTGTTGAGTAATCAAAATCCAAGCATCCTATCCCTTGGTAGAATATTGGGAGAGGAATAAAGTACCTTTTTTCAAACTTGATTTCACTTCAAATCTATCCAATTCATTTCACAAAGTTCATTGAATGTACTAAACAAGAGATCTAACAAAAAACTAAATAAGGAAAGAGTGGGTGGAACAAAATAGGGGAATATCAATTCATTGATGTGAAGCTTCCACATATTACCCTTCTGATTGATCTAACATTCGTTATAATAATTCATTCCATTGAAATGATCTCTACTTTAAAACAATGCATGATATTTTGACCACATACAACTCCTTTCTTTACTATATGTGCTATGTGGAGATCTCTAGTTTTTTATATTATGAGTTAACTTGGCTCATGCACCATATGATGGATTTATTAGTTCATTGATATCATTATCTTGGTTAAGATAAAGTATCATATAATGTGATAGGGGGAATCTCAAGTCATTAGAATCATTATGGTGAATTTTAGCTCATTCCATAAAAACTAAGAGGGGAAAATCTCTAATCACTGATATCAATATCCTAATTATCAATTGTTGTAACTTAAAACATAGGTTTACAAAGAAAATATTTCACCTTTGTTTACTGAAGGATCATATCCTGTCACTGAGAGGGGGGCTGAATCAGTGACAGAATAATTTTATCAATTTTTCTTTTGTTAGTGCAAACAAAATTTTATCATGGAACCCAATTGGGAAAACCACAAGCACTTTTCTATTAACTGCAAAATTTTGTTTTACAGGTTACATAGAAGTAATATGTTCTTCCTCTTAGATCAACACCCAGTGATCAGGATGTACCCACACCCTTGTTCACTAGAACCAACTGGTAGGAGGTTACAACCCCCTATTTAGTCATCTACAACTGACAAGGAAGCACCTACTCCCCTGCAGGCTCCAACCTTCCCTTACACCACCCAACCACCCTTAATTTTTGAATCTAGAAAACTTATGTATCATGTCTTCATTGATTCTCTCTCTTCTTCTATGATTTAATATATATTTTGATCTATATTTCAAAGACACCTTCTTCTCACCACTCTTTCTCATTTATATAATCTTCAAACTCGTGTGAGTTATAATGCATTGTGTTCTTTCGTTTGGACCATCGCACCCCTTCATTTAAAAATCTTTATCTAAATATTATCGAGAAGCCCTTTCTTTATCTAAAATGATTTTCATTAATTGATCACAAGTATGGATCGATTTCATTTAACTTAATTTCATGTTTCTGCAAATATTGCAGAAATCAAATTCTGTAGAGGCACTTCCTTCAAACCATTTACTTATAACCATATGTGCAGGACCACAGGATTATTAATTTAAGCGTTTCTTCTTATTTCACCATTTGTTTCTTTATTCCATATGACCTCGGGTAGTGACCAGATGCTAGGCCAAGCGAGTGCTTAATCACTTATCAAAATCAATGGTCACTTTTTAATCTCCCGATGAGATGGACTACCATCGGTACTTTGGGACTTCGTCCTTCGTGACTTCCAACCTCTTTAGAAATCTCCTGAATAAAAGACATGTGTCCATAATATTCAACAGTTGAGAATGCTCGCAAAGTGTTCTTTAGATCGGATGACTCATGTCCATTTTAGGACTTCAACCTTTGGGACTTTAGGACATAGGGCATTTGTTGGTGTGTAAGCTCCATAAGTAAAAACTCTCGAAGTGATGTAACTTGCTGACGTCCCTTGTTGAAGTGGCACTTCCTGAGTGGTTTCCATGTGTCACGTAGATTCATGGCTTACGTATGCTTAAAGTACATATGGGACCTTGACACTTGTCATCATCTGATTACGCCACGTGTCCTTGCTGACATAGATCTCTTCACATGGCACATGTTATTTTCCTTGATCTAATGATCAGGATACTTTCTGAAGTATTCCACTGATCGAATGACTCATATCCACTTCAGGACTTCAGCCTTCGAGACTTCGGGTAATTCAATTTCTCCACTTCCTAGTTCTCTCAAAGTGGGATTCCCTGAAGTGTAAACCTCGAGTAACTTGACTTCATCCAATGGTCATTCTTTAACCCGAAAATGATTAACATGATCCAATGACTATCAGGAATTCAGATATTCAGAATCTTGGGCCTTTGGCCTTTATTATCCTATCCTTATACTTTCCTCGATTTGATGGTCAGGATATCTTCCAAAGTGTTTCCTCAGATCAGACAACTTTCATCTATTTCGGGACATTTTTGGCCTACTCTGTCCTTCCATTAAACATGATCTAATGGTCCTAATATCTCCCAAAGTGTTCTTCATATCGGACGGTTCACATTTACTTCATGATTTCAGCCTTTGGGTGATCTTACTTGTTCTCAACCCTTTTCTCCCAAAGTGGTCAGCGTCGAGGTTGACCACTGCTACCTTGGCATGCTCTGAATAATTCAGATGGTACTCATTTACTTTGGGACTTCATATCATACGATATTATTTTTTGCTTATCTTATCCTTCCACTTAACTTGATCCAATGGTTGATGTAGATTATGGAACCGTAACTTGTGTGTGGTTTAATTCATCCCCCAAACTCCACAATTGAAGTTTTGCGATTATTGGTGAGTTAACCATAGTTGTCAATCTTTGAATCGATGAGATATGACGATCTAGAATAATTGTGGGATTGTAAATAACATATATTTTAATTCTCCCTTCGCACTATGCACTCAATCCTTTCCCTTGATCTGTGCTTGCATATCCGACGGTCACAACTTGATCTGATCGTTGACCAATCCTCCAACAGTCCTTAAGACCACGACCACTCATATGACCTACATGTAATGTATATATATAGAAAATATATTTCCAATGAATGACCTAGATCCTTCGTCATCAAATTGATAGTTATTGTCTCTTTGACCAAAAGGTAGGGGCCTAAAAGGTCATCCCGGGCTCCAGGATGGTAAGCTTCATTCTTTGCATACTTGTATACTATTTGACATCAAGGACAACACATTAATGACACTATGTACAACAATCTCCCCCTTTGTCATTGATGGCAACACACCAACTTCATACACCATCTCCCCATGTGATGATTCTTCTCTCCTCTGAAGTTACTCTCCCCCTTTGACATCAATGGAAAAGGATTTCTCCTCCTATGACTTGTCTGTCTATATGCTACTGATCAATATCTGAACTTCGGTAAATTCTCCTACAATCATACTTTTCTTGTATGAAATGGATGACTCCTCCTAACTTTGATCGTTGTATCCCCCTGAATTGATGCCAATTGATGCATTATTTTCTTGAGAGATTATATTGGAAGAGGGACTACTCCCAATCTTTGCTTGAGATATTCAAAAGAATCTCTGCTTAAGGGTTTAGTGAAAATATCTGCAACTTGTTCTTGCATTAGGACATATTCCAATTTAATGTTCTTATTTTCATCATGATATCTTAAATAGTAGTATTTTATTGTAATTTGTTTTGATTTGGAGTGAAGGACATGGTTCTTGGAGAGACGTATAGCACTTGTATTATCACAGTAGATAGTAGTGGGTTCTTCAAACACTATTTTGATGACTTGTAAGGTTTGTTTCATCTATTCTATTTGTGTGCAACATTCTACTGCTGCAATATAATCAGCATTAGTGGCAGACAGAGAAATTGAGGATTGTTTCTTTCTTATCCAAGCTACCAATGATTCTCCCAAGAATAATGCTCCTCCACTTGTACTTGTAAATAATAATCTAGCCTTGCATACCATCCTTTGGGTTCTTGTTTTAGCCCATAGAGTGATTTATTTAGTTTACAAACATAGTATCCTTTGTTAGTTAATTGAAATCCTTCTGGTTTCTCAATATAGACTTCCTCTTCTAAGTTTCCATTGAGAAATACTGACTTGACATCCATTTGGTATAATTTAAATTTTTTGTAGCTGGAAAAAGATAAGAAAATCCTAATTGCCTCTAATCTAGCCACATGTGCAAAGGTTTCTTCAAATTCTACCCCTTCAACCTAAGCATACCCTTTACATACCAATCTAGCTTTGTTCCTGATTACTTTCCCATTCTCATCCACTTTTGTTTTATAAACCCATTTCGTTCCAATGACATTCTTATTTCTTGGTCTTGGAACTAGTTCCCAAGTTTGATTTTTTTCAATCTGGTCCAATTCTTCATTCATAACATTGACCCAATTCTCATCTTTTCAAGCCTCTTTGATTTAGATGGGCTCAATATGTGACAAAAGTGTTATTTCTTCTTGTGTGCACTCCATCGCTTTTATTTCCAATAATCAGTTCTTCAGGATGATTCTTTTGAGTCATTCTTGAGGGTGTCTTTGTGTCTCTTCTTGGGGATTCTTCTCCTATCTCTTCTTCTCGAATATCTTCCCCATATTCACTAGTATCTATATCATCATCTTCCTTTTCTTCTTTATTCTCTTCTACTTCTTCTTCTTGTGTACCAACTGACTCACCATCATCTTCATCTTCACTGTCAAGTATAGTCTCTTGATGTTTGATCCTTATTGTTTTTAAATCATCCACCTTGACATTTTCTCTCTCAACAATATTATGTAATCTAAGATTCTAGCATCTATATGATTTCTTGGTAGAATCATATCCAAGAAATATACCTTCATCAGATCTAGCATCAAATTTTCTGAGATTCTCATCAAGCCTTTTGATGTAGCACTTACTTCCAAAGACCTTGAAGTATTTTACCGAATGATCTCTTCCAAACCATAGTTCATAAGAAGTCTTATTACTATTAATATTGAGCTCATCTTTGTTCAATATGTATAATGTTGTGCTTATAACTTCCCTCCAATATCCATCAGATAATTTTTCTTCATTGAGCATAGTCCTTGCAGCCTCTTGGACTATTCTATTCCTTCTCTCAACAGTCCCAGTTTACTGAGGTGTTCTGGCAGCAAAGAATTGTCTTTTTGTTTCATGGGTTTCATAGAAGAGATCAAACTCTTTTGAGGTGAACTCACCACCATTGTCTGATCTAAGACATTTGATTTTTGTCTCCTTTTCACTTTCAAAAAGGGTGTTAAAAGATTTGAATTTGTTAAGTGCTTCTAATTTTTCCTTCATAAAACATACCCAACCCATTCTAGTAAAATCATCAATGAATAGCATAAAGTACGACTCTCCTTGAAAACTATTGGTCCTTATAGATCCATAGAGGTCGGTGTGAACAAGCTCTAAATTTTTTGAGGTTGAGCATTCTTTTGTTTTGAACCTTATTCTAGTTTTCTTCCCTAGTTGACAGTGTCTATACATAGGGTTTGAGGGATTTATGATCTTTGGCAAATTTCTTACTACCCCAAGATTGTTGACTTTCACTAAATTGTCAAAGTTAATGTTCCCCAACCTTCTATGACATAGCCAACTTTCATCTACTAAATTTATATGACACTCCTCATTCAATTTTGTATTTAGTATATATGCATTCTAGGGAGTTCTATGAGTAGTACCAACCAATTTTCCTGAGTCCTCTCTCCTAATCTCACATTTCTGGAAATCAAAGATGAAAAATTTCCCCTGTTCACAGGTTTGGTTGACACTTAATAGGCTAGGTTTCAGTTTTTCAATAAGCAACACATCCTTGGCTTTGTTTTTTCCTAAAATCATAGTGCCCTTCCCAAGTATGTTACCTAAAGCATTGTCACCAAATGTAAGTTTACTCTTTTGTTTCTTTAAGTTCAAAAACTTGTCCCTATTTCCTGTCATATGATTTGAGCACCCATTGTCAACATACCAGAGATCTTCTTTATCTTGGGCTTTTAAGGCAATAAGACATTCCTCCTTTGATGTTCTTTATTTCCAAATATTATTTTTCTCTCTAATGAACTTTGGCTTTTCTGAGACTTCTATTAATCTACAATTACTGGCTTTGTGTCCATAATTATGACATCTGAAGCATTCTAGGTTTCCTTCTTGTAGAGGCACAAAGGAGTTATAATTTCTTCTTTTAACTTGATTTACTGTTTGGTTATCTTTAAGGTTATAGTTCTTAACCCTCAAGTTTTTTCTTCCATATGCTCTACAATTCATATCTTTGTGTCCGAAATTAGAGAATGCAAAGAAATAAACAACGAAAATGTGAGGATACCTGTTTTGATAAACCTTCTTTGGAGTTGTCTTATATTCCTTCTTGATGGGTGGAAGTAGTCCTTTGAAGTTCTGATCATTACTTGTCTTTTGTTCATCTTTCTTCTTGAATGTAAAAAGGAGAGTAGCTACATAATATTTTGAGTTAACTTAGTTTTCTTCTTGAGAATAACCTATTCCATTTTTGTTACCTGAATCCCTTTGTGTGGTAATAATCTTATCTAATATTTTAGAGCTATTTTCATATCTTGTTTGAATAAGTTTCATATCAAGTTCTTTTCTTAGGTGAACTAATTCTTCCTCCATTCTTTAACAGGTTATTTGTTTCTCTTTAAGGGACTTCTCCATACTTTCTTCCATCCTATTTCATTATAGGATTTGGTTTTTCATGTTGCTCATGATTTTCTCCATCTCTTTTTCTTTTTTTTCATGTTTTTCCTTTTGTTCAACTACAAAACTTTTCAGTTGTCTATATCTAGTTTTGTATCTTCTTAATTCATCCAAGGCACTGAGAAGTTCTTCTTCCATATTAACCTCTGCTTCATCTTCTGACTCTTCCTCATGCTTAATTTCTTCTATCTCATTAGAATCTTTTATCACTCTGTAAATTCCCAGAGGTTGTTATAATGTAGAATAAATTTACCAGAGGTAACTTTATCCAACTGCTTCGAAACTGGGATCTAGCCCTTCCAGTTTCAGAGAGGGATCTCTCTGTAAGATTTAACTATGTTTATTTCAGATATTAGGTTAGTTAAATGAATAGGATTGTGTTGTTTGTTTTGTAAATTGGCTGAAAAGGGGTTTACGCATCCATTGGGCTATGGGATCTGTTTTATAAAGATAGTGATTAAAGAAAATATTTTAAAAGGTATTTTCGCAGGGTAGGATAATGCAACTGATGGATTCTTTATAATTAAAATGATGGACAATAGAAAAGGTGAGATTATCAATTAGAGTAAAGAAGCAATTAAGAATTCCTTTACTATAACATCAGAGGAAAAACATTTAGATCTTCAAAATCCAGAAACAGGGTATACGAAGATAAATATTGCAACTTTTGTTACTTTTAAATGATCAAATTTAAAAAAAATGAAATGATTACTAAGAGAGATAAACATTCAACGAAGAGAAGAAAACTTCACCAACATCTAACACACAGGAATCCTATGAAACGTCCCTTTATATTACTGGAATATCTCTTGGTAAAACTTACATTGTTTATAGTTTGCTAGGGCGTAAAGATCAACCCACAATACTTCCAAGTTCGATGTATTTATAATCAAAATTACAAATGATCCTGTCATTTATGATCAGGACGTGGCATATTCTAAATCTAACTAACTATATAACAAGATACAAAAATGTAGGAAATGATGATGATCTGTCGGATCCTTCTTGCTGATTTTGGGGGAGGAAGTTGGTGAGTCATTCACATGACTTTGACTGCTCTGCATGATGATTTGGACTATACATCTCATCCTTTATTCGATCAAAGTGCACAGGTCCTCCCATGTTTGTTGACTAGGGATGGTGACTTTGAGCAGTCTTTGGTAGATTTCATCCATTTCTATATATTTGGAAAACGTCGGCTTGGTGATGAAAATATATTTGATCTCGTGCTGGATGCGGATGTCCAACTACAAAGTCTCTAGAAATTCCTTTCCTGTTATGTTGCCTTGTATTCTTGAAAACTTGGAACTGTCCTTAGCAACTGTGGCAATCTTCTGCTTGTAGTTAGAGAGGGTCATTAGCTTGTCATTCAATACTAGTAAACCATGAATACCTTTCTTTTGCAAGGCATCAATTTTGCTAAAGAACCTCTGCACTCCGAGGTCCATGTTCTGGACTTTCTCCTCCATCTGCAACATCAATCCTCTTTTAGTTAGAACCCTCTTGAATTCGAGGATGGTTTCCATCCTATATTCAATATTTAGGTCTTCCAGCTCTTCCCTAGTCTTCGAATTCAGAAATATAATGATTTCATTTTCTTCCATGGGCATTTCCCCTAGCTCTCCCTTTATCTTGTCAATGACCTACTTTCTCCTCAACACTAATTCATGTTGTTCAAACATAATTTGAACCATGGGCCAAATTTCATTTATGGACTTGGAGATGTCCATCCAAATGTTATCCTTGGCTTCAACTAGTGTTTTTCCTACCATTGTTTTCTTTTGCAGTTGCTGTATTTCCTGCTTGAGATTTTCTGATGTTTGCCTCTCAATGTTGTAGTTTGTTTGGTAGGAAGACTTAATATCCTAGAGATTCTCAACTTCCTTTTTCAGTCTGTTGATCTCTGTTCCTTGTAGGTTCATCTCTTCCATTGATTTTGCTATTTCTGTAGATTTTTCCAGAGTTGTTAGTGGGGTGGTTGATGGAAGTTTTGTTGTAGTGGTTGTTGATACAGTTTTTGTGATAACTCATGTGAGAGGAACTGCACTCAGTGGGATAACTTCCATAGTTGTTTCTTTTTCCTTCCCCTTTACTAACCATTCCATCTCTACTTCCATCTCTTTTATTTGTGCATTTTGTTCCATGATTATATTTAGCAATTCCTCCTTCTCCCCTTTTGTCTTAGCTATCTCTTTGGCCTGTGAGTCTTCTGTAGCTGGCAATTTCAGTTGCTTCCTCAGAGATTCTATGTCAGCATTCTTTTTATTGAGCAACTCCTCAACAGATTTCACATTTGAGGGGTCATACCCAATTTTGAGCACCAATCATTCTAAGGATTTGATCTTGTTATCCTTTGCAAAAGAAGATATTTTCTCCAATTTTAATTGGTTCTGAACATTGTTCAAAGAAACCTGTAATTTTGCAGTAGTAGTGGAAGCATTGGCCAATGTTGAGAAAACCATTTCTCTAGTCTGCCTGTGTAAATCCATCTGATCAGATAGATGTACATCTCTGGTGTTAAACTCAAATGTTGCACTTTTGTAGTCAGTGATTTCCTTTGGATGGGGCACTTATGCCTGCAAAAATGCCATGTGCATTCTCCCTTTCTCTGTATTAAAAGATGATAAAAATATGTGTTGTGTTGTGGACCTTTTCTTCCAAAACTGAGCATAGGTGTTGTTGGTCAGCATCTGATTTTTCTTCTTGATCATATCATATTTCTCAAAAATACTCAACTTTTCACCCCCTAGATTTGGCTAGTTGATTAGTGAGGTGTCAGTATGCTTCTTGGATGAAGAAGTAGACATTATCTGTTGGTTTCTTAGTAAAGGAGGTGAATGATCTCCTTTCATAACTATAGTGGACTGGGTTTCTTTTTCACCAGTCTCATCAGTTGTATGACTGGCTTTTGGCCTCTTGGTGTATACCTAGAAATCCTCATCTGAGACTTCTGTGACTGAAGGGGAAGTATCCTTCCTGGGTCTTTTCTCCTTTGGTGTCTGCAGTGTGGTGGTTTGTGAAATCATAGTTGAAGCACATTGTTGTTCTACTTCTTCCAGAGTGTTCACCTCCCACTCTGTCTGGTTCGCAAATTTCTCAATTTATGGTTTGAGCATATGAGAATATGGGGAAGTTTTTTTCTTCGATCTCATCTACTCAATGATCCCACACGGATCATAGTTCTAAGTGAAACTGGTGCTAAATTTCATTTCCTTTAATAATTTGTCTGCCTCTTCCCCAGTAGCTCGACTGTTGTAGATAAAGGATCATATATTCCCTTTGATTCTTAGTTGTTGTTTCTTCTTCATAGATACAAAATGTATATCATCTGAATTGATAATTTGTCTAATATACTCCAGGGAAAATATCCCAACAGGAAAGTACTTAGGTAGTTTGTATGGAGCTAACTCACACCCATATTCTCTGATTTCTATGTCATTTTGATATAGGTACCAATCTCCAGTCTTGGTGAGGTCTACGAGGTGTAAGATTCTCTGGATCTCCTCATTTATCCTCAGCTCTGGTCTACCACTGAGCATGCCCACCATTGGATGGTAAAACTGCTCAATAAACTATTTGAAATCAAACTCTGCAGAGTTTCTTTTGAGTAGCGAAGTCCAAGAGGTGACGAGTTGTGGTTTGCCATCCTGGTCCATTTTCTGCATGGGGAATGTAAATTTATTTGCTTGAAAGAAAATGAATATGTAAGCCATTATTGAAGGAATATGCCCTATGTGGGGAATTTGAAAAACTTCTCATGCATGTTTTCGGCTAGAAAACTGTTGTAATCGAACTGGGTGATGGATTTTTCTTCAGCAACGAAAATGGATAGGTAACCCAAGATGGGCTCATCCACCCATTCATTTGAGAAGTAACTGAGCAGACAACATAATGATGAAATTATTTGATTTCCCTTTTCTGAAAACATGGAGGAATGGTAAGGGGGATTTTTCTTGGGGAATTGGGCATCCTGTGGGAGGAAGAGCTAAAAAATATGTGCTCTCTGGGGAAACGATAGATTCTGGTACTTTTCAGTTAGAACTTCAAGGGTGAAAATAAAATGGGCTTCATCTCTAGATATTTGCATCATTTGATCAATGGCCTCATGTGTGATAGAGAAAATATTTTCTCCAGATGATGAAATTATGGCTCTCTGATCAGGGAGGTAATGAGCCTAACATTTGAGGGTGAACTCTGGAAAATGGTGGATTTGGGGAAAAAGATACAGAGGGAGATTGGACTCCTAGAGCCCAATCTCATCGCTTTGATCCATGAATGTGTCTTTAAACCATGAATGCAACTCGACAAGATAAAAATCGCACCTGGTCTCTGAGATTAAGTAGTCTTTATCAGCTAGTTGGATCCGGTCGAGGTCAACAGGAGGTGGGAGGAATGGATTTTCCTCGACTTATGATCTTTTAGATTTAGGCGCGATCAATCCAACAGGTACTTTCAAACTAAAACAAAAACATTAGTAGGTAGTGGCTATGGTTGGGTCACTGACTGAAATGGTGAGGAGAATGAGTTTCTAGTGTGCGGAGAGTGTGAGCAGTGCCCAAATGGTAGAAACGGGGCTAATTTTGAGTGAACGGTTATCTGTTGGGTGCGGGGGATAGGTTAGCAAACTAACGGATATCTTAGCCTGTAATAAATGGCCAACGGATCATTTGAGAGGTGAGGTGGCCAGTGAAGGACAGGTGTATCGGGATGATGTGGAGGGTTGTAATTGGAGGATAGGCGAGTGGAATACAATGGGTGATAGGCGACTGGATGGGAAAATGCTAGTGGAGTAATGAGAAAAGACTCATGGGAGTGGGTAGTGGAATATGATGTTAGGGGGCAGCGGTGGTAAGGAAAAACTAGTATGGCAGTATGTCGGAGGGGGGTATGGCAGTAAGTGGTTTGGAGCAGAGGGGGTCCGAAGTAATGGATTGACGACACGTTGGGATGGGGCCCATTGGGAAAACCTCCCATATCGGACCCCCCCACTGTTAAAGATAGAATAGTCATGGGGCTCTAGAATTCCTTATCAACCGTCGATCTACGTGTTGTCTGATTGACCGTAAATCCATGCGCATTTGTTAATATCCATATCATACCCCCCCCCCTAACATTAAAAGTAGAATGGTCAGGGGGGGGGTCTGAAATTCCATCTTAGCCATAGATCTAGGTGCCCAGGACTCAGCCGTAGATTTGAGCGCATTCTTTATCCTTCACATCAGACCCCCCCATTAAAGATAGAACGGTTGAGGGGGTCCGGAATTCCATCTCATCCATAGTTCTAGGCGCCAATAACTCAGCCATAGATCTATGTGCAATATTTAATCTCTGGGCACAAATTAAAACATGAAGCGAAAACTTAGGCTAGTGCTTTTTGTGGGTTTCGTGCTGCTTCACTTGTTGTTTTTCACCATGGGGTTAGGAAAAACACTTCAAACATCAAAGTCATGAATCTTCATCAAACATCATGCAAACTTTATTGAAAGTAAATCTAGCTAGCCTGTGTCCTATCCTACCTACGTATACATTTAGCTCATATTAGATTGTTGAGCTAAGAAATTACTCTACCCTAGGTCTATTTGACCAAGATTAAATAGTTTGATCAAATTTATTCACTAGCTAACCTAACTACCTGTCTAAGATTAAACAGTTTATCCAAGCTTATTCACTAAACCTATCAACATAAATTCAAAAGGATTTGGCCATGTTTAAACTATATGGATCAAGTCATTATTATTGCATGGGGCTTTTATCCATTTTCTTTTATGCCCTCTTTTATTCTTTTTCTCATTTTTATTTTCATTTGTTTTGTTTTCTTTTTCTTTTTCTTTTCTTTTGTGAATCATTTGCATTATGAAATATTATTTACAACAAATGAGTCAAGAGTGAAAATTTTCCAGTCACTAGTTGATCCTATGAATTATAGGGTTATAACAGACTCTTCAATACCTAGAAAAAGGACTTCATCGTCATAAGTGTCACTAGACTCTAATGAATTTTTATTTTTTTCTTTTGAGTAAAAAATATTTTCCCCTTTGTAATTTTTTTTTCTTATAGTTGGGTTTTTCCTTCTTCTTGTATTGTTTAATTGTGTCTTCTTCATATTCAGGGTCCTCCTTGGGATAAGGACACTTGGCTGAAAAGTGGCCAACCTTACCATAATTAAAACATTTGAAAGGCAGCTTGCCTTTGTACCTCCCTCATCCTTTCTGAAGTTTTTTAATAAAATTGGATTCTTCTACATCAGATTATTCATGATGGTTGGGTTGAGGTTTTTGCTTATGATTTTTTGTTTTCATGAGCACCTTGAATGTTGCCTCTCCTTTTGGAAGGTTCTCATGACCTAATATTAACTCATAGGCTATGATGATTCCATACAATTCATCCATGGTGAGTTTATCTAGGTTCTCTCGATCTTAAAGAGTGGAAACTTTAGGATTGTATAGGATAGGTAATGTTCTTAGTATATTATCAACTAACTCATTATCTGATACTTCTACTCCCAAACCTCTGATTGCATTAACAATATTATCAACTCTTTCAAAGTACTCTGAAATATTTTCTTCAATAACCTTAATTTTTAGACCTTCATATTGTACTTTAAGAGTCTGAAGTTTGGCCCTCTTAACCATGGAATATCCTACATATATAGTTTCCAATTTATCCTAGATCTATTTTTCATTATTACAGTTTAGTATTTAGCAAGGAGTTTCTTACTCAGTCCAACTTGTAGTGTGTTTAAATCCTTTGTATGTTCCCAAAATTTCTGCTAGTCTTTTGCTTCTATGGGAGTGGGTTTTGGAACATCATATACTTTCTCAACTAATGTCCATACTTCAAATCCAATGGACATCAAATATATTTTCATTTTAACACTCCAAAAGACATAGTATTCACCATCAAATGGGGGGAATTTTGATGACATCTTCAACTGTTGATCCATTCTGATGTATATTTCTCTTCAAGTGATATAAACCTTTAGTGAAGAGACTCGCTCTGATACCCATTGAAGGATCAAATCCTGTCACTGAGAGGGGGGGGGGAGTGAATTAGTGACACAATAATTTTATCAATTTTTCTTTTGCTAATGAAAACAAAATTTTAACACAATATTTAATCGTGGAACCCAATTGGGAAAACCACAAACACTTTTCTATTAACTGCAATTTTTTTTTACAAGTTACATAGAAGGAATATGTTCTTCCTCTTAGATAAACACCCACTGATAAAGATGCACCCACACCCTTGTTCACCATCACCAACTGGTAGGAGGTTACAACCCCCTATTTAGTCAGCTACAACTGACAAGGAAGCACCTACTCCCCTGCAGGCTCCAACCTGCCCTTGCACCACCCAATCACCCTTAATTTATAAATATGAAAAACTTATGTATCATGTCTTCACTGCTTCTCTCTCCGCTTTTTTTTATTTAATATATCTTCTGACCTGGACTATAGAGACACTTTCTTCTCACCACTCTTTATCGTTTATATAATCTTCAAACTCGTGTGAGTTATAACGCATTGTGTCCTTTCGTTTGGACCACCACACTCCTTGATTTAACAATAATCTCATTTGTTTTTCTTTATCTAAATATTATCAAGAAGCCCTTTCAATTTAATGAAAATGATTTTTATTAATCGATCACATCTATGGATCGATTTTATTTAACTTAATTTCATGTTTCTTCAAATATTGTAGAAATCAAATTCTGTAGAGGCACTTCCTTCAAACCATTTACTTATAACCATACACACAGGACCACGAGCTTATTAATTTAATCACTACTTCTTCTTTTTCCCTTTGCTTCTTTATTACATACGACCTTAGGTGGTGACCAGATGCTAGGCCAAGTGAGTGCTTGATCACTTATCAAAATCAACGGTCATGTTTTGATCTCTCGATGAGATGGATGATTGTCGGTACTTTGAAACTTTGTCCTTCGTGACTTATGGTCTCTTTACAAATATCCTGAATAAAAGACACATTTCCATAATATTCAACGGTTGAGAATTACCCCGAAGTGTTCTTCAGATCGGATGCCTCATGTCTACTTCGATACTTTGGCCTTCGGGACTTCAGGACATAGGGAATTTGCTGGTGGTGAAACTCCCGGAGTGACGTAACTTGCTGATGTCATTTGTTGATGGGGCACTTCTTAAGTGGCTGCCACATGTCACATGTATTCATGGATTACGTATGATTAAAGTACATATGGGACCTTGACACTTTCCATCATCAGATTACACCACGTGTCCTTGCTGACACAGATCTGTTCGTATGGCACATGTTCTTTTCCTTGATGTAATGGTTAGGATACTTTCCAAAGTGTTCCACTGATCGAATGACTCATATCCACTTTGGAACTTCAGCCTTTGGGACTTCGGGTAATTCAATTTCTCCACTTCCGAGTTCTCTCGAAGTGTAAACCTCAAGTAACTTGAATTCATCCAATGGTCATTCTTTAACCTGAGAAGGCTTAACATGATCCAACGACTGTCGGTAATTCAGCTATATGGGATCTTAGGCCTTTCACCTTGCTTATTCTATCCTTATACTTTCCTTGATTCAACGGTCAGGATATCTTCTGAAGTGTTTCCTTAGATCAAACGAATTACATCTATTTCGGGACATTTGTGGATTACTTTGTCCTTCCATTAAACATGATCTGACGGTCCCGATATCTCCCAAATTGTTCTTCATATCGGACGGTTCACATTTACTTCAGGATTTTTGCCTTCGGGTGATCTTACATTATCTCAACCCTTTTCTCCCGAAGTGGTCAGCATCAACGTTGACCACTGCTACCTTGGCGCACTCTGAATAGTTAAGACGATCCTCATTTACTTCAGGAATTCATATCAGATGGTCTTTGTCTTTGCTTATCCTATCCTTCCACTTAACTTGATCCAATGGTTCATGTAGATTGTGGAACCGTAACTTGCGTGTGGCTTAATTCGTCACCCAAACTCCACAATTGAAGTTGTGCGATTGTTGGTGAGGTAACCACAATCGTTGATCACTGAATCGATGAGATCTAACGATCTAGAATAATTGCAAGATTGTAAATAATGTATAGTTTAATTCTCCCTTCGCGTTGTGCAATAAATCCCTACCCTTTATTTGCACTTTCATATCCGATGGTCACAACTTGATCTGATCGTTGACCAATCCTCCAATGGTCCTTAAGCCCGTGATCCCTCATATGACCGACGATCAATGTATATTGTTATCACTGAAATTTCGTCCGCACATGGCGACAAGAACTCAGCATCGTCAAACAATAATGAAGTCATTCATGGCAGTGAATTAATCACATGGCATTCCAAAAGGGTCAAAAAATATATAAAGTAACCAAAAATTGAAGGGTGCTTTACAAAAGTTTGGTGCGCACGCACATGCACGGAACAGGAACATACCATGCGCACATACGCGCACGATGCGTGGCCGTTGGCACAAAAACCCGCGCACCTGCTAAACAACTCATTTATTGAATTGGTCGGCTTCCCAACCACTTATGGATCATCTCCCAAGCTGATTTGACCTCCAAATCTGAGCTG